>CM042015.1:8295000-8751722 GCA_023525715.1 Cichorium intybus | reverse complement strand
TTCAACACCCAACAAAACTGGTCGAAAAGTCAACGGTCAAAGGTCAAAGCCAACAAAAGTCAACAGACACAATTAGCGCCGCTAACTCCCCAAGTTAGCTTCACTAACTATGAACAGTCCCAAAAGTCTATTAAGTTCTTAATCCATTCAGTCAAGGTCTTAATCCTTCAGCACCTTCCAAACAGTCCCTAAGTCCATAAAAATCATAACTTTAACATCCAAACATAACCATGCTAGCTCAATAACAAGATCCAAGTCCAAAATGGTCCAAAACTTCAACTAAAGCACTAAAGAGAGTTTAGCTTACTCTCTAAACCAATCTAATGGTTCTAAATCACACCTTAAGGCATAAAGTTCCAAACTTTATCCTTTCTAACCATGGACAATCATCAACAGGGACCATTACATCATTTCAATCCACAAAAACCCACTAGAAACAACATAAGAGCCTTAACAAAACATAAAGGTGGGAACTTTACTCACAATGGTCCAGAATATGCAGATATTTGAAGTTTCACTAAAGAGAAACAACTTGTAGCATCACCACCATCCTTTTAGCATCAACAAGACTTCAAAAATCGTCCAAACACACCATAATCATCAAAAACCCATTCCAGAAGTCTAGAGAGAGAAAAACGAGTTTGGAGGCTGAAAGGGTGTAAATGGCGACTACCCTAGGGTTCCCCACCCTTAAATACGGCCTAAGCATGAAAATCTAGGGTTTTGGCCCATTTTCAGCAGTTAGCATCGCTAATAAACTCATTAGCGTCGTTAACTGCTCAACGTGCAAACCCAATGAACAGTTGGCAAAAGCATCGCTATCTTTCTGATTAGCGTCGCTAATCAAGACACTAGCGATGCTAATGTCAAGATTAGCGGCGCTAATCTTGATCTTGCCCAAAATCTTCGACTTTTGATTTCTTTTTCGCGTTGAAGTTGAACTTTTGGGATTAGGGTCTTACAGAAGAAAAACGACTTTAGGAGCTGAAAGGATGCAAATGACGGCTCCCCTAGGGTTTAGTACCCTAATATGTGTCCCAAACTTCAAAATCTAGGGTTTTGGCCCAAACAGGGCTGTTAGCGTTGCTAAATCCTCAGTTAGCGTCGGTAACTCCTCAGTTAGCGCCGCTAACTGAGATCGTACAAACCCATCACCAGACCATGACATTAGTGTCGCTAACCCTATAGTTAGTGGCACTAATTCCTTTTTCCAACTTTTATCCCATAACTTGATTCTTTTAAGCCGTGAACTTGGACATTTCAGGATTATGGTCTTACACTTGATCTTAGAATTTTATAGGTAACTGATTTAGACTTACAGAAGTTGGAAGATTCCATTCACAAAGGAAGTATTCTTTGATTTTTGAAGCCTTTTGGAAACTAATTGAGGGGACTTCTATGTGATTGACCCTTGTCTTGAAGTTGACTACTATATCATCCACTTAGTCTGCACTCCAATTGTTGTATCTCCAATCTCTACCTCGGTTGGTGGCACCTATGGTTCTTAAGGTTTTTGATTCCAAGAAAGATAAATAAAATAAGAGGATTTATCCTTAGTTGCGAAGGATACTGCTTACTACAAAGATTAACGAGTGAAATAGCTGGTGATAAGCATAGTATGGTCACTGCTAATGAATGGTGGGTACGTAGAGAATGTTATATATATATATATATATATATATATATATATATATATATATATATATATATATATATATATATATATATATATATATATATATCTATACATTCTAATAAACTAATCCTAAACTTGCCACATGTCCTTTTTCTAGATGTCTTTTATGCCACGTGGCACCTCTATGGGAGTTCTAGCTTTATTTTCTCACCCAATCTATAACTGAAATTCCGAAATTGCAATTCTGGCAGATTTAAATTCACATTAATTACATCTTTGTCCCATATTTAGTCAAATACATTATTCCACAAAATTATAAGGTAACTAAACTTATGGAAGATTTAAATACTACACATTAATTACATTCTTGTCTCATATTTAGTCAAATACATTCTTCCACAAAATTAACCCGTCACTGAAATTCCGGAAACTTTAAATACATTCACATTAATTACATTCTTGTCCCATATTTAGACAAATACATTCTTTTCTTAGATTTCAGTTTCACTTTTAAAATGCCAAATATTAAACAATTAATCATATAACCTCCGACTATTTCTGTGTAACTTACATCAGTTACATCTTCATTCATCCGGTGCTAATTTGGAGGCATGTTGAGATTATCTTTGGTGCTAATTTTCAGGGAACTGAAAACCTCCAACTATTTAACAGCAACTTACATCTTCATTCATCCAGCTCCTTCTTTTTCATTGGTGTTTTTCTTCTGCATCCGTCCTGTTTTTCTTCTGCATCAGTCCTGTTTAATAAGACAAAACCATGTAAGTTTATGTTAGTTTGTGTGTAAATTGTTTTTGGGTTTATAAGTTTATTACCTGCTATTACCTGCACTTCATATCATTGTACTTTCACTCATTTGTTTATTACTGCATCTTACCTGCTATCTCGATTGCTATCTCGATTACAGCATCCTACTTTAAATGGGTCATATGACTGCATGTTATTTAAACATTTGTTGTATTAATGTTTCAGCAATGGAGTCCAATAACACAACACTCATTAAGGACCTAAATGCAATGAATCAAGATATTACGCTAAAAGTTAGAATCCTTCGTTTATGGAAACAAGCGTCAAGAGATAACGTTAATGATTTTTATTCCATTGAAATGATATGTAGCGATGAAGAGGTATTTTATTAAGTTATGCTAATAGCTTTTTAATTTATTTTCTAAATAATCTATATCTTTAATATTCTTACGTATTTCTTATTTCTTAGGGTACGAGAATTCAAGCCAACGTTTTCAAACAAAACTTTTTTAGATTCGAACATTTGCTTGAAGAAGGAAAATAATACTACATCAGATCACCTTCTTTAGGCGATAATCGATCGGCTTTTACCTACACTGATGAAAAGAACAAAATTTATTTTTTTCCGAGAACAATTGTTACCAGATGTGAAAACTTTTCCGGGTCAAAGAACGCATTTTAAATTTGTCAATTTTCGATCAATTCTCTCAGGAGAATATCCACCAAACAAATCAGTTGGTTAGTTCAACTCTTTATTATCATATCAACCACATTGTTATTGTGTTATTCATCTTCATTTATATTGTTAATTAATCAAGTAATATTAACAGATTTTTTTATTTTTTAGATATTATTGGAGTTGTTGTCAGTTATGAAGATATAAAGACAAGAAACAATAATAAAGACAAACATACTTTCGGATTTACAATTGAAGATCTACAGTTTTGGATTATTACTTTTCTTTTTAACATGTTATGTTAGTTAATATAAGTCTTTATGTAACGTATTATTTATTTCTACCAGTGGAGTACAATTGTCAGTCACTGCATGGGGTACATTGGCCTACCAAATGAACGAATACATCACGAACCTTGAGAAAGAGACACAATTGGTGGTTATTTTACAGTTCGCAAAAATCAATTTCTATCGAGGTTGTGTTTTCTTATTTAACTATTAATATTCCAGTTTTCATTTACATTTATCAATAATACAAATTAATTTATATTTGTTATAGGTGATATAAGTGTTACTACCTACTATAATGCAACAAAAGTTTTCATGAATAGTAGCGACATTGATGAAATCGCCCAATTTAAAAAAGAGTGGGTATATTTTGATTATGTTATCAATGTTGTTTACTTTTTGTTTATTTGTGAGTATTAATTTATTCATTATTACCTACTCAGTTTGGTAATTCGAATCGGAGAATCGTCTTCATCCACCAGCATCACAAAAAAGGAAAACAAAGTCGTTTCAGAAAATGAAGACTTTCTAAAGAAGCATGAATTTACGTCCATTGACACCATTTCTGTTCCTAAAGAGGTATTTCAATCTCTTAACATATAATATTAGGTTACGAATATATCAAATTAAATTAATTATTTTAATTTTATTCCAGGAAAAAACGTGCAATATTCTTGGAACAATCAAAGGTATTTACCATAATAAACCATGATATTATTTTGGGTGTACATCTTGTCATGTGAAAGCTGTTGAGAGATGCTTAATACCTGATGATACTGATTCTTCTTGTGGTGTGAGCCAAGAAAGAAAAAGTTTAGAATGTGTCAATGTTAAATGCAAAAATCCCAAAAAATCCTTTGTTCCTAGGTATTTTCTTGGTTCATTTATTTAATTTTCATTATGTGTTTTATGTACTATATCTCTACTAATAATTTTAATTCTTCTAATCTTATAGATTCATGCTTCCTCTTTGTGTTCAAGATGGTTCTGGCTGTGTATCTTTAACTTTGTTTGACACCGAGGCCGTAAAGTTATTGAATAAGTCCGCAAAGGAATTAATAGAAAGAATGAGCAACGTAAATAAATCTAATTAATACCATACTTTTAATACTTATGTTTATTATCATTATTATTTCACTAATTTTTGCTATTTGGTTGTCAGGCTGGACTTAATCTTGATTTGTATCCGGAAGAGATTAACCAGTTGAGAAATAGATATATGGCATTCAAAATACAGATTAAAAGATATAATATCGAAAACTGTAGCAGTGTATACTCCATATCACGGACAACAGATGATGAAAAGATACTTGCTGAATTGGAAAAAAAGTGTCCTCATCTGCAGGTGAATATTATATCTCTATATTAATCTGGTATAGATTTTGTGTAAACAAATTTATATATCCTTACTAATCTTTGGTATTCTTTTTCAATTCTACTTATTATGTTTTATTTAGGTTGGTGGTTCTTCCGAATCCAGAGAGAATATGATTCACAGGGTATTTTATTTTATAGTTTGTTCAAACCGTTTTTTTTATATTAATTATTTTATCAATTAATTTACTATTGATTTTTATTAAAGGACGGTGCATCTGAAATTGGGGAGAATCTTACTCCTACTATTGACAAATCAACATCAACATCCAACATCATCTCAACTCCATCTGATGCAAAAAGAAAGCTTCATGAAGTCTATGATGTGGATGAGAATGCACAGGAGTCTACATCAAAAAAATGTCTTCTTTCAAAAACAATCGACGCTGACAAAAAATTACTTATTCCAAAACTCGAACAATGATATCTAGTAGCTTCCAAAAAACAAGTGTTGTCTTCCTTTTTAAGTTTCCCTATTTTCACTACCGTCCTTGGATTTTATAATTTTGACCGCTTTGGTATGTTTTGACAGATTTGGTTATTTTGACAGTTTTGGTCCTTATGATGGATTTGATTATTTTTTTATAGTTTTCGCCCTTTTGACTGTGTTTTCGCCTGTGTGTGGGTGCACTGTGTGTGTGTGTGATTACTGATTGTGTATTAACAGTTATGAAGATTGAAGCCACCACATGAAGATGAACATACAAAGACCTTCTTAATGTAAATTTGCATTAACAAATAGCTTGGAAAAGGGTAAAAACGTAATTTTTACCTCATATGTAACTCTGGATACAAAAATCCATCCAGCTCCACAAGGACTGACTGCCCATGATTTAATGTCTCTGCAGTTTCACGGATCACATTTTGCAGTGTGCAACTGCAATAAATGAAAATTTTTCAAAATTAAATTAAAGCTAATAGTGACGAAATATACAGAAATTTTACTTTCATAAAAAAAATTTGATGAAATTGACAATAATGCATACAAGGGTATGCCGTGATAAATGAATCTGCCTTTGCTGAAAACTTTTAATTGAAACATCCCCATAGGCCCATATTTTCATTCTCATTTTTTCTTTACAAATTGCTAATGTGACCACTTTTAGAGTGACCATTCTTAAGTAAATATATGATTAACATGCAGCACGTGATACTCCAAAAGTAATAACTAAAAGACTAACCAGGTATAAATGTTCCTGCTTTTGAGAAAATTTACAAGTTATTAAACCCTCAAACATACTAAATTGGAGGCTAGGTTTCTTTAAAAATGATTAGTGAGGAGGCTTGAAATTGGAACGAGGAATTTGCATTGGGGGTATTATGATCAAATAAGGTTATGTGTTGTTATTTCTCAAGCTATGAGTGGTTTATTCAACAAGACTAAAGTTTAAAGCACCAAATAGAAATCCAGTTGCATGTCTCTTTCATATTTTATTATCTTTAACTGTTTTTTCCTGTGAAGATTCTAAAAGAAGAAGTGTGTGACTTATGGATCCCAACACCGCTATTAAATTAGAGACAACAAATGGCCAATTGTAAAGTAAATAATATTCCAAGGAAGCCCCCGATACAAACTTGAGAAACATCAAATGGTGTCATAACACACGTCTCTACCAAAAACATCAGCTCTAATTTGATTGATTGCCTTTGATAATCTAATTAAATCTAATCAAAACTAAAATAAGTTATATAAGTATAAAACTATAAACACATGAAACAAATGGCATAAAGAGTCTCCGTATTGTTGTTTTTGATAATTTTCAGTGTATCGAAATCTATTTGGTGCATACCTCAATGAAAGAGACATGCAACTGGAGATGCATAAGGCTGAAGGAGATGCATCAGACTTGCTGAAGGAGATGATACATTGTTATTTCCACTACATGGATCCAGTTGAATTTTAGTGAATTTCTTAGTAATTAGAACTCTAAAACCAAACTCGAATTATACATTCAATTATGTAAGTTATGCACATACCTTAACCCAAGCTAATAAGAAACCGAGTATTTCCATAGACCAACAAAACTTCCGTTCCATATCCAACGCAATTCCCTAACTTATGCACATACCATAAGCCAGGCTAATAAGACACCGAGTATTTACATTTAATTCTGTTCTTCAAAAGATCCCAAAGAACTCTCCACAAAACTTCCGTTTCAGATCCTACGCAATTTCCAATCAACCGATCCAACGAAATTTCTTGAAATCGGATTGACTCGATTCTCCATTCCAACTTCCGGTGATCCTCATCTCCGACCAAGGTTTCGTCCGTGTTGTCCATCTCTCTAATCAGTAAGTCCACATCTCTGATTCGACCTCTTTGACGGGGTGTGGGAGACGATGCTTTCTCTTCCTTATCCTTAACGGATCGACATTCACCATTCATAACCGATAATAACATCCACTTTCTTCCTTATTCGTACAATCGAATACATTCTTCAGCAGATTCTGGATCGTCGACGGGGGGTGAGAGACGAAGTGGTATCGTGTTCGCGAAGATTGAAAAGGAACCCTATAATTCGCTAATCATGAAAGTTTTAATTTATGTTACTCTTTTAATATTTAATTTTTTATTTATTTTCAATTGTTTTAAATGTTTTTATTTAAGTTTTCATTTAATATTCAAAATTTATTGACTTTTCGAATTAAAAACTTTAATATCTATACTTAAATTTCGTTGTATAATTACAAAATAATTATCTAACATACAATTTACTTATTGTCATACTTTGTAATTATTACAACAAAAATTATTATACGAATTATGTTAATTATTAAATAACATTCATAAATCAAAACTTTATAATATCTTCAAAATATTATAATTTATGTAATATTGTATATTGAATGATTTTTTATTCAACGTATAATTTAATAGGACTAATCCAATCAAATAAAACTAGATTAATTTAAATATTATATGTCGATATGTTAATTTACAATTTATAGTAATTTATATTATGCACTTTATAATATAAATAAATATTTCAAATTTATGTTAGCGTCCAATCTGTTATGTAAAATTTAAAGTATAGAAAATAAAATTGTATTCAATTCTTTTTTACATAAAAAAACAATGTTGTAACAAATTATTTTAAATTTAAAAACACAAAACTGTCGAAATAACCAAATCTAATCACCATGTGTTAAATAACAATTATTACAATTATTTTTTACATAAAACAAAAATCAATATTGTCAGAAATAATAGTGTTAAATTAAAAAAAAAAACTCAATACAACTTTCATAAAATTAATTGATGTTATGGCAAAATAATATAATGTAATTGTTTGCCTGGTAAGCGTAGCATGACTTCTTATTATTTGTTAATTGTTTAAGTATAACAAAGTATTGAACATTATTTTTTAAAAATATTAAAAATTCTTGATCACCCAATTATATGATTCAATAAAATATTTTCTTGCAACTATATAAAATAGAAAATTTTCTTATTATAATACTTTATTTAATGCTCATCCGTGTGTTACACGGGTTTTAACCTAGTATATATATATATATGAGTGTGAGAGAAAGAGAGAGAGAAAGTACAACCATGTGTCTCAAGTAGTAAAGAGTAGTGTGTTGTGTGTCTAGTGTGTGTGATGTATCAATTCACCATGAAGGGATGGTTGTGTGTGGGGCTTTTACTAGAGGGCGTGGTGGTCCCGCACTCACTACACCTCCACCTCAACTCTCCGCCCTATGTTGGGCTAGTACACTAGTTGGTCTTAAGTTTGTAATTGCTACTTTATTTATTTTCTAATAAAAATTATTATAAAAATATGAAAGTGGGGGTATTTGGAATCAATCTCAATGCGATTCCAAAATATTAAAAACATATGTAATTGGTTCTAAAACTAGTTCCAACATTCTGAACCGTCCATTATGACTTATGTTTCGATTACACCTAATTTGACTTGATACCAGTGATGAACTAGTTTCAACATTTAAGAACTGTCCATTTTGATTTATGTTCTGATTACATCTAATCTGACCTGATACTTGCTATACGCACTCCTATGGATAACTATGATAATATAATAATATAAAAAACGAGTATTGTTTGTTAAAATATATCTTATAGTTTGTAATTACTAATTTATTTATTTTTTTAATAAAAATTATTAAAATGATAATAAAGTGGATACTTAAAACCGATCTCAATGGTTTCAAGTATCAGTTACAAAATACTAAAAAACATATGTAATTGGTTTGAGACCAAATTCAATCCATCCTGATTTCTCATTCGATTACATCTAATTTGACATGATGATATCCTCTAATTAACCGGTTCCGTTTCAATTTTCAAAAACCGTCCATGCTGATTTCTTTCCAATAATCCAATTACATCTAGGGATGGCAAAAACCCCCGTGGGGCCCCGTTCCCGTGGGACCCCGAACCCGTACAAGGGGTAATGTTATGAAAAATTCGGGGGCGGGGGGCGGTAACGGGGGCAAGATTAACCCCCGTTTTGATTTCGGGGGGGGGGGGGGGGGGGGGGGCGGGGTGGGCAACCCGGTCCCGAAACCCCGTGGGGGCCCCGTTAATATATATATATATATATATATATATATATATATATATATATATATATAACCCAAAAAATAAATTTTCAACCCAAAATTGATTTTTTTAGGCAAAAAAAAGATTTTTTTAGTTTAAAGATCGGGGGCGGGGAAACGGGGGCGGGGGGCGGGGAAAAGTGTAGGGATTCGGGGGCGGGGGCGGGGGAATAGGGGAATTTCGGGGACGGGGGCGGGGGAAGCTATCCCCGTCCCGTTTGACCCCATTAACATCCCTAATTATATCAAATTTGACCTGTACATACTACTATACATAACTATGGTAATATAATAATATAAAAAATAATTTTGATTTGTTAACATATATATAGTTTCTTTATAAAACTATAAATGGTGGTTTTTACTTGGAAGGGGAAAAGCGACAAAATAAAAAACAAGGCATACATAAACGAGGGTTTACAATTCATCAGAATCCTGCATTGGAGTCGCATATTTATGTAGTGAAATTATTTTCCCCAAAGTCGTGGCTTCGTGATCTGATGGTCAAAAGCCTACAATCTGCTATGAATATTTGATTTTACGAATTTGTTTTTCTCTGTTTGATCACTGGTTGATAATGGAAGCATTGACGGAGCTATGCGATTTGATCGCGCAGAACCCTAATCAGTTTTCCGACAAAATTGCTTGGATTTGCAACCGATGTCCTCAGTCGGAGTCTCTCCTATCCGGATCTCCAAGAATTTCACGGTCTCAGCTCAATGCGATTCTTGTAACAGCCCGATTCATCTCCAAATGCGGCAATTATAGTGACACCCGTCCTCGAACGATTACTCTTGAGTTCATAAGGGCAATTCCATCTTCCTTTGAACAATCGTTTTGGCCAAAATCGTTTGGGAACACTTCAATTGCTTCTTTTTATGCGGAATTCTTCGGGTATATCTGTAAAGCAACTGAACTGTATCCGGATTTCGACTCTGATGTGGCAAGGTTCATGGGAGACATTGTGTTTGTTGCTGTTAATGATAGAATTGGCGATGTAGGGATTTCCAAGGCCTTTCTGAGTGCTGTATCTGAGAGTTTCCCTCCTGTTCTCCCATCAGACGCAAATAAATTAGTTTCCTCTTTGCTTGATGGCGTAGAATCTGCTCTTCCAAGTAGCAGTTCTCCTAAAGCTATAATGGGGTCCAATTCTTCTTCACAGAGCTCTCCAATTAGTGTTAGCAATGTTGCTGCTTCTAGTTCATCTAGCGGTGGTGTAGAAGATGCCAATTCGAAGGCTATAATTATCAATGGGGGAACCAATAATGGCTGGGCGACAATGGGGACTCCCGCAGGTAGTGATAGGAGGGGGGTTGCTTACTTTGAAGACGAATTAGTGGAGAATCTCGAGAAACAAGAGATCGCCTTCAAATTAATCGGACATATTCTTGATAAAACACAGATTGATCCCAAGCTTTTGGAACGCCTGCACATTATCACAAAGGATCAACTCAAATCAATTTCATCTTTTCTAAAGGTAAGTCTTTCATTGACTAAAACAACTCCCACATCTTCAAGCTAGTATATGAATCTCCAGTCTCCATTTGTTGGGCAGATAAGGAAGCGTGATTGGACAGAGCAGGGCTCATTACTGAAAGCCAGAATCAATACCAAACTTTCTGTCTACAAAGCAGCAGTTAAGTTGAAAGTCAGAAGTCTTGCAACCCTTGATTCTGATGGGAAATCAGCAAAGAAACTACTGCATGGAGCTTTGGCCTTGTTAGTAGAAGCAGCAGAAGCTTGTGTCTATTCAGTATGGAGAAAGCTACGAATTTGTGAAGATCTTTTCAGTTCTTTACTTGATGGTATCTCTAAAATTGCTGTTACACGTGGCGGCCATCTACTAAGGGTTCTGTTTATACGGTTCAAACCCCTTGTGCTAACTACATGTGCTCAAGTATATATCCTTTTGTATCTTATATAGTTTCTTTGGTGATCTGTTTCTGTTTGTTTGATTTATGTATTTATTTTGTAGGCTGATACTTGGGCAAGCAGTCAGGGAGCTATGTTTGATAGTGTCTTGAAGGCAAGCTGTGAGATTATTGACTATGGATGGACTAAAGACCGAGCTCCTGTGGATACATTTATTATGGGACTGGCTACAAGTATTCGTGAGCGCAATGACTATGAAGAAGAGGTTGGTTATATACTAATATATTATCTTATTCTTCTTTCTATTCTTGATGAGAAATATGTACATTTATCATCTATATACATAACTTCAGGATAATGCTAAAGAGAAGCAAGCAGTTCCTATTGTACAGCTCAATGTCATCCGGTTACTTGCAGAGTTAAATGTACAAGTTAAAAAAAGTGAAGTGGTTGACACTATTTTGCCACTTTTCATTGAAAGTTTGGAGGAAGGTGATGCTTCAACACCTGGCTTATTACGTCTGCGAGTATGATACTTATCTTAAATCATGTTTCTATTTTAAATATATCTCTTTTTAAAAAAATTTTAAATTCACTCATTTTTCTTCAACTTTTTCTTGATGAGTGAGTGCAGCTTCTTGATGCTGTTTCTCGCATAGCAAGTTTAGGTTTTGAAAAGTCTTATCGTGAAGCTGTTGTGTTGATGATAAGAAGTTACTTAAGTAAACTTTCTACCATTGGATCTGCTGAAAGCAAGACGTTACCACCAGAGGCTAATACAGAACGTGTTGAGGTATGCCAGCTGGATTTATGTCTCTCATTTACTTATATGCTAAATAAATAGCAACCTACTTACATTTTTTTCCCGAATATAGCAATGTACAGTATTTTTACTATATAGGCATATTTTATTTTTTACATAATGCTATTATCATAAAATAATGTAAGTAAGTTGCTATACCGTGTAAAAAATGTACGTACATTGCTATTATGAGTTACTTATTGCTATTTTCTGTATTAAATGCAAGTATGTTGCTATTATGGGTAAAAAGTAAAGTAAGTTGCTTATATTGGTAAAAAGAGTAAAGTATGTTGCTATTTCCTGGAATTTATCCTTTACTTATGTAATATAAGTTGGATCTTGGAACTTTTTAACATCAAGAATGAATTTTTATAAGTTCACATTTAGTATACTTTCTGTAAATCATCACCTTAGATGCTCACTGGTTCAATTACATTCAAGACTCTTCCTGCAGGATTTCAATCCATAGCTAAAGGCCTCACCAATGAAAAACTTCGGGTTGACTTTCGTCATCGCCTCCTATCTTTATGCTCAGATGTCGGTTTGGCTGCTGAGTCCAAAAGTGGAAGGTATAGCTTTTTTACGTATATAGTCCCTGAGTTTATCTGAATTTTTCGGTTTTGGTCCCTAAAGAAATCCGGTTGCAATTTGCAGTAGTGGAGCTGATTTTCTTGGGCCTTTACTGCCTGCTGTGGCTGAAATATGTTGTGATTTTGATCCAACGGTGGATGTTGAACCTTCATTGATGAAGTTATTTCGTAACCTATGGTTTTACATTGCTCTTTTTGGGTTGGCACCTCCAGTTTTGAGGTCTCCAGTTTCAGTGAAGACTAATTCTACAACATTGAACAATGGAGGGAACACAAGTACTGTTGCCCTTCAAGCTGTGGGTGGGCCCTACATGTGGAATCCTCAGTGGGCTTCTGCTGTTCAACGCATTTCTCAAGGGACCCCACCTCTTGTATGTTAGCATTCACCAAATTCAGTAAATTACATTTTTGGTCCCTCAGTATAGCTGACTTTTACAATTTTGGTCCAAAAAAGTTTTTAATTTGGTCCTTATTTTGAATTTTACTAACGGTTTTGGTCAGTGTGTTGTCTAAGTTAATATCTTAACTGCTAAATTTTCTAAAATGGCAATTTTACCTTTGGACCAAACCAGAAAGAACAGTATACCAGAGGAACCACATTTGTGATATTCTCTTGTTTTTAAATTTATTTTGAAGTTTCCTAAAGATTTTGGTCCCTGTTTTAAGTTAACAGCCTAGCTGTTAAATTTTCTAAATTACCATTTTGTCCTTTGATCAAAACTGGAAAAAACAGGATACCACATGGAGAAATTTATAATTCTCTATGTTTTTAAAGTTGTTTTCAATTTTCTTAACGGTATTGGTCCCTGTGCTGTCTAAGTTAACCTGCTAATTTTTTTCTTTCTAAAATGACCCTTTTGCCCTTGGACCAAAACTGAAAAACAGTAGACTACAGGGACCAAAGTTGAAATTTTCTCTTATTTCTTAGTTAAGGTTTTGTAACATTTTATATGTGCAAAAATATATTTTTTAAATTCATATTATCTGTAGTGTATATTTTAAATTCAATTATTGGTCAATATTATTTATATATCAGTATAACCTACTATATTAAAATATATTATTCTTTTTTTTATTCTCTACGTGCTTCCAATCTATCACCACACTACTTATACAAAGGTATAAGTCAATAGGATCATTATTCTGAAATCTTAATACTTCAAAAATCCAATATTTTAGCGCCGATATTTTCTTCTACAAATATATTCATTCTACAACGTTCTTGAATTTCTACTTGATAATAAATACACCGTCTGCTTATGCTTATGTCTTCTGTTTCTCCAAGATTTATAAAATGTGCAAACCAGAAGCATAAATTTGTTAATTTTTTTAGGTCGTGAGCTCTGTAAAATGGCTAGAGGACGAATTAGAGTTGAATGCCCTTCATAACCCTGGTAGTCGTAGAGGAAATGGAAATGAAAAAGCTGCTGTAACCCAAAGAACAGCTCTTTCTGCTGCATTAGGAGGCCGTGTTGAAGTTGGATCAATGACCACAATTTCAGGGGTGAAAGCAACATATCTTCTTGCAGTGGCATTTTTGGAAATTATCCGGTTCAGCAGCAATGGTGGCATCCTTAATTGTGGGCCCAATTCTACTGCTTCTAGAAGCGCCTTCAGTTGTGTTTTTGAGTATCTTAAAAGCCCTAATCTTTTGCCACCTGTCTTGCAATGCTTAATGGCCATTGTTCACCGTTCTTTTGAAACAGCATTATCATGGCTGGTAATTTATTCAATTTTTTGATTTTTTCTTGTATTGTTACTGTCCTTTTCTGTAATTATATAATTTTTTTATGGTGGATGCAGGAGGCTCAAATATGTGAGACTGGAGATGCTGCTGAGGTCAGAGAGTCAACTCTGGCTGTTCATGCTTGTTTTCTCATAAAGAGTTTGTCTGTCAGAGAAGAACATATTCGGGATGTATCTGTTAATCTATTGTCTCAATTAAGAGAGAGATTTCCACAGGTAAAGTATATTCATAGTTTCACATTTCCCCTAAAAATATGGCAAAAATGGTCCTTGTGGTTTTCATTTTTCTTTGGTTTTCAATTGTCTGTTAAACTCTGAAATAAAGACCAAAAATGAGAAAAGATTCTTTTTTGGACGCAACCCGAAGAAAATTGCAAACCACAGGGACCATTTTTGCAGTTCACTCAAAAATTTACGAGCTTTCATATTTTATTTTACCTTTTTCCTTCTTGCAGATTTTGTGGAAATCATCTTGTCTTGATTCCCTTCTCTTCTCTGTGAATGGGGACCCACCTTCATCTCTTGTAAATGATCCTGCTTCAATAGCTTCTGTTCGCTCTTTGTACCAAAAAGTTGTCAGGGACTGGATCGTCCTTTCGCTATCCTACGCTCCATGCACCAGCCAGGGTCTTCTTCAGGTTTGTCTAACTTCTATAATCTAGACTGAATATACCGTGTAAATGAAACTAAATGACCATTTTACCCTTCTATTCCAGAAAACAAGTTTCACACCATTCAGCCAGATTTTCTTGGCTTAACTCATTAAGTTTCTCTGTCCAGATTAAGTGATTGTAACTAACAGATTGTGATCAAAACTTCAGGAGCAACTTTGTAAAGCAAACTCATGGCAAAAAGCACAGCCAACAACAGATGTGGTATCACTTTTATCTGAAATAAGAATAGGAACAGGTACAACTGATTGGGCAGGGACAAAAACGGGAAACATCCCTGCAGTAATGGCATCTGCAGCTGCAGCATCCGGTGGAAATTTGAAGTCAACAGAGTCATTCAATATCGAAGTTCTTAGCACTGCCATTGTTAGTGCTACAGTGAAGTGTAATCATGCAGGAGAAATTGCAGGCATGAAAAGGTTGTACGAGAATATAGACAGTGCAGATGATGACGGTTCTGAAATTGCACCAAAAAAGCAATCGTTTGGGGAGATATTATTAAACAAGTTTGTTAGGCTTCTTCAAAAATTTGTTAATACCGCAGAAAAAGGCGGAATTGTTGATAAGTCGGCATTTCGCGAAACTTGTTCACAAGCAACTGCGTTGTTACTATCGAATCTGGTACGATTTTATATTTTTGATTTTTTTTTTTCCACTAATCTTTAATTAACAAAACCGATTGTCACAAACTGTTTCCCGATATTTAATTTTCAGGCTTCAGATACAAAACCGAGTGCAGAAAGCTTCTCACAACTCCTCCGACTTCTTTGCTGGTGTCCCGCTTATATCTCCACACCAGACGCCATGGAAACCGGGATCTTCATATGGACATGGTTAGTTTCCGCGGCCCCACAATTAGGTTCCGTAATCCTCGCAGAACTAGTCGATGCATGGCTATGGACAATCGACACCAAACGAGGTCTCTTTGCATCTCAAGTCAGATTCTTCGGGCCAGCCGCCAAATTAAGACCGCAACTCGCACCCGGTGAGCCCGAATCACCCCCCGAAAAAGACCCCGTTCAAGAGATTCTCGCTCACAGACTCTGGCTCGGCTTTTTCATTGACCGCTTTGAGGTCCGTTTAGTTTACTTTATTTCTCTGTTTTTCTTTTTTTAATATTTGTTTTTACAGGTGGTTAGACACAATAGTGTGGAACAGCTTTTGCTACTTGGAAGAATGTTACAAGGGACTACGAAATTCCCGTGGAGATTTTCCCGCCACCCGGCCGCCACCGGTTCTTTTTTCACTCTCATGTTGCTTGGACTTAAGTTATGTTCGTGCCAATTTCAAGGGAACTTGCACAAGTTTAAATTAGGACTTCAGCTTCTAGAAGACAGGATTTACCGGTATTTTTATATTTTTTTTTTACTGTTTACTCTTTGGTTTATTTTGTTACGGTATATTTATATTCAACTTCCGTGTAGGGCTTCGTTAGGCTGGTTTTGCCATCAACCCGAGTGGTATGAAACAAATAACGGGAATTTTGCACATAGTGAAGCTCAATCTGTTCATGCTTTTCTCCAGTTTTTGTTAAACCAACGAATGGATGTTTCTCAAAATGATTCAAAAGGACAGCCTCAGGAAAATGGGAATGCGTTGCTTAATATGGTAAGTAAGACAACAATCGTGTATTTTTTTATTAATATTATTTTTTTTGAAAATCTGATCGATGTGTTTGAATTGCTGACTTCAGAAGGATTCATATCACCCTGTTTGGGGATCAATGGAGAATTATGCTGTTGGTAGGGCACAAAGAAAGCAGCTTCTTTTAATGCTATGTCAGAATGAAGCTGATAGGCTTGATGTTTGGGCACAACCTGTTGCCAGGTAAATATTTTTCTATCATTTTAACATTTTCATCTTTTTTCCATTATGGGCAACGTACTTTAATCTCGCCACCAATATGGGCATGGTACTTCATGTTTTTACCCATAATAGCAATGTACTTTGTATTCTTCTATTCATAATAGCAATATATAAACTGGAATTTGTAAAATCCTTACAACTTTCATTTTACATGGTGTTATTATTAGTAAAGAAATGTAAGTATGTTGACTAAGTACGTTGTCTATATTGGTAAAAAGAGTATTTTCTGCGATTTGCGCTTCTATTATCTATGACTAATGACCAGAGTGTTAACACTCTGGCAACTCCTCCGAGAACTCTTCCGAGTACTCGGCCAAGGACTCAGCCGAGTATTTAGACTCGGCCGAGTATTCAAACTCGGCCTCTTGCTGAGGCGAGTTAGGCCAACTCGGAAATTGGTCAAACTCATTTATACTCGGGTCAAACTCGGTGCTACTCGGGTCAAAATCGGTAAAAGTCGTTCCAACTCGGAGCAACTCAGTCAAACTCAGCCAACCCAGTCAAACTCGGTAATTTTGACTTTTTTTTAGAAAAAAATAAATAACTATAATTTTTAATCAAAATTTTAACATATATCATATATTTAGTTTTTTGTTAAACCTTGTTTAATTTTAATTTTGTTAAATTTAATGTAAATCTGATAGAAAAACGGAAAAAGACTAATGGTTAAATAATTACTCTAATTGTTTAAGAATGAATGCCAATTTTTGAAATTGTTCAACTCTTTTAACATTTGAAATAATATCTTTTTGTTGATATTTCAACTAATGTTATGAAATTCAATTAACTTAACATTTTTGACATATATATAATTTCCCTAAAATTTTTTCTATATAATTTATCCAATTCGAGTACTCCCCAAGTAGTCCTCGAGTAATCCGAGTACTCGCTACTCCCCAGTCGGCCGAACGAGTACCGAATAGCGAGTTCCGCAACACTACTGCTAATGACATTTTCCTAACTTGTAATAATTTACTAATTTACCCTCAGAGACACATCCTCTAAGTCAAAGATTAGCTCAGAGAAATGGATCGAGTTTGCAAGAACCGCATTTGCAGTTGACCCTCGGATTGCATTTTCATTGGGTGCTAGATTTCCTACAATTTCTCCTCTAAAGATGGAACTAACTCAGTTAGTTCAGGTAACTATCTATCTATCTCCATTTTTACATTCGATAAATAAAATTATACTTTATATTAGATTTTAATGACACCCTTTTTTTTATGTTGCAGTCACATATATTGGAGATCCGTAACATACCTGAAGCTTTACCATACTTTGTGACCCCAAAAGCTGTAGATGAAGATTCACCACTTTTACAACAGTTAACACATTGGGCTGCTTGTTCAATCACACAAGCTTTAGAATATTTTACTCCAGCATACAAAGGTCACCCGCGTGTTATGGCTTATATTCTGAGGGTATTAGAGTCATATCCTCCTTCCCGTGTAACCTTTTTCATGCCACAACTAATTCAAGCTTTAAGATATGACGATGAGGTAATTATTTCAACTTTTCTGATTGAAATAAAATAATAATATTCTTTCTAATATAACATTGCCTAAATCTGCAGAAGTTGGTTGAAGGATACCTGATTAGAGCTGCTCAAAGAAGTGATGTTTTCTCTCATATTCTCATTTGGCATTTACAGGTTGGCACATTTTCTTTCCAGTTTTATATATATATATATATATATATATTTTAATTCAAATTAATTGTAACTGGAGTATTTATTGATGACAGGGTGAGACATGTACACCAGAACAAGGGAAAGAAACAATGTCAGCAAAGGTACCGTACATCTTTTAACCATTTTCTAACCAAGAACATTAGCATTTATCTTTTACTTGATTATCATTTTTAAATTATGTGTAATCAGACTACAGCATTTTTGGGTCTACTGCCTGTTGTAAGAGAACACATCATCGATGGTTTCAATCCAAAGGCCCGTGACATATTTCGCAGAGAGTTTGACTTTTTTGAAAAAGTCACATCCATATCAGGTGTTCTTTATCCCCTTCCAAAAGAAGAAAGAAGAGCTGGTATAAAGAGGTACCTAATATCTTTCTGTTGTCTGAGACTATATATTCATCTTTTTTGGTAAATTTTTAATATATTTTATGAATGGTTCGAGTACAGAGAGTTGGAGAAAATCCAGTTGGACGGTGATGACCTTTATTTACCTACAGCTCCTAATAAGCTTGTGAAGGGTATTCAGGTCAATAGTGGAATACCCCTACAATCAGCTGCAAAAGTACCAATTATGATCACGTTTGATGTGGCTGATCGAGATGGTGACCCTAATGATATAAAACCACAAGCTTGTATTTTCAAGGTAAACATTACATCTCGTAATAGCAATCTACTTTGGTTTCTTTGTTTATTATAATAAACACATTATCTTTTTTCTGCATGAAGGTTGGAGATGATTGCAGACAAGATGTACTTGCATTACAAGTTATTTCCCTTTTAAAAGACATATTTGAAGCAGTTGGACTCGATCTTTATCTATTTCCTTATGGAGTACTTCCAACTGATCCCGAAAGAGGAATAATCGAGGTCACTCATCTTTGATTTTTTTATTTTTTTTCACATCTCTTGCTAATTAATCTTAATTCTTTTTTATTTTTATTTTTATTCAGGTTGTACCAAATACACGAAGTAGAAGCCAAATGGGTGAAACAACAGATGGTGGATTATATGAAATATTTCAACAAGATTTCGGGCCAGTTGGGTCTCCAAATTTTGAAGCTGCCCGTCATAATTTCATAATCAGTAGTGCTGGCTATGCTGTTGCAAGTCTCTTACTTCAGCCAAAAGATAGACATAACGGAAATCTTTTATTCGACAGGTGTCCTTCAAAAAAGAAAAAAACATATTTTTTTTTCTTTATTTTAAAATGTTAACACAAATAGTTTGTGAATACAGTGCAGGTAGGCTTGTCCACATTGATTTCGGTTTCATTTTGGAGACATCACCTGGCGGAAACATGCGGTTTGAAAGTGCTCACTTTAAACTGAGTCACGAGATGACTCAGTTACTCGATCCATCCGGGATGATGAAAAGTGAAACTTGGATCTTATTTGTTAGGTAAGGATAATGTTACAGTTGGTTAGAATTTTCAAAGTGCATTGCCTAAAATTGATTATTTGTTTGTATTGTCAGCTTGTGTGTGAAGGGATACCTTGCTGCACGCCGCTATATGGACGGGATCATAAACACGGTATTAATGATGGTAGAAAGTGGATTACCGTGTTTTAGCAGAGGGGACCCGATTGGTAATTTAAGAAAAAGATTTCATCCGGAAATGAGCGAAAGAGAAGCAGCAAATTTCATGAGCAAAGTATGCGCAGATGCGTACGATAAATGGTCGACAGCTGGATATGATTTGATACAATATTTGCAACAGGGGATCGAGAAGTGAAGGGTAGAATGGTAAATTCGTAAATTCTTAAATTCATAAATTTGCTTTGCATATTCTAGTGATTGTTGTTTGTAAACAATACCTGCCTTTTTTTTTTTCAGGATTTTTAATTTTTTTTTAAGAGAGGTAAGAGGTGAGAAGTGAGTTTGTTTATGACTTTGTGTAAAGTTGGTAGGAATTTGGGTTTTTTAGTTGTTTAGTTTCCACTTGAGAAGTGCAAGATTGGAACACAATTATTGGTGGCTGTTGCTATTGTAGAAAACTAGAAATCGCTTTTTTGAAGCAAGATATGGCCTCATGCACTCGGTTCATAAATGTTGTACACAAACGAATGAAGAGATCACATAACGTGAGGGGAGAGAGGGTGGAGGAAACTTAATTGATTTTGTATCCTAAATCTTTTATAACTAAATCAATTTTATAACATATAATATAAAAGTACAAATTATATTAGAAATGTACAACGATTTAGATATTATATGATTTTCTCGTATATAAAAAGGTAACAAAACATGCATAGTAACTAGACCACCGTAGTATGAACTTCGAATCTTGATCCTATCGTATGATTATGATTTTACCTAAGTAGTCATTGTTGTAATATCACCAAAAGTGTTCGTCTCACAACAAAATCGATTCACCCATGTCCGCAGTGAATGAAGTGCGTTTGGTACATGTTATAATAAACAGCGAAATGGAACACCTTGCAATTAAACTCATAGCGACCAAGGAGACCGAAAATTCCATTTTAACTCTATGAGTCACAGATTTTTTTTGAACGACAAATATAATTACTCGTAAACCGTCTAGTCCTAAATGGGAATCAAACCTTCAACCTCAAGGAGGGAAGTTGCGCACCATGCCGCTAAACCAATAATATGACTATGAGTCGTATAGATTAAAACTCCTATATGACCCTATAGATTATACAAACCAAAAGCGTAAATACTATTGGGTTATGATAAAGAAAATATATTTTTTAAACATCTTTCGACCATCTCCAACGCCTCTATATTTTTTTTACACAAAAATAGAGTAAAATTTGATGCTGATAGTGATTCATCTCCGCCTTATTCTATTTTTTTTTTACATAAAAATGAATATTTCAAGTAGAAGTCGTTTTGGGGATAAAGTTGGAAGATTAGAAAGTATGTGGTACTTAGGCTTGACTTGAATAGTTGAATTTAACTTGGTCAACTAGAGTTTGGATCAAAATTGTTAAAGTACTAATTTTTTAGGGTTATGTTTGAAGTTGCAAAAGTTATGACCGGATAGAAGGCATTTTTGTATAATGTTGGAAAAATTAGAAAATATAGGGACTATTTTTGTCAAACGACTTAACTTGAACTTAAAACCCTGATTCCATCCGTTATCTTAATTTGGAATGATTATGAGCTCAGGAGAAGAGATAAATTTTAAAGAGAAATGTTGAAATTGGAAGCCAAAGTGGTGCAAGTGATGAATCTAGTGCTTGGATTTTGAAATAATCTCTAGAATGTAGCAATTTCCATCCATCTTCTTCATTTCGGTCTTCTGGGTTTAGTAATACTTTATATATCCGAATTTTATGGTGAATTATGCTTAGGATTGAAGTTCTAACTAGCAATTCTTGTTTAGTTAATAAATTAAGAACAATATCTCATGATTTTGCTTGAAATCAAGTTTATGAGGTTGTTATGGAACTCATAAAACCTAGATTTATGAAATGAAGCATACAACCATTGGAAAAAGACTTTTATTGACGATTTAGTTTAGATGCATGGTTCAAACATGTTGTCGAAGTCGTTAAGTTCAAACTATGAAGCTATTTGTGATTGATTATGAACGTTCAAGCTTGCAATTAAGCTCTAATGGAGTTCCAACTTTAGATTTGGTATGAGTTTGTAATGATCTATTGGAATTGAAACTTCATGTCATAAATCTAGTTTGAATCATAAGTTAGAATCATGTTTTGAAGTTGCTTAAAATCAATATAGATAACAACATCGAAAGTCATTGATAGTTCTTTAATGGCCTTTAGAATCTGAATGAGTACGTACATTTCATTGTGGACAGAAAATTTGTAATCAAGGGTTCTTTAGAAAGTCACGAATTCCAAAGAACATTCCGGTTATGTTTTCACAAACTATTTCACTCTAACACTTAGGGCAATAAGCTTTGAAATTGAACACATTCAAAAATGTTTGAGTCTTAGTTAGAATTTGTTAAAAAACTCTCTTGCTTGGGGACAAGCAAGATACAAGTGTGGGGTGCTTGAAAAACGCCTAGTAATATCAAGTATTTTAGTCGTTGTTGAGCCCTATTCTTGGTGAATTTATATCATATATGCTGTGGTATTCTCACGTTGTGTGTCAGTGCTTGTTTGGAAAGAAAAAATGTAAACAAGGGGCTAAATGCGTACAAAATGGAAGAAGTTTGGAGAAAAAGACAAAAGAGTCGAATAAGCACGCGCGCCGCGGAAATATACAAGGGCGCGACGCGCTGAGTCATGATTGAGGCGGTGAGAAGAATTCAAATGCCGAAAAAACGGGGATAAACTCGTACGCACGCCGCGGATTCTTAATGCGCGCGACGCGACCTCTTATTTTCTAAAACTATAAATAGAGGGTTCTAGGTCGAAATCAGCAGCAAATACCTGGCGTAGGAACGACACCCAAGGCTTCTTTGACTCCAAGTTTCAGTTTTCAGTCGACCATAAGTGGTATTTATTATTTTCTCATTTAATTTTCAAGTAGTTTAGTAGTTTTTAGTAGCTTGGCTAGTGTTATTGGGTGTGACAACCATTGGCACTAGGTTTAAGTTTATGAAATTTTATGTTTTCTGTTTTGAACAAGTTTGGATCTGAGTTTTTATACAAGTAATCATTCGGTTATGTTTAATTGCTCTTTTTGCATTTATTTCATGATTTGGTGTTTTGGGAATGAGTTGGATGTTTGATTGTTTGGTTTGATCTTGATTACTTCTGTTTCTGAATTGAATTTATGATTTCAGTAAGTAATTAGGTTAAGTTTTGGTTTTTAGTTTAGTTTAAGTTTATGCTTGAATTAAGAATTGTTGGATTTTGCGATTTTGGACTGTTTTCGGTAAAGTTAGAAACTAGATCCTCTGGTTGTAAAGTGACACTACAATTGGTAATCTGTTGCCTACCTTGACCACATAACTCCTGTGGATCGACCCTGACTACCACTGTACTAGTGAAAGTGAGGTATTTTACTATTTTTGACCGCACGATGACCTAGGCGTGTCAAATTTTGGCGCCGTTGCCGGGGAGTTGTGAGCTTAAGAGTAGGCGATCTGTAGGAGTTAGTTTCTGATTTTTAGTTTTAGTTTGATGTTTGATTTTAGTTTGTTGATTTTTGGTATGTGTACGTCTTCATAATGGACGATTACATTTACCCGGATCAGTATTATGAGTATTATGAAAATTCAGCCGTCAACTATTACGAGGATGATTGCTACAATGGATCATTCGATGACAATGGATGGCAGACCGATGAGCCATCTCAACCTGAAAATTCTGTAACTTGGGCCCAAGTTTTGGAGCTCATGGCTGACACCCACCAAGTTCAGAAGGATCAGGCGGATGCTCTTGTAAGAGTGCAAACTTCTTTAGATAGGTTAGAGAAAAGTTGGAAATATCCGCCAGAACCTGAGGCGAGTGATTTGTATACCAATGATAATGTGTGTGAACTTGCATCACCTGAATATGTGGTGGAAGGGCATGCACCTTGGGAAAGTCAAGAGACCACCGAGATGGTCGAAACGGTTGTTGAGGAAGAGGCTGTAGGTAACAATACTATCCCTGAATCAATAACTTCTTATATGTTTGAAAATGTTGATAATGTTGATCTGGTGATGAGTGAATCCATACCATCACCAGACAATTTGGTTGATGGGGATGTTGAGGAGGAGTCTGTAAGTGACAGTACAGACCCCAACCCAACAACTCCCGAAATTGTTGAAGTTGTTGATACTATTGGGAAAGGGGGTGTAGATGACAATACTACCCCCGAACCTAAAATTTTTGAAAATTTTGAGCATTTTAAAAGTGAGGATCTGTGATGGGTGACTTTATGCCACCACCAGATGAAACCAGTCGCTCACTCTTGGTCCCGATTCACCTGTTGGACGATGATCAAGAAGATGATGTCGACGAGTTGGTTTTTGAAAACAATAAACATGATTTTATCGCCACTCATGATCCATTCATGAATGGAAAATTAGATGTGATTAATACCATCGATGAGGACATATGAAAGCATCCCGATATGTTGCCGTCCAATCCCATTCGATTGGAGAACTTTTATTGACACTGCAGGCCAAAACCACAAACTGCAAATGACACGCATTATGTGAACAAGTACTTTGCAAGACAATTACTGGGAGCGTAATTGTCTAAAATGTATAATTCAACTTGTTTTGACCATGACCACATAACCAACACCTTTAACATCTAAAATGTATAATTCATCTTTTTTTTCATTTAAGTGACATATTTTATTTTCCTCTGGATTGTATCTATTTCCTTTTTATTATGTTTATTTAATTTTTTGGTATTTCTTTTTTGTTGTGTTTATTTAAGTTTTGGTAGCTTTCAATAAAAACACAAAGTATTTTTATGAAATTTAGTAATTGTTCATTTGATTCACACTTGTTCTTAAAATTTCAAAAGATAATTTTTTTTCTCTATTCACAAATTTTTTGTCCAAAAGCTGAAATTTGAATCTAAAATATATTTTGTTGTCCGAAAAATATACTTTTGATGTCATATAACCAAGATGGTCACTTTTAAAAATGTCTCAAAACTTAGTTACACAGAAATATGTTTACAATTTTGATGATCATTATCCTTCAATTATTTGATAAAGAATTTATAAATAATTCAAGAGTTAATCGACCAAATGGTGTTTAATTCAACAGTATCAGAAGTTGACGGATAGATGTCATTCATTAAGGTTTTCAATCCTATTTAAAATGCAAGATGTAGATTTAAATATAATTTAGTAGATGCATGTATAAACCGTTTAAAAAAAATTAATCACATAAATTAGTTAAAATATAAGTTCACATAGATTATCTCTTGAATTGCTTTAATTACTAAATTGTTTAAATTACTAACTAGATAACGCCAATAATTTATTTACTAAATCTCACATTTTCATCAAGACCGCTCCAATTAAACCACAGGTGTCATTTAACTCCATCAACATAGTAAAATAACAAAATCAAGGATAAGATCCAAGAGATGCAATGATATTTAAGGTTTTAAACATTCTCCTTTCCCGAAATTACCAAGGTCCTTGATAAATCACACCTATTATTTGCATTTCACCCGGTAACATACAAGCTACAATTAAAGTACAGGGACCTCTATGTCAATCTCAAAAAACCTATGGACCGGGATGTAGATGTGGTGTTTCAAAGCCGGAGCGGACTCTTCGTTTAATCTGTTCATCGTATCTGCTTTCTGTTACGTAACAGAATCATTCGATCATTGTAATCATTGTATATATATAGTCAACTGAATTCAATCCCAAATCCTCTCTATTGATCCAATGGCGTTCCTTGGATCAAATATGGCGACTGAGGTAATCAAACCTTATTCTATGTTAGGGTTTTTCTTTTGTTATTATAGCGAATTTTAGCATTTTTTTAATGATCGAGCTTGATTTTCCTGGAATTATAGATTTTGATCGGCTAAGTGACCCGAGAATTTTTATTTTTGTGTTTAAGTATCTCTCTAGAACCAAATTTTAATCAATTACACTAGCAGGTTAGTTTAGCCGATGATTTTTGTTGAATTTGCTGCTTTATATGTTCGGAAATAAGATTCTAATCTCTCAGATATAAGGTCAAATCTTTTGTGCGGATGTTTTTTGTTCATGGAATCATGGTATTATGATCCTCTTCGTCGTGCAGTTGAAAAACACTTTTTATTTACTTTGACTAATTAGTTAACTTTTCGAACCCTAATATGGGATCTAAAATTGAATTTACAATTCCAAGTGCTTTTTATAAACCTTTCTGTTTTCCTAATGCAGGCTGGTTTGCGATTACTTCTTGTCCCCCTTGATTCCAATATTGTAATCCGAACAGCATGGTAATCTTTGAATTAAGGCAATGATATCATTCTAGTCTCTTTCTTTCATATCTAAATAAGATTTATCATTATTCTTTCTACAGCTGTACTGTGGGAGTTGCATTACCAGTTTACTCCACATTCAAAGCAATAGAGGCAAAAGATCCAAATGAGCAACACAAGTGGCTTTTATACTGGGCAGGTAATCATCATATACACACATTATTTTGATAAACTATTATTTACATATATTATTTTGCAGTGTATGGAACATTTAGTGTTGGAGAGATATTTGCAGACAGATTCATATCCTGGTATCATCTTTAACACAAACTTTTTTCCCACATAAACTGCTTGCATTCTCAATTCCACATCACTATCAAGTTAACAAAAATTCAATGAACTTCTTGCTTACTTTTTCAGGTTTCCACTTTACTATCACATGAAGCTTGCATTTCTTGCATGGCTTCAACTTCCCACCACCAATGTAAGCAAAATTCTCTTAAATATTTCATCTGTTTTACTTTTTAAATACGACTCTTTTTAGGTTTTCTTGCTAATTGTGTTATTGTTCTACAGGGGGCTAAGCAATTATACATGAATCATTTGCGCCCTTTCTTATTGAGCCATCAAGTTAGGCTCGATCAAATTGTGGGAGGGATATACAGTGAAGCGGTAAAAAATTTTACCACTTGTTATTGACTTCTTGTTACCAAATGAATTATTTCCTGTAGATGTAAAAAAGACATGAAATTTTATCTCAGGGTAAATTCATCAGTGCTCACCAGGGTGAATTTCAGTTCATGAAGACAATGATGATGAAGCTTCTGATGTCAGGTATATCTTTTAATGCTTTTAGTTTTTTCTTATATAAATGGTTACTTTTTTCTTAAAACTTATCATATACTTTGGTTTTCATTCAGTGAAGCAGTTGGTCAACGGTAACAGTCAACCGGTTGCACCACAAGAGAGAAGAGCAATTGTGGGCCCGAGTGAACAGGTGGACACCTCGGATTCCAATGATGACAACCATCATGGTAATGATAATGACGATGATGATGAATACGTGTCAGTCACTGCAGCATCTTAGGCATTTACCTTAAGTTAATAAAACCTTGTCTATATTTTCAGACTCCTTTTTTAGTTATCCACCTTCGGTCTATTAATATTAGAACTTACTGTCTAGCATGCATTTCTAAGGGCTCTTTGGTCTATTTAAATATTTGTTTCCTGATATTTTGTATGCATTTGACATGGGATTAGGACTGTGACTGATGTTAATGATGCAGAAATTGCAATTTGTGTCCCACCCGAAACAGAGACGGCCTCTTGATGTCTTGTCTATGCGAAAGACATAAATGCCCTCATGATTGAAAATAGCTTTAGAATGCAAATCGTTGTGTTCGCTTGATGATTTCATGCTCGGGGTTTTAAGTTGTCATTTATTCGATATTTTCCCATTTGATAATATAAATGAAACGACTTAATGAAAAAGTCACGAAAGGTGAAAAGGTGATGCTTCAAACCCACTACTCATCGACCGTAGAAACATAAAACGATCAATTAAATTTGATCATGTAGCCATCTTTGTTTCATCCCTTCCGTTACCTAACAGACATATACATGCTCACACCAAGTGGCCCAATGAAACTAAACCTATCCAAAATGTTACAGTCTTTAACAATTTCAAGAGCATCAAGTCTCGGAAACATCAACAAAGCTGCCCATCACCAACCCAACGGTCCTTCCAAAACTATATATTAGAACCACAACCCACCTTACTTCACATTAACTACCCAGTTTTAGTATGGAGAGAAAAGAAGTTTTAGTATGGAGAAAGAAGAAGAAAAAAAGAAAAAAAAGGAGAGAAAAGAAAAGAAGAAAAAGAAGAAATAAAATTTAAAATTAAGTGTTACTTTTACCACCAAATACTTCTAAATTGGAAAGAAAGCTATGAGGCAATATTATCCCTTCTTCCACTTTCTTCCGTAAAAAAAATTAGGAACACCAAATTTTTTTTCCTCTCTATTCCATTCATTACTCTCCATTCTTTCCTTAAATTAGACTCGAGAACACAGTGTAAGGAAGCTACATTTACTTTGTTTTCTTGAAGTTTGGAGATAGCCTTCACCGAACTGCCCTACACTGTTCTTGATCCACCCCTTTATCACAAGATCGAACCGCCTGTCAACGTCATAAATTTATTTAATAATATTTACCCAAAACACATCTAGATTCAGATAAAACCACTAATACCATTTAGAAATAAGCACACAGTTGGACACGAACAAGCTACCGGTAATAAGCACCCTATATATTTTTAATGTTCGTTCAAGTTCAAACTAGGTAACTTGTGAACCATCACACAAGTACCACATAGAGGGTTTAAAGTCCCTTGTACATGTGAGGTCTAACTTGAAAGCCACACGACCACACCTAAATGTAATACTGTCCCACAATGGATATCCATGAACCCACACCAAGTCCCAACTCATTCTAAGTTGATGCATATGTTAATGACAAAAACCATTTCAAATCAAACAAAGTATTCCCTACTTGTATTTAAAACTTTTTCTAAATAAGTTTTCATGAATACACAAAGTACATGCAGTATTCACGTAACACACAAATGATTTATTAGGGCTGTCAAAAATGCTCCATGGAAAACCAATAAACATGTTACAAATGGAACCAATAAAATTGGTAACAAATTGTTTGATAGCCAATATGTCTGGTCGATAGTCCCATACAAATCAAAAAATCTTGGCAATGTAATTATACATAATTTTAAATACCACAATTGTACCATACCAACACATACATACATACATACATACATACATACATACATACATACATACATACATACATACATACATACATACATACATATATATATATATATATATATATATATATATATATATATATATATATATATATATATATATATATATATATATATAGAGATATGGGTTCAATACAGAACCAAAATTAAATTACCTAACCACATAACCATCTTTAAAACCCTTGGATCATTATATCAACGTCTTAGATTAAAAAATGCACCATAAAATTATATACCTTGTGCAGGAGATTATTGCTAGGTAAGGGTATATTGGGTTTTTAACCCAATCTATCACCATCTTCACCCGTATTCTCTCTCTCTCTCTCTCTGTCTCTCTCTCTCTCTCTCTCTCTCTCTCTCTCTCTCTCTCTCTCTCTCTCTCGATTGCAACTTCGCTCAACCAAGTTCCCGACTTCAGGTATTATAGGTTCGATTCCAGGTTCCACAAGTTTGATTAATCGTTTGAAGGTTTTGATTCAAGGTTCATCCCGTTGATATGAACTCGAGATTACAGGTTCGATTCAAGGTTCATCCCGTCGATTGAAGGTTCGACTGAAGGTCATGATTCCAATGAAGATTGACGAAGCTGTTAGCGACTTCAGGTATTGCAGTTTCGACTGAATGTCCTGATTCTAATTGCAGTTTCGATTGAAGGTTCTGATTCCAATTGAACGACTCGACTTGGATTGAACGGCTCGACTAATAATTCAAGTCGTTTTTTGTTCAATTCGGTTCTGCACATAGGGTATCGACTAATTGACTAATAATTCAAGCTATCGGGACTGATTTAGGAACCATTGATCATAGGGTATCGAATTGCAGACTTGAGATTAAGCATTACAGGAACAATATTCAAGTCTAAGTAATTGGTAACATATATTCATCTATGAACATATGTTCATCTATGAACATATGTTCATCTATGAACATATGTTCATCTATGAATATATGATGCTCATATCAATGTTGAAATGCGAATATACACATTCTAATCAGCTCCTTTATGTTCAATTAGATAATGTAATCGATTTCTTCATCTACGTTTTAGTTTGAATCGTTATTACTTAATTCCAATTTCATTCGGTCTATTGCCTTTCTCATATCCTCATACTGTCATGGAAAACGGGAACTTGTATATGATCCTTTTATGATATGTTCATTGATGAACATATGTTCATTGATCAATATATGTTACCAATACGCTGTAAACACAATAACCAAATCAAAATTGGGTTTTTCAGCTTTTGGAAGTATCAATATCATTTTGTCTGTTGATCAGATTTGTGGAAATCGATTTTGAAATCCTTTGGCTTGATCTCCTATATAACGTTGCGATTTGGGTCTCAATTTCTGGAAATCGTTTTTGGTTTGCTGCGTTCCTAGTTTTTTGGACATTTGATTTAATTGGACTATCGTACCCTTTATCCCTCAATCTAATCCTACGGTTATAAATGTGGTTCTGCAGTTAGGTGATTTAATTTGGTTCTGCATTGAACCCACCCTTATATATATATATATATATATATATATATATATATATATATATATATATATATATATATATATATATATATATATATATATATATATATATATATATATATATATATATATATATATATATACACACACACACACACACACACAAATCGAATTCTTGCACTTTTAAGTTTGTTTAGTATATGTCTAAAGAAGGATTATATTACATTGTTAATAGTTGCATTAGTCAATAGTATTTATTTCTAATTAATAGCCAAATTAAATAATAAAAAACTCACTTAAATAGATAAGAAAAAACACTTAATTAAAATCTTCACATTGGGTAACTTCCTAATTCTCAATTTTTTATATTAGCCCACGCTACATATTTCTATTTCCAATGCCTAGACGACAAAGACAAACAAAGCCCTATATTTTCAACTCAAGATTCAAACCCATGAATCAAGGAACATCAAAATACCAATAAACCATTTATCAATGAATGATTACTTTAAAATCATCCTAAACAAGGTTTACAATCCTAATAATCTTATTTTAGCCATTGCATAACATATAAGAACTATAAGGAAGCCATGGAATAATTTGGAGTTACTTTGGAAAAAAACGAAATTTTATCATAACCAAAGAGATACTCAACCTAATAAGGCCTTGCCTTTCCCAACATTTGACCGAGTGGACCTACATAAATGCAAACATTGAGTGACTTTCTCTAAAACGTTGTCCAAACTCATCCAAACCATGTACAACCCCTTCCAATAAACCTATAATGATTCTATATATGTACTAATATCAACAAATATCTCTATCATGTAAAAAAATATTAATAACACAAGTATCTAAGAACTAAGTGTGGTGATCTAATGATTTAAGACTTCAAAAACTCGATTACGTTCACTAGAAGTCATATGGACTTAAAAATGAAACACAAACCTTTATTGTCACTAATTATCACTAGGTGTGTTTCAAATTGACTTAATAAGATAAACTATGAAATTACATTAAGTTTCGTTGAATCAAAAACTAGATCATGTCATGAATTAAGCTTGAAACTTCCATTGAAGCTACAAGTCAACTTAAAAACCTCAATTAGATCAATAAGTGATATCATGCAGAAACATTGAATTCATAAACATCATCGGAGATTAAAGAGCATATTTCTAAACTAAACGAACAACAAGTTCGTGATATAAGGTTCTCAATCAATACTTCATCAGTCTAGGGTTCATAACTTCTCGTGATCACTTACAACATTAAGATCAAGCAATAATGATGGAAGTTGACGATAAACTAATGAACCAAGGATAAAACCTTAGTTAGAAACTCAATTAAATACAAAATAACAATCATTTTCAGATTTGAAGCAAAGCCCAAACCCTAGGTTACTAGAATGAAGAAGATAACTAGAGATTATACTTATGATTATGTAGCTTTTGTAATAATGTATGACTTTTCCAATTCTAGTGTTCCTCATCACTTAACCTTTTTTGTTACCTTGGACCGTCTCATTTATCAATCGAACCATTAATGTAGAATGAGAATGTGTTAATGAAAAATAAATAAACCCCCTTAATTGCATAATAATTAATGATAAATATAAATTTGTATTAATATTCACCTAAACAGAATTATTATTTGGATGAAAAATTAATTTCAAATTCCGCTTAACTTTGTTGATGCATTGAGTGTCTTTTAGAATATGACACGTTTCTGAAAGAATTTTTTTGTGCCGTTTATGTTTGATTCATTTTCCTTAGACTTATAAAGGTCTCCACTTTTCCCAAGTACTCATGTACATATATATGTTTCTTTTCTTCCAACAATAAGTTTTGTAAGGTATAATACTAATAAGTTATATTATATTACTTGATTTATATAAAACATGAGCCTAAAATTTGGCACGTGCTATTATGTAGCAAACTTTGTTGCTTTGCAATATGTATAATAGCTACTATGAAATCTTAGTGTCTCAACATGATGTGTTAGAGGTTCTGTTATTCACACGAGCAAGTATTGGAGTATTAATTAGAGGAAGAGGTTGGTTACGTCCAGGAGAGAAAATTGGGTACGCAAAGAGTGGGAGAGGAACATTGATAATGCATTTCTTGCACAAATGTTTATGTTGTTCATATAGGTAAATCCTATAAATTTCAATCAGCATCATAAGGGTTCAGTTATTTTTTCCTACGAATGCACATATCACAATGGTTTAGTTAATTTTTACTACATAAACTCATAGAAAATTCTTGATTTTAATGAGTAAGTGAAATGGATTAGGTGCAAATGAAATTCCTAAAAACTAACAATATACATATCATCTTTTACATTAATGTTGATAGGTGATATTCTACCACGTTCAACATGAGTTAACAAGTCATCCATGACTTAATCAGATAATTTCACTCCCATTAGATTTAAAAAAAAAGTATTTTATTGTAATAGTAGTTTTTGTTAGATATAAAATAACAACATACTTTTACTATTTTAACCGTTTAGGCAATGATTTTATTTACCTATAAAGAATATATATCTAACATTTATGACGACATATTTAAACTTTGTTAATTGTTAATTTCCCAAATATTTACTTATTCTCATTTATTTTTTTAATCAATCTGCCGAATATATAGTCTATAAATAAATCAAAAGATATTATTATTTCTCGAATTTAACTTGGTTTATAAGAAATTACATGTAGTTAATTTATAATTGAGGGACTATTTTTGTCACTTTATTTAATTATTGTGGTTTCCAGAGTTAAAAATGATAACGTCTTGACAACGTACACATTCCATTGTTCAATGTACAAGTACAAAACTGATGACATTTTCTTTTTTCCACTTAGCAGAGTCCAAGTTGAGGAGGTTTTATATCGTACAAGAAACACTTCTTGGAGCACAAGCGATTCCGTAGACGCCGATTCACCGGAGACGATAATTGAAGTAATTGAACCGATTGGTTACTCGTTCCCAAAACCCTATATACGTTTACCCTCTCTGTTCGCATTTTCTCTCTCTAAACCCTTGTCTCTGTTATGGCTATGGACATCGACTTCTCTGAATACCGATTACGCTGTCAGCTTCGAGGTCATGAGGACGACGTACGTATCATCTCTCTACTCCTTCATTGTAATTCATGCATACGGAGTTTTCCAGCGACATTAAGTTGCTAACGAGTTCCATTTTTTAGTTATTGATCGAATTCTTGCTCTGATTGGGAATATGAAATTGAAAATTGAACCATCTTGTTGTTGATCTGGCTCTTTTGTGCGGAGATTTTATTATCTCTCAGGAGATTACTGAATACCGCGAGAAGACTGTTAGAGTTACGAACTTATAAAGCCGTTGGTGCTACATTTGATTTTTGTACAAGAATTATCGCATATCGCATTCATCGGATTGACATTCTGATTACCATACGGCAAATCATTAATTTACATACCTATGAAATTAGTGATACATGTTGAATGAGTCCTAATGTTAATTGCTTGTTTATTTGTTAGGTTCGTGGTATATGTGTATGCGACAATGTTGGAATAGCAACATCATCAAGAGACCGAACCATTAGGTTATGGTCTTTGGATCAGACTAACAATTCTTCCTACATTTCATCAAAGATACTACTTGGGCATACTAGTTTTGTTGGACCACTGGCTTGGGTATCCCCTAATGAAGAGTTTCCAGAAGGTGCCCTTATATCTGGTGGAATGGACACACTTGTTATGGTATGGGATTTAGCAACTGGAGAGAAAGTTCAGACATTGAAAGGTCACAAAATGCAAGTGACAGGAGTCACTGTGGATGGATCAGACATTATATCATCATCTGTTGATTGGTTAGTTATCTGTTCTTTTGATTTTTTTGCTATATCCCCAATGAATTTTGTCAATCATACTGTCTGAATCTGTATTCCTTCTTTTTTCTTTCATTGAAGTACACTAAGACGATGGAAAGGGGAACAGCAAAGTGAGGTTTGGGAAGCTCATAAGGGACCAATCCAAGCAGTAAGGACGTTACCTTCTGGCGAGCTTATTACAGGTTAGAATACATTTTATTCATCATATCACATTTTCAGATTTGATTTTTCTATAAAAAGAAGAATTTTCTGATATAAAGAGTAATCCAGGTTCAAGTGACACCACTATAAAGCTTTGGAAAGGAAGCAAATGCACACACACCTTTTCTGGACATACTGGTATGTTTTTGCATAAAATATCTGTGCATACTAATGCATTTATTGTTGTGGAAATGAATATTTATTTAATCTAAACATGCTTCTTGTTTTTGAGAAATACACAGATACAGTGAGAGGTTTGGCCATAATGCCTGATTTGGGCATACTTTCTGCATCACATGATGGGTAAGAATAAGATTTCTCTTAAACACAATAAAAATTAAATTTTTTCTGAATCTTTAAATTGACATGTCATCTTTGTTTATAAAACAGTACCATCAGATTATGGGCCATTACTGGTGAAGTTTTATTGGAGATGGTTGGTCACACTGCTATTGTCTATTCTGTTGATGCACACAAATCTGGACTTGTGGTCAGTGGTAGTGAAGATGGATCAGCAAAAATATGGAAAGGTAATAATTAATAAAGATATATATTTGCAAATACTAGCAATTATTATATTATTAAATATTAATAATTATTAATGATTTGTAGATGGAGTTTGTGTTCAAACCATAGAGCATCCTGGATGTGTATGGGATGTGAAATTCTTGGAAAATGGTGATATTGTGACAGCATGTTCTGATGGTGTCGCACGTGTTTGGACTTTACATAAGGATTTGATAGCTGCAACTCATGAACTTGAGGCATATGCTTCTTTTCTTTCTCAATACAAGGGTAGCAGGTATCTAAGCATGTTTTACAATTTTGCCCTTGTATGGAAAATATAATGTTTAATGAGTCAGAACAGTGCTTTTAATTAATGAAACCTTTATTTTGTTTTTGTTAGAAAGAGAGTTGGAGGGTTGAAGTTGGAGGAATTACCTGGTCTAGAAGCTTTGCAGGTTCCAGGTACCATCTCGTTCTTTTTTTTTTATTTGGGGAAAATTACAGAAAAGTTATTATATTTTGGGCGATTTGCGGTTTTACCACTAATTCTTTATATATATTTATATTTTCCGATCAAACCGTAAAAGTTTTTGACACGTCTCCAAATTAACCATCTTGACGTGTTATATCAGGTCAAAATGGTTCATTTGGAAAAAATTTGAAACTTTTATGGTTTTATTGGAAAAAATAAAGTATAATTGATCAAACAGGAAAATTTGCCCAAAATATAATCGTATTTTTTCCTGTAAATTTTCCCATTATTCGAAATTATCTGTTTTGTTATTTGAGTATTATGTGACATAGCAACTGTCCAAATTAGGACTATTAATTAATAATTGGGGATTTAAGGTTGTTTTTGTCAAATTGAGTAACTCATTACTTTCTTTGTCTCATTAAATGCACTAATACTTTCTGGACTCATATTTAGAGATATTCTAACCATTTAAATAAAAGATCTTTCAGACTTATTATTTTTTTTTTTGCAAATGCATTAATTCAAAATCCCTTTTGATTATGTAATGATTAGGAACCAAAGATGGACAGACATTGGTAGTACGTGAAGGTGACAATGGTGTTGCATATGCCTGGAATTATAATGATAAAAAATGGGATAAGGTAGTATTATATTGCAATTTTTATTGCAGTAATATTATTTGGCTCTATTAAAATATTGATGTCAATAATTACCCTTATTTTCCCTATTTTAGATAGGGGAAGTAGTCGATGGGCCCGATGATGGCATGAAGCGCCCAGTTCTTGATGGAGTACAATATGATTATGGTCAGCACTTTGACTTTTCAGAATCTGCTTTGACTTTATTTTTTATATTTCTTTTCTACTGATACCATGAAAACTTTATAAATCAGTGTTTGATGTGGATATTGGAGATGGTGAACCTATTCGCAAACTCCCATATAATAAATCAGGTACTTTCTTTTTTCCATATGGTCCCTGTGCTTTCTGATATCTGAAATAAAAATTTCAGTTTTAGTCCTTTCAAGGTTAACCTAAATCGACATGAAACCTTGAAATAAGGACCAAAACCAGAACTTATTTCAATACTGGACTAAAAACAGTTAAATCAGAAAGTGTAGTGTAGGGACCTTTTTTGTAAGAAAATGAGGTGATGGTGTTTTTTGTTACAGATAATGCATATGACACAGCTGATAAGTGGCTTCTTAAAGAGAACCTTCCACTTTCATATCGCCAACAAGTTGTAGAATTTATTTTACAAAATTCAGGACAAAAAGATTTCATTCTTGATTCATCATTTCGTGATCCTTACACTGGCTGTAAGTACTAACTACATCATTTATTAATTATGTTTTATTTATTTAAAATAATGGGTTTTGTATATCATTTTTCAGCCAGTGCTTATGTACCTGGACAGTCTTCTAAATCTGGTATGTACTGATTGACATTGTTTAAATGGAGTTTCATTTTTTTAATCTCATATTTATTTGCATTTGTAACAGCCGTATCAACAAAACCAACCTTCAAACATATACCCAAAGTATGCATGCTTATTGTCATTTAAATAGAGAATCAAGTTTTGTAGTTTTTATAAATTATAATTGATAAAATACTTTTTTTTTTTTTTTTTTTTTCAGAAAGGAATGCTTGTTTTTGATGCGGCTCAGTTTGATGGAATCCTTAAAAAGATTTCAGAATTCAATGATGCATTACGGTCTGACCCAGTAAGTTTTATGCTTTTATTATTATTATTATTATCGAATTTATTTTATTCATTGCTAATTTTTGGATTTTGTATTTTTAGGACCAACAAAGCTTGTCACTTGGTGAATCCGAAACATCTAAATTGAGTGGCATAGCTAAAATATTGAAGGACACGTCACATTACCATACAAGTAGATTTTCAAATGATGACATCAGCTTATTATTAAAACTGCTAAAATCGTGGCCAGTTTCAATGATGTTTCCAGGTCAGCATCCTTTTTTTTTTCTGAATTGAATATGTGCATTTTAACCACCTTTAAAACTTTTATATAACAAAATCATTAAATGGTATTTCTCTTTTCAGTTATTGACATATTAAGGATGGTGATTCTACATCCAGACGGATCAGCTGTTCTTAAACGTGCCATTGATGAAAACGGTATATATCCATATTTATAAAAAAAAACAGCAGATTTCTAGAATATTCATTGTAATTAATTTTGGAATTTTTTATAAATATATCAGATATATTCATGGATTTGATCAAGAAGGTTACAAGTAATCCTCTTCCCGCAAATCTTCTAACAAGTATACGTGCGGTGGTGAATCTTTTTAAGAATTCAGGTTTCCATTTCTGGTTGCAAAAGCATCGTGTTGAGGTACGTGCATAAATAAATATTCCTATTTTTTCATTTTGTGTTTAAATTAGCCTTCTATTTTAAATTCCATTTTTGACCTTGTAGATTTTCGATGCATTTGCAAGTTGTTATTCATCTCCAAATAAGAATGTCCAAATATCTTATTCTACATTGGTACTCAAGTAAGTACTGAGGAATTCTACATTCACCATTTGGATTTTTTTTTAATATTTTGAAATTAATTTAAAAACAATCTTTTGTCTGAGCATTACAGTTATGCGGTTTTGTTGATCGAGAAAAAGGACGAAGAAGGTCAATCACACGTCCTTTCAGCTGCTCTAGAGGTACGTATATAATTTTTCTTTTTCTTTTATAAAATACAAAACCATTAAAACTAGAAAATAAGCAAGGGCGAATTCGTAAAATGCTTTTTCCTACAGATCGCAGAAGGAGAAACTTTAGAAGTTGATGCGAAATACCGAGCACTAGTGGCTATTGGATCAATGGTATGTTTTACTTAGTTGTCAATTTTAATTAAATAAATAAGAAACCAAAATTTGAATATGTTTATTGTCTAATTTATAATAACAGATGCTTGATGGTCTGGTAAAGAAAATAGCAATAGACTTTGAAGTTGGGAGTGTTGCAAAATTAGCAAAAGCATCAAAAGATTCCAAAGTTGCTGAAGTTGGAGCCGATATTGAAGCTCTAATAAAGCACACTTGATTCCGGTAATTTAATGACTTTCTTTATTAAAAACAACAATATTTTATTCTTATTAATTTGGATGTAAATGATATGATTATGAAAAAGGTAGTACAACTTTAGTGTGAAATGTTTTATCCAATTTTTGCAGAATTGGTAGGAATTGCTGACATTACAAGGGGTCCAAGAACACCATTGTTAAGTTTTCTATGGGATTAAAAAGAATGATGTATCGATGTATACTTGTACCAGACTGAATGAGGATATTATATTTTTTTTACTGATGGTGAATTCGTTTTTTACCAGAACAAACTTGTTCAAATTTCTTTTGTGGTCTAGAGAACGAGATTTATGGTTAAAAGATTTGTGGTTCATTTTTTTTCCACCATAGCCAAAATATCTGAACTGTTAAATTCACCAATAGCCGTATATAATTTGTTTTGATATAGTTTTCTAATTTGCTAGTAGGATTGTTGGTCTATGCTCGTTTATTAGCTTTATTTGAAAAAGTTATTAGAAGGTTTTGTTGACATGTCAATCGGAGATGTACTGCTATTTTGTTCTACGTATAAATTTAATTGATCAAGTATGTTAAAGATAAAATAAGTAACAGTCTTTACGGTTTACATAAAAAATGAAATAATGAGCATGTGTATACCTTCTTTTTGTGTTTTTGTTTAGTAAACTACTTGTTTTTTGGTAAATATGTTTAACATGTGTTGGAAATAGGGTGTGTTTCTGGAATCAATATGTTTACTGGATTGTTTGAAAGATCGTGTATATTATTTTCCGAATATGATATTTCAACTCATTGTCTGGGTATCACGAAATTCAGACTATAGGGATAATCTCTCAAGAACAATTTCTGATTTAGGCACTAAAAAAAATCAAGAACTAGTGAAATGTACATACGAATTCTTTTACTTGATTACCAAACATAAATGGCTATAAAACAACCTTTAATCATGAAAAACATTATCCATGAAATCATGGAGTGGACCAAAAAGATGGTGGAGCACCAACACCAAAGACAGGGTGGAACACTTAAGATAAGCTAGAAATTCGGGGAATAATTATAAAGAAAATAAGTAGTTTTTATAAAGGAAAAAATCATATTTTTCTATATTTTCATAAAGAAAAACCATTTTTTTCTATTACTAAGAATCTGTGTTTTCAAAATCGAGTCAAGGGGGATCCCCGCCAGGGGCACGACCCTTTGACCCCCGCCATTTTGGTCATATCGAGATCAAACTCGTTTTACACAAGCATACACTTCCGCACCTCCTAACTTGTCTAAAATCAAGAATTTATCTCTATTGATAATATTGTAAATTCCATTATACTAAAATGACTGACTGACATTAAAATCACCAACAAATTGATAAAAAAATACAAAAAGAAAAAGAGAAAACAAACGAACATAGCGGTTTTTCCCAAAAACCGATTTTTGGTTTCAGACAAAAGCCGAAGGGGAACCAATTACCCTTAAGTTGTATTTTTGATGTACAAGGGGATTCTTAAGTTTCATTCCTTTGAGGAAAACGGATTGAAAATTACAATTAAACCCCTATACTCATTCAAGTTTAAAATTGCACACACTCAAACTATCAAAATAACTCTTTGAATATAATTGGAAATCTAAGCTCAAAAACCAATTACAGTTTGTTACAATCTGGTTTCATAACTCGAAAATACAGATTATATATAAGCTAAATTAGAGACAAATTGATTCTACAAAATCAATTTGTTTCTTCCTGATTTTGGGTGATTGTGATTGAACAGTGAACCCACTAGGGGCTTAGGATTCCAACAATCACCCCCGAATCTCTAAGTCCTTCTAGAGACGTCTTTATTCCCGATCAAGCTCCTCATTTCTTTGAACTTGGTTCGAGCCAATGGTTTTGTGAGAATGTCCGCCTTTTGTTCTACACCAGGAATGTATTCAACCTCCACTTGTTCCTTTTCAACACAGTTACGAATGAAGTGAAATCTTGTGTGAATATGTTTACTTCTTCCGTGAAAAACTGGATTCTTCGTTAATTCGATAGCCGACTTGTTATCAATCCTAAGAACCACCTTATCTTGTACCTTGTTCATGATTTCTCCTAGCAAATCTTGAAGCCATATTGCTTGACAAGCAGCCGCGGTGGCTGCCATGAACTCTGCCTCGCAAGATGATAAAGCAACGGTATCTTGCTTTTGCGAACACCAGGTTATTGGAGACGACCCATAGTAGAAAATGTGACCGGTTGTGCTTCTTCCGTCATCTGGATCAACATTGTGACTACTATCACTGTAACCAATAAGTCGTTTTTGTCCCATCCTCTCGTACTTGATTCCGTATCCCGTTGTTCCACGTAAGTACCTTAGAATGTGTTTGATTGCATTACCATGTGATTCTCTTGGATTCTGCATATATCGACTAATAACTCCAACCGCATATGCCATATCGGGTCTTGTTTGCAAGAGATATCTAAGACATCCTACCACTTTTCGATATTGTGTTGGGTCGATTTCGGGTTCATCTTCGGCCTTTGACAATTTTGTTCCTGGATCCATCGGAATGTGGGTCGGATTGCAATCATGTAAACCGGCTTCCTTCAGAATGCGTTGTGCATACGCTTCTTGGTTAATTGTAATCCCTGATTCTTCCTGTTTGACTTCAATGCCCAGGTAGTAAGTTAATCTTCCAAGATCAGACATCTCGAAGTTCTTGGACATATCAAATTTGAACCTTCTGATCATGTTCAAATTTGTACCTGTAACAAATAAGTCATCAACATAAATTGCTAAAATTAGCAAGTTAGATTCTTCGTTCTTCCGGTACACCGATGGTTCTTTCATGCACTTGTGAAATTTCATTCCCCTCAAAATTCCATCAAGTTTCGTATTCCATGCTCTTGGTGCTTGTCTAAGGCCATATAACGCTTTTGAAAGACGATACACCTTGTGCTCTTCGCCTTTCCTTATGTAGCCTTCCGGTTGAAACACATAAACAGTTTCCTTCAACTCTCCATGTAAGAAAGCCGTTTTGACATCCAAGTGGTGAAGTTCCCACCCATTAGTAGCGGCTAAGGCAATGAGAAACCTGATGGTTTCAATGCGAGCTACCGGAGCAAATACCTCTTGGAAATCAATACCAGGTTGTTGCACGTACCCTTTAGCAACCAACCTTGCCTTGTGTTTGTTTATGGTGCCATCTGCATTTTTCTTCAGCTTGTACACCCATTTGAGTCCAATTGCCTTCACCCCCATAGGCTTGTTCACGAGAGTCCACGTATTATTCTTGTTGATTGAATTGATTTCCGCATTCATGGCTTTAACCCACTCTGGTTCTTTCTTCGCCTCTTCAACCGATACTGGTTCGTCACTGGTTGTTAGGAGAAGTTCTTCCAGGTTGTTAAGATTAAGCACATAATCTTGAAGTCGAATTGGAAGATTCCTTTGTCTCGTAGACCTTCGATGTTGGGTGTTGATGACCGGATTTGGTTGCTCGTCTTCTTGAACCTGTACTCCGTCTTCAATTTCATGATCTGCTTCAATTGGTTCGGTATCGTTTCCTTGGTTGTTCGTTTCATTCTCTGGATATTCCCATGGAACTAAGAATGACCCTGGTTCTTCATTTTTTGTACTTGCTTCTTTGACCCAATCCCACCATTTTGTCTCGTCAAAAATAACGTCTCGACTTACGATTATTTTTTGTGTAGCCGGGTTAAAAAGCCGATAAGCTTTCGTGCCCGGTTCAGAGCCAAGATGTACTAGTGGTCTTGATCTTGCATCCAACTTCTTGAGATTCACTGGTTCAACTTTTGCATATGCTAGACACCCAAAGATACGAACATTTTCTAGATTCGGTTTTCTTTTATACAACTTCTCGTAAGGAGTTGTATCACCAAGGACTCTTGTGTAAACACGGTTGATCAGATTTGTGGAGTGTTTTACCGCTTCTCCCCATAAATTATTTGGAACATGCATCGCCTTCATGATACTTCGTGTCATGTCCATTAACGTTTGGTTTCTTCGTTCCACAATACCGTTTTGTTGTGGTGTATATGGGGCGGTAAGATGGCGTTTGATTCCATTTATATCACAAAAGGAATTAAATTCGAGCGAAGTAAACTCACCTCCTCGATCACTTCGAAACACTTTCAAAGACTTTCCGAGCTCATTCTCCGCCAAAGCTTTGAATTTCTTGAAGTGTAAAAACGCCTCACTTTTCTCTTTTAAGAGAAAAATCCACATAAACCTTGAAAAGTCATCAATTAATGTGAAAATGTACCGATTGTGACCTATCGTTGACGGTGTGATCGGGCCGCATAAGTCACCGTGAACGAGCTCCAAAGGTTGTGTCGCTTTGTACGTCGTCATTAATGGAAATGACTTTCTTGTTTGTTTGCCCACCAAACAAGATTCACATAATTGATTGTCACTGTCAAGGTGTGGTAACCCTTTGACGAGATTTTTCTTGGACATTTTTTTCAATGACTCGAAATTAATGTGCCCAAGTCTTGCATGCCAGCGCCATGTGTCTTCACTTAGTCTTGAATGAAGACAATTCGGTTCACCAATAGACAGTTTTATTTTATAAAGTCGATTTGGAGATCGTTGTACCTTCATTAATAAGCAGTTGTAGGCATCGTGCATCGTCAAATAATTGTCTTTCATCCGAATATCGCATCCGGCTTCAGTTGCTTGACCGAGACTAAAAATATTATTTTTTAGATCCGGAATGAAATAAATCTCCGTTATCAAACGTTGTTGGCCTGATTTTCCCTGGAAAATTATTGAGCCTTTTCCTTTGATCGCGACACTCGAATTATCGCCAAATTTTACTTTGCCGGTTATTCCTTCGTCGAGTTCGGAGAAAAATGAGCGATTTCCCGTCATGTGATTACTCGCTCCGTTGTCCAAATACCACACATCATTTTCTTGTGAATTGTATTTAGATGGTATCACCTTCGCTTCGTTCAAAAATACGGTCTCGTGAATAAATACGGTTTCATCGGCATCTTCTTGTTCGGCAAAATTCATTTCTTGAAACTTTTGAATTCTATCCGGACATTTTGACGCGTAGTGGCCCGATTTATCACATCGATAACAGATAATTTTTGATAAATCCTTTTTCGCGTTTTGATTTGGGCCAGAATTTGGATTGGAATTATTTTTGGGTTTGTTTTTAAAGTGATTGGGCTTATTTTTGGACCAAGATCCACTTCCGGATCCGGATCCATTTGACCCGAACCCGCCTGACCCGCCTGCTCCGCCTGACCCGCCCGATTCCTTTTCACTTAACCCTTCTTTGCTGCTTCTTCTCCATTTCGACGAGAGATCTTCAGTTCTTCCCGATCCGCCATTTTTTCCGCCACTTCCACCCCGTGAACCACCGGCGTTCGAGCCTCCACCGCCTCCGGATCTTACAAACATCACTCTCCCCTGTTCATCTCCTCCCTCATCTCCACGGATTCGCTCCTCATAAGCTTTCAATCGGCCCACAATATCTTCGAACCCCACTGATTTTAGATCGAGTATTTGCTCGAGGGAAGCAACAAGATGGATAAATCTTCTCGGCACCGTCTTCAGAAGCTTTTTTACGAGCTTTGATTCGTCAATGGTTTCCCCCAGTGACGCCGATTTTGAGGCTAGACCGGAAAGTTTTCCGGCGAATGAGTCGATGGACTCCGTTTCACTCATCCTCAACCGATCGAAATCGGTGGCTAGTGTTTGAAGCCGAGCTTCTTTCACCCGATCGGCGCCAACAAACCGTGCTTTGATCAACTCCCACATGGTTTTCGCGTCTTCAACCTCGCCGATCTGCATAATCAGAGTTTCCGGGATTGCTTGGTAGAGCAAACCCATTGCAAGGTTATTTCTATCTTCATTCTTTTCTGCTTCCGATTCAATAATATTCCAACACTTGTGTATTCGCAGGACCACCTTCATTCGGAGGGACCAAACCATGTAATTGGTTTGGGTTAACATCGGACATGTCACCGATGTGGCTCCAATCTCCTTGAGCCTGGCCTGAGGATTAGCAGTGCTTGCACTTGGATCATCGACATCTGACATCTTCAGTCGTTCAAATCTCCACACGGACACAGACACTGTAAGTAGCTCTGATACCAATTCAAGTTTAAAATTGCACACACTCAAACTATCAAAATAACTCTTTGAATATAATTGGAAATCTAAGCTCAAAAACCAATTACAGTTTGTTACAATCTGGTTTCATAACTCGAAAATACAGATTATATATAAGCTAAATTAGAGACAAATTGATTCTACAAAATCAATTTGTTTCTTCCTGATTTTGGGTGATTGTGATTGAACAGTGAACCCACTAGGGGCTTAGGATTCCAACACTCATTCTCTTCCTTTTTTTTTATATCGAGTTGTTTAAGGCTTCATTCGGTATTTGATTATATCTAGCATTTCAAAATGATGAAGGAACATTGTTCTGTTCAATGGTACAACTATATCTTTAAGCCGTATGCTTTTTTTTTTTTTTTTTTTTTTCCAATTTCCTACAAAGCAAAATATGTTGGTTCTACAAAATCCTCTAATTCTTTTAGGGAAAGGCAGGTCTATGATAAAGTTTCGGGAAGTTTATTTCATTGATGGAGGAAACACTATACTTATATATTTGATCTGCGGGCTATGTGTTAGGTATACAATCCATATGGTAACCCATAAAGGACTTAAAACATAAATAGAAATCAACAATAATAAACCTTAATAACCTACAAAATGCATGGAGGGATGAAGCTTACCTATATTTGGTTGAACATTTGGTAGATAACATAAAGTTTGGAGGAAACACCAAATAAACCAGCTTTTTATTGTTAAAAGCCAACACTTCCACTTATATTGAGATTTATAGTAATAATATGCTGTTAATTGGAAAAGAAGCATGAAGAAGGTCAATCTCATGTTCTTTCAGCAGTCTGGAGGTACATTAATCTAAATTTTAAATTGAGTATATTTGGGCAAATGACTGTACACTTGAAGGAAAAACGTCAATGATGACAAATTTGTAGAAAATTAGCATTTAAACGGGAATGCCACGTTTTCTCTTTCTTAAGTCAAGTTAAAAATGTCTTCAAGAAGTCAATATAAAAAAGGAACAAACCCTTCTTTTCTTCCCCCATTTCTACTCACTGGGGCTAGTGGGTGGTGTGGTCATGTATCTGTCACATATGTTGTACCCATGTTAGGATCATTATTCATTAAGTGAAATGTTGAAGTTTGGGTAAAAAGTGATGAACATCGTGCATGCATTCAAGATTGTTTGTATATAACGGGTCGATACAAGCACGTTGATATTAAAAGATCTTATATTGAAATAGAAATAAAATGGTGAAGATTTTGAAATTAAATGAGGGGGAAGAAGAATTGGAGAACCAATGAAGAGATAGATAGAAGATTCTTATATTGAAAAACTTTGTTGTCTTACAACTAAAATGAGACTCTCCTTTTATGGTTGAAGCAAGAGTATTTCCTTAAATTACAACCACATTTTGGAAATAAAAAAGAACAAAAATACAAGTTGGTGCAATAAACAGACATAAGTGATTGCGTATGGTACACAAGCTGGTGCAATCTTTAAACATTTCACGTTGCTTTCATTTCCATGCTTGCTTTGAATATCAGATTCATTTTCTTGATTTAAATTCTTATACATATACAACGACAACAGAAGCGGGGATAGCTCAGTTGGGAGAGCGTCAGACTGAAGATCTGAAGGTCACGTGTTCGATCCACGTTCACCGCATTTGATTTTTACTTTTTGCTGTCCTAGAAAATCCTTTCATACGTGAAAATTTGAAGCTATTGCAAGTTATGTTGCAAATTAGAGTTTAACGGCTGTTTTTGGAATTTCCTATTTCATACCTTGAATTTAATATACATTATAAGCTATACAAAGACATTACAAACCAGAAAGTATATCACAAATCATAGAATTATGAATTACAAATCGTTGTACTAAATATAATTAGCAATAATTTTTGGTGGGAATGATGCTAGTTCTGGACACATTAGTAAATTTTAATCAATATATTGCTATAAATAATCCAATTTAATAATACGAACCACTACATATAGTTGGACTTATCCTTCCTAAATTATCAATACAGTATACGATTTATATAAGAATAAGTGATGGTGCACTCGAATTTCAGTAGAGGAGCAAAAAGATTAATCGACCAAAAATATTTTATTATATTGACGTTAAGTTTTTTTTTATTTATTAAACCATCAATTTTTGTATAAATGAACCATTCGAAAGTTTTTAATTAATATGTTAAGACTTTACCACACCATGTGGTAATTAAACCTCCAACTTCCAATACGTGATTGAGGTTGTAAATATCGGGATCTTACCCAAGATCGTTTTATGCTTTGCAAGATCGTGATTGTAAGATCGGGATCGGGATCTTAAGATCCTACCACTAAAGTAGTCTTTAAATTTACTCTTAATGCCATACTTTCTACAATATTTGTTATAACTTAATCTCTACTAAAACATCGATGGTAGAATCAAAGTTAACTTCTTAAGCATGAATTATTGTTTTTTTAGTTGGAAACCGCAAAAATTAGGAAGAAAACATCTATTGTAGAAAAATAAACAAGTTCATCATGACCATCCACAACTAGAGGTGGGATCGGATCGTATTAAGATCTTAAGATCCTACTAAGGATCCTAATATCCTAGTATAGATCTTGCTTCAGATAGATCCTACTATGATCGGGATCGTTTTTCGGTCGAAGGATCTTAAAATCGTAAGATCTTAAGATCAAGATCGGGATCTTAACAACCATTCAATTTGACGAATCCTTCCCTTAATTTCACTTTGAAAGAAACGCAGTGGATTTTTCGTTGGAATGAAATGTATTGTAGTATGATAGATGGTTAAACGAGCTCAAAAACCATGAATGAGCTCGAGCCGAGCCTAGGCTCGTTTGGGCTCACCTGACAAACGAGCCGAGCTCGAGCTTTGAAACTATACCGGAAACGAGCCGAACTCGAGCTCGAGGCCCCATGAACTTAAACGAGCTCGAGCCGAGCTTGGGTATGTTCGAGCTCGGCTCGGCTTAGCTCATTTACACCCCTACACGACACTCTGTCAAAGGTTTTTTGTTTAACAACTATACATATAACAATTTCTAGTAACACCACAAGAACAATATTAAATCTGTAGAGAGATGAAACATAAACACGTGATGATGGATGAGGAGAAATATATTAAATAAGTAGAAAATTACTCAGCCGGTAACGGATTCAAAAATTGAAAATCGGAACCGGATTCAAGTGGTTCCAAACTTTAGGAACTGGAACGGTAACATCGATTTCAGAATTGATGGTTCCGGACCCAAATGCAGGTACCCGATCCCGATACTCACCCCGTTGTACCGTGGTGTATCAATCAATTGGCTGCATGATTGCTTTGGGTTTAATTTAATCATTTAGCTCCTTTTTTTTGCATTGTGATGTTTTTATGTTAAACACTTGGTTGTTATCTAATATTGGCCATGGACTTGTGGTTGAAAAGAAAAAAATGGCTAATTTCCATAAGCTTGTTTCAAATTTTAGTCAAAAATTTAAGCAAAAGACCCCCAATAACCATTATTTTCACGGCCCTCGCTGCAAAATGGAACATATGAGTGCAGAATTGGCCTTATGGCTGCAAAATGGGCCGAATTCGTCCACCTATTTAAACCTTAAAAGAAATGTCTCTTCATTTTCCATATTCTTTTTCAGAGTCGAACAAAAACGCTCTTAACAAAATGGAAGAAGAGTATTACAATGGCCCGATGGAAGTAACTTCATGGTTTTTTCACTTTTTCCTTATATTTTCGCAGAGATTTAACTTTTGCACAACAAAGTAGGAAAAATGTTTTTTTTTTTTTTTTTGGTATTTTCACATGCCGTCATGGGAAAATACTATATTTTTGCAGCAAAATATGATGTTTTCGCAGAAAAGCCAGCAAAATATGATATTATCTCATAAAAATATGAGACTTTCGCAGGAAGGCCCATGAAAATATCATATTTTGCTGGAAAAAAAAATATGGTACTTCTCAACAAATATTTAAATTGTTTTTTTTTTCTCGTAAATCTAACATTTACACAAAAAAACTCGGAAAGGCCTGCGAAAACTTTAGCAGCTAAAAGATGGTGTTTTGACATGCTTTTTTTTTTGTGAAAACACCATTTTAAGCTGCGAAAATAAGGTTTCTGTAGGTGTTCTTTTGCAATTGTTCTTTTGATTATTTGTTTAATCTCGTTTTTTTATTTTATTCATTTTGTCACAACATAGTAACAAGGATTTTAAGGGAGAAATTAACCTCAACGGAGTAACGTGTAATGTTGAAGTTACTAAAAATGTCTCACTCCAGAAATACAAACAATATTTCAAATATATCCCTGATCTTCCTAATGATCAAATGGTAAGTGCTTGTTTGCTTCATATTTGTCATGACTTCCAATAATGAATTTTGCACGTACAAATTCAAAACTACCCCAAGTTACCAACGCATCTCCGCTTAAACATCCGCCACATGGTGTGGCTTCCATTAGTGGGTTGATTCAAAGTTCGACAACTTTAATGCCATAAAACATGCTAAACATTATCGAATTGTGTTAGTCCGCTTAAATTAAATAATTTCTCAATAAAACATGTCATCTTCGTAGGTGTTCCGTGCTCCTACCAAAATGAAATTTGTCAGTAAAATATGACATTTTGGCAGAGGTTCTTGTCAAAATACAACTTCTCAGTAAAATGTGACATTTTCGCAGGTGTTTGTGACATATGACAATTTCTTAGTAAAATATGACAGTTTCTCAATAAAATATAACAATTTCTTAATAAAATATGACAATTTCTCATTAAAATGTGACATATGTCAAATGCAATTCTCGGTAAAATATGTCATTTTTGCAGGAACACTAGGTGTTCATACAAAAATTTCATATTTTACTGAGAAATCTGACAAAATATGAAGTTTGAATAAATACCTTCAAATGTGAATTTTAAACCCAGATACGTGTTTGTGATTGAGCTTTCATATTTAAGTGTTTGTGATTGGGCTTCATATCTATGTATCTGAGAATGGTCTATGAGAATTTTGAGTTAAATTATTTTTTTTAATTTGAAGGTAAAATAAGAAACTTAAGGTTTTTATACATAAAATCTATGGGGGCCCTTAAGTTTTTGCAGAGACCGTGAAAACTCCAAAATCCTTGTGAACATAGGCCAAAACGATGTTGTTTTGAGTTTTCATAGGAGTTCCTACGAAAATGATAATTATTTTGGTCAAAGTCGTAGTTTTTGCTTAAATCTTGGCAGTCATATTGACTCAATGTTTGCTACAAAATAGCCCTAAAACTTTCTGCTCCCCAAGATACCCCAAATTCTGGCAATTTTTACTACAAAATGCACTATTTTCTATAACATGGCTCCTTGCATTTTTATAGAATTTTATCTATTTATACACCATTTTTTTCAAATTCTCTCCCAAGTTAACACTTCGATTTCGTACTATGAAGACGACTTTGTTGTAAAAATGGTTTTTGATGCTTTTCTCAACCAAAAAACTTCAAAAGGAAAAGATTAAATATAACGATAATTTGAATTTTGTAACCAATTTCGCAGTATATGAAGGAAGAATTCCGCAGTATATAAAAAACTTAGTCTTTTAATAATTTTCTTGTTGAGACCGTATAAAAAGCAAATTTTTTTGTAGCAAATAATAATTTGTATTGGGACATTAGGAAATATATGGATATTTGTAGAAAATGTTAAAAAATGACTATTTTTTGGTGAATAATGAGTTTGAAGGGTGTAAGGGTGTATGGTGACGACGGCATCCCGATAATCGGCAAACACCGCACCGCATGCTATATATCAGTGATGGGCATCGATAATCAGCAAATTTATGCAGCCCATTCTTTCCTTTATGCCCCCCCCCCCCCCACCACACACACACACACACAGTCTCTCTCTCTCATATCAAGCCATCAATACCACTTCATTTTTTTTTTTTTTGAACCGGCAAATAATACACTTATACTATATCCTAACCTAAACCACCTAATCCCCTAGTGGGATTTGAATCCAAGACCTCAAGGAGGCCGGGCATACTCCTGTGCCGCTGAACTACAAGTTCTTTGGCCAATACTAGGGCTGACAAATATGTACCACGGAAAACCAACCAACATGCTACCAACCGAACCAATAAAATTGGTAGCCAATATGTTTGGTAGCCAACATGTTTGGTTGGTAGTACCATACCAATTAAGTAAACATTGTACGGTAATGGTATAAAATTTGAGATACCACGATAGTACCGTACCGACCAATTCATATATATATATATATATATATATATATATATATATATATATATATATATATATATATATATATATATATATATATATATATATATATATATATATATATATATATATATATATATATATATATATATATATATATATATATATATATATATATATATATATATATATTTGTGTGTGTATAACAAAATCATATTTCAATAGTCATTTAGCCACATTAGTCGATACTACATAGTTATTACCACATTAAATTTAGAAATTAAAAATTTACGAAGATGTTATTTCAATAAAAGTCTTTAAAAAATTAAAATAATTACATAGCTAATTTCTTGGTATATACCATTACCAACTTGTACCAACCAAACTTGTTGGTAACCAAACAAGTTGGTACCAAGTATAATTGGTATGGTTCTGGTAGCAAAAATTTTGTACCAACTATAGTTGGTACGGTACACGGTTTGGAGAAAAAAGAATTGGTACCGTACCAATTCCACCCCTAGCCAATACCACTTCTTTTAGTCTGCAAAACCAAATAACTATCTTATCTTACATAAACCCTAGGTAGAGTGGATGTCATCGGCACCACTCCCTCTAGTCTTAGACATAACGACTAAATTTGTATTTTTCTCTTGAATATTTGTATTAGATTTATTATTCTTTTTCTGTAATATTAACATTTAAACAACTATACTTGTCATTTCATTATCATAATAAAGAAAATAGTACTTTTGCAAGTATCTTGGTTGCTTAGACATAAGGTGTCAAGTGTGATTGTCCCAAATGACCAAGACTTCTTTGTTTAAGCTACAACTTGCCTTTCTAATGAGTGATTCCTTTAGACAATTTTATCAAACTGCCCACAACAATAATATAACTGACCTTAAGGAATTCTAATCTCAAATTTCAAACAGGACACACAATAAAAACTTGAAAGCACACTACGAACAACATGGAACCCTTCAAATTCAATCTTGACTAATACCAATGAACCTAAAGCTTTTCTATGTTGTTCTACACATTTCATCTTCCCCATGTCCACTATATCCTTTTGTTTTGTTTTATTAGTTTTCATCCCTATAATTCTAAATTCTTCGCCAAATACGTTTACGTGTTATTTTGTATCTAAAAATTGATGTAGTTAAAATCAGATTATACAAATACGGTATGAGGTAAATACGGTAAATAAACGCTCCAGTCGAACAAGGTTTTGTATAATTATACACACGGTACAATGAGTGTGAATATTTCAATGCTAGTAAACTTAATTAAGTATACTATTTTAACTCTCTTGTAACATAAATATATAAACTATGCCACTTGCAACGCTTCTTGGCGTTTAATCTCAAATACCCTCATTAGAACATCCTCCACAACCTGCACATATCCACAATCACAAATATTTCCAATCAACCCCTCAAACTTCTACAAAAATAAAAAACCAACCCTCGTATTTTTGAAAGTTACCTTGTCGGGGGTAGATGCACCAGAAGTGACACCAACTGTGACATGTCCTTTCGGTAGCCAGTTCTCTTTTTCAACCAACTCCCCGTGCTGTAAAAATGAAATATTTTATAAAATATAATAACAGAACTGAAATTAAGTAATGATGTTGTTAAGGTGAAAAATTCATTACCATTAACTTGTAAGCTATTCGGTTACCGGGACCCACTCTTTGTTCACTGTCGATCCAATAAGATGGAATGCCACGATCCTCTGCAATCTCTTGTAAGTGTGAGGTGTTACTGGAATTCCACCCTCCAACAACTAACATAAGATCTAACTTTTCATCCACCAATTTGTACATAGCATCTTGTCGCTCCTAAAAGAATAAATTAGATCGTATTAGTTATAAATATAGGCTGCAAAAGTTTGGAGTCGGAATGGAATGGTGAATTCCATTCCATTCCATCCAAGAACTTGCCTGAGTAGCATCACAGATGGTGTTGAAGCTTATGAAGTGGCTGTTGATGTTTTCTACTCCAAACTTTTGCATCATAGTCCTCTCTACTAATTTCCCTGAAAATAAGGATATATAGAAAGCAAGTGTTAAAATTGGTAACTAACTTATATAAAAGTAATATGAGGAATTATTTGAGAAAAAAAAAAGACTGACCTATCTCCTCTGTTTCTCCTTTTAACATAGTAGTTTGGTTTGCCACACCAGCTTTCACAAGATCTTTATCTGGATCAAAACCCTTGGAAAGTGCAAATTTGAATTTCTGCAAGCATGCAAAGTTTATTAAAGCAATATACTTCCAATCTTTTTCTTATTAAGACGTTTGACTTTAAGAAGTCTACCAAAGTACAGCATTCTACTTTCGGTTATTTTCTTATCAGGACTTTGTATTTTGAATAATCAACCAATTACAACAGTGAAAAATAAGAAATGAAAGTAGGATGTTGCAATAAACAAATCAATGAAAGTACATTGCTATTTCTTGAATTTAACCCCAGAAAAGTCGATATTGGAGATGTTAAAAAGAATACAGCACCTCAAGAAAAGCTTCTTTGGTTGAGCTTGATCCATTAAGTTCACCACCAAGAATGTAATCACACACATATGTTGCCTAGATTAAGTAAAAAAAAACTATTTAATTTGGGTTTATATGATTATGGATAAGTGTTTTGCACTTCAGAATAAGAAGCATGTTAAATTTACCTCATCCATGTTCTTAACAATGATATACTTTCCTGCAAAAGAGGCTGTTGCTACTGTCTCTTCATGGGAATATTTACCATGAATTATTGAAGTATAATCCCCTTTCTTGTGCTTTTCAACAGTATTCCACACTTTAGACACCCAAGGGCATGTAGTGTCAACTATTTGTACTTGTTTGTTACTCAAAGTCAACATTTCGTCTACTGCAGCACCAAAAGCAGGCAGAATTACAACATCGCCCTTGTCAACAACATCAAACTGTTTTTCTCCTTCCTCAATGGGGATATCTTTAACTTCCATCTCTTCTAGCCTCTAGCATTACAAAGGTCAAAAAAAAAAAAATTTTAACTGTGATCAGTAGATTGTAAGCTGTATGTACAGATGAAGTATAGCCAAAGAAATTAAAGTAATACCTTATTAACAGTTGGGTTGTGGATAATTTCGTTAGTGATCCATATTTTCTCATCAGGGAACTGTTTCCTGGCTTCATACGCAATCTGGACAGCTCGCTCAACACCCCAGCAAAAGCCATAAGCTTCTGCAAGCTTTACAGTAACATTTCCCCATGTGTATTCATAGTTATTCTCCTTCAAGGTCTTTATGATGTCACCTATTTACAATAACATAAAATATTAGTTTACCGGGAAAAACAATTGAGTTCCGCTGAATATATTTAATCTGAACAACTACATGTCCAATCATTTAGGAAGTAAATTTAAGCCAACTGCATATCAAATTAGAGTTCATTTTCTAGTAAACTTCACCTTGCGAAAATTACTAGGCAATAACAGAGTTTAACATAAACAATTTTAAACGTTCAATGTTAGAAACTCCGTTGACCGGAAAAAAAAACTCATCAATTTCCACGTCGTAGATGACTTAATCCATCACATAAGTAAATTTGAACAACAACAACAAAATTCGCATCAAATTGATCAGATTTACAAACTCTCAAAGTTCAATTAGCTCAAATTCAGGGGGGAAAAACTAGTTCAAACAAGTTATACGGATAAAATTCTTACTGGTATACTCTTGGTTCATCAGCTCAAGCGTCTCCTTCTTGTGTCCGAAGCCTTTCCGGTTGTAATTCTCGCTTCTGGTCAAGTTATGCCGAAAAACCTTGGCGTCAAAGTCGGAACCAACTGAAATCGATGGCGATGAGGAAGAAGAAGGTTCTCCGGCAGAGCACCGGACGGAGAGAGTCTTCCGGCATCGGAAAACTCTGATGTCAGGAAGGGAGAGATCGGTGCGAGTTGAGAGAGGAGTGAGTTGAAGAGACGCCATTGGAGTAGCGGATGGAATTGTGTGTGAAAATGGTTTGTGTATTTGAAGGTGAGAAACTGACCCTACGAGGCTATAATTCTGTGATCCATATTTTCTATAGTTTCGTGTATCTCATTTTTGTAATTATTTAATATTTTATTTTTTGGCGTGTTTTGTAATTGGATTTACGGTTGAACGATGCTTTAGATACCGTCTGGCTGCATTTATGCCACCTAAGTAGAAAAAAATAGTTTTAAAATATTTGAGATTAATTGAATACACATGATAGTAACATAGTTATATTAGTATTATGCATTAAGAGAATGTGAGGTGGAGGTTTTCCTGTACACGTGGTTTTCCATGTAAGCAGCTGGCGTGGCTTTTATATAAAAAAAATAAGTTATGTCATAACTTGTTCTTAGTTCTACGGTGCAAGGTTAAGAGGTTGGTATGATTTGGTACTTGTTTGAAAGGGTGTTGCATATTTTGTATAAAATTCAACATTGTTGCATAAATTGGAGAAAAAAACAACATTGTTCAATATGACTTTAATCATATCTAGTACACTAATTGTTCATAAAAAGCTATAAAATACAGAAAGTGTTTTTAGGTCAACCTAACTCTACTAATATAAAATTTCATCAATTTTGATCTAAACTCGATCTGTCCATCCAAACCAGAGCTCCATCGGCTTATTTTCTAGTGAGACTAGCGAATAAATAAAAGTCTGTCAAAACAAGTATAGATGACTCGAGCCATCGACAAAAAACCATCACGTTTTTTAAGCTAGATGACTCATTAAATTAGAACACATTTTTCAACTTAGAACACTTTCAACTTACCATCACAATTTACATATTCTTCATAATCACAAAAACCATCAAGTGTATTATGTATATCTTTCTGAATTATCGTGACAATGATATTTTCATGTTTTGTCTAAATTCGGATGTATAGTTTGACTTCTAGAAAAATCTCAAATAAATTTATTATGTATATTATAAAGTCAGAAAATCATAAACAACCAAAATGGATAACAAATTAAACCATTTATCAATAAAACCCCCCAGAAACAAAGTTCAACAAGTCCACTGTACATGACACCATAAATAACCCAAAAGTTGCTAGGTTTTTCTCCCTTATATATTAAAAACTAGTTAATATCAAAAGACTGTTATAATAAAGATCAACTCACAAAATAGAGTCACCCCTAAAGTCATCATAGCTATACACTTGCTTATAATCTAGTAATGAGCAACTCTCCTCTTTGACCATTGACCATTGACCATTGACCGTTGACCGTTGACCACCTTAGTTTCTATCGGTAACATCCGCAGGCAAATTAAGGTCAAACATACCATCCACAAACCCATCTTTTCTTGCCCTCTTTTGAGAAGAAAACCCGCTCTCTTCCGAACTCCCCGACCCTGAAGGCCGGTCAGATTCCGATGTCCCGCCTGCAACATAAACAAACACCTACATCAGATATTTTACCCTTGATTTTTCGTTTGTGTAAAAGACGGAAATGCCCTCCGAGTTAGTTTACCATTGATTGGGTCTTGGAGCTTTTGACGTTTATCGGTGTTACATGACTTTGAAGGGTAAGTGATGGAAAGTTCTGTTGCCTTTTCGATCCCTTTAGAATGATACGGGGCGATGTTATGGATGCCAAATTGCAGGGATCCTAATAAATCCGTCTCGATACATTCATACCTACAAATATTAAAAAAAATAAATACCTTCTTTCTAATTATGAAAAAAGAAATTAATGGAAAAAGAAAATAAGGGATTACATTTTCTTGCACAGGGTGTCGGTAATGACGGAAAGATTAATAACTTGCATGCGTATTTCCATAATTCTATCCTCCGGGTACTGATCAAACGGTTCCTCAATAAACTTTGATAGCTTCTCAACATTTGTTTCAAGTTGCTGTTGTTGATCCTCAAACAAATGCTGTTTGATCTCCATGTCCTCTTTCGTCATTTCATCTTTAAAAAGCTCTTCACCAAACATATAAAAAGCAAAAGGGTATGAGTAGGAAAGTGCTCGCCTGGATCTGAATAACCGATAAAGCCCGTTTGTGACCCAGCTGAAATCCCGCAGCCGTGAGTCTTTCTTCTCTAAATTTGAGACTTTCTCTTTTATGGTTTCTTTTAGTCTTGATTCTTGTTTGAATGAATCCGTGTGAGCTTTGTAACGATTGTGGTAATGCATGTATCGATAGAGGTCGCGTTTTGCACGTTCGGATTTTTTTTCGCGGTCTTCTTTGTACCGCCCGCAGCTGTGACCGGTTATGTTTGACCACGTGTGATCGCGGCCCGTTGCACCGCCACATAGCCAACTAGTCAAAAGGTAAGTTTGGTTAGTAGGCTATTTAAGCATATTATAATCACACTCAAGTGGGAAATAATGAGAAATTTTGTCTGTCACACTCATTTGCGACCAAACACAGATTGGAATGGAATTGAATTCCAATTCCGGATGTAGGAGATAATGATTCTTTAGATATACGAAAGCAGTTTAATCAATGAAACAAGAAATAAAAAAAATTATCTTACCAAAAGGCTTGTCCACAAATGCAGCTGACTAGATTACATCCACCATTTTTCTCAACAGGTTTGTGACACTTTGGGCACGGCTTTGTATGAACGGTAATCCAATTAACCGTTTCCGATTCATCTCGACATTTCTTAGTCCAAAGTGCCCACATTGCACAAGAACAAGGGGAATGAGCTTCACATAAACAACTGAAACAGAATTGATTACCACATGAACACTCTATTTCACAAAACTCATCTTCATCAACACGGATTGCATTCCCACAATGTGGAGTACTCGGACACCATTTCACCATTTTATTGTCTTCAATATATGACTCCAGAAGAAACCGATCGAATTTTTCAGCTAAATCAGGGTGTCTTATACCAACAAGATTCCGGATTATGGATTCATCGCATATTGCATAACATTTGTGGGCCATGCATCTGATACGCTTACTCTGTCCCTCGTTTATTTTTACAATAAAATGCTCTGTCCAACCTACAAAAAATTAAAATTACTTCTGTTACCTGCAACGAATATGTTTGGTTGGATGGAATGGAATGGACAAGATAATGGAATGAGCCATTACATTCCATGACCATGTTTGGTTGGCATATGGGAATGGAATGAGCTTTCGGATGACTCTTTATATTACATGTAAACAGAATGTATGATTTTAACTTTACTCTATACATATAAAAGTATAATTAATGAGTTTTCTATTTAAAATATAAGTAGTAAACATAATAAAAGCTCACTACCCAAATAAGATTATTATTATAATAAAATATAGATATTCTAATTCTTTTTAGAAAACAAAATTGTAATTTAATGAAAATTGTGAGGGTTACATTGCAACTTTTCATTCCATAACATGATGGAATGGAAAAAAGAAATACCCTCTTGGCTATGGAGTGAAAACCAACAAAATGAAAGGAATCATATTCCTTCAAGAACGGTTCCAATTCATCAGCCAAAGCAAAAAACTTTTTTGAATTCTAATGGAAAGAACCATTCCATTCCTTCTTAGATTCCATCATACCAAACACTGCCTAAAATTCGAATCAAAAGGATCTCTTACAATTGTTACAAAAGCAGTGGCCACAGTCCATTCTAGTCTGCTCACTAGATGGCAAATCCTCCATGCATATATCACACATTGTTGTAGAAGTAGACACTGAAGAATCAAGATCATGAGACTCAAGCATAGGTAAGCCAGCCTCTTTATATAACCGAGCTTTTCCCTTCTCTACAAGTACTGCAAATATCTTCTCAACATCCCAACGATAGTGTATAAGTAGTGTTCGCGCATGATGCTCCCTTAAAGAAAGTAATTCCATTACTCTACGTAAATCTTCCCTCTAGAAAAATAACATAATAAATATCATCAGCACCAATAAACATAAAGGTTGTAAGATAGTAAAGATAGGTAGTTGGTAAGTAGAATTAGGCTTCTTAAATTGTACCTGTGCAGCCAAAAGAGACTCTTTAGTGATCACCTGAAAAAGATGCAACAAATGATCAAAAAAGCCAAGTAGTAAGAATGAATCAATCAACAGTTGATAATTCCATGATGAACACATAAAGGGGTATACAAGAACAAAAGAGGGATTTTAGTGGCTGATGAATATCTTGAAGACTATCTTAGAGAATGCCAGGAGTGGAAAGTACATCATGATGATATACAAGAACAAAAGAGATGCTCAAAGTTGTGCAACTATTAATGTATTAAGCTACTTAGCCATACCATGAAACTATGGCAGAGTGTTAGAGGCTAGGTTGCGGTGTATAAAACTTACAACTATGTCAGAAGATCAAATCGATCCTGGGATATGTTGATGATGTTGTGACAACATGAGGAATTAAGATTTGGATTTTGAAGAATAATTAAGATGGACGAACAAATACAAATTCAGATACAAATTTCTAAACAAAGACAACCATCCAGCCACAAAAAAACAAGCCCTAAATAGAAGAACCGAAAAAGTGAAGGGTAAACCCGAATCAGACCACAGTTCTAGGTTAAAAGTAAGCATCAAGGTAAAATTGTGACGAAAACAATGAAATTGGGCACTTCGATCATGACAACACGCCCTCACTAATTGTAACCAAAACATTGAAACTGAGAGAGAAGAGAGAGAGATATGCACGAACGTTATACAGCACCAAAAGGACAATACAACTTCCACCAAAATTCAACAGCACCGCAGCCAGACTGATTAAATACCATCGGTTTGCAGCTTAATTGAAACCTAGACACAATAGAAACCTAATGTATCTTCGTGATAAGAAATACATACAGAAAAAAATAATTAAATACCTTGGATGATGAACCTTTAGGGGGAGCCCACTGAGAATCAGAGTCTTCGTTCTCGAGCACATCGTCGAGAGAGTCACGATCGGAGCAATAGTAATCTTCTTCGCCGCCGCTGCTCATGCAATCCTCCACCTCCATCGCCCTTCAAGAAACGGCGGGTGTAAGCGTACGAAATTCAATCGATAAATCCTTGTAATCTAAATAGATGAGTCGATTTGAGGGTTTTGATGATGTTGATAGGTGTTGGATGAAACGATCAAGTTGAAAACAGGTGAGAATGCCGGCGAATAATGGGAAGAAAAGGGGGGTTTACTTGCGATGAGGAGGCAAAGCTTAAGAGGTACGATTATTATGGTATACGAAGAGTGAGGTACAATTGGAAGCCATTGTACTCCGTCCTCCACAAAATAAAATAAACACAAATTTGCAAATTTGGTCCTTGTAACAAGCTTCATTATGGGTTTGATTCGGGTCCAATAACTTTTAAAATCGTGATATGTTTCTTTTGGCCTGTTTTTATTATGGAATGGTCCGTAGAGATAAGCTCGTTAAATTTCATCCGTTAACCTACCTCACGTGCCCATCATGTAAATGTAACAAGTATTATCATTTTCCTTTTGCCTTTGTTTCTTTATGGTAAATTGATTCGTCATATGTTAAGTGTTTAATGGAATTTGGCTAAAAGGCCAATTTGTGTGAAATAAGGAAATATGTGAAGCAACTTTGTATCAAGTTCTTTATGTAAATTATATGAGTTAAGATCAATTATGTAGAAATGAGAATAAGAAACCAAAAGATGATTGTTAATTGAAATATAATTGTGTGACACTTTTGTTAAATGAATAACTCAGGATAGGATTGGAATTGGAAAAATATTCACATTATGAAAATGTAGACCTTGAAGAGTAGGAATACTAGAAAAATAACAGAGGCATTTGGAGCTTGGACGGGGAAATTATGAAGTTGTGAAGACTAACAAAAACTGCCAAAAAACTAAGAAATTATCAAGTTTAAGCACGAATATCGAAAAATACAACAAGAATGGGAAGAACTTCAGTAAAGGTAAATTGTAGTTTCTATTTTCACCTTTCCTTACATATATGGTTTGTAGAAAATAGATATTGTATGAAGAAATTATGGTTATAGAAAATGGGAGAAAAAATTTAGCTAGTATGGAATAAGTTGGAATTTTTCTTAAGTGTTGAAGGACCAATGTGCGGGTCGCGCAAGACTTGTGATGGATTCACGCGGGTCGCGTGAAGTGCAATGATGGGCACTTTTGAGGCGTGTGAGGGCGCGTGAAGCTGTCGAGTTATCTCCATTTTTTACACTAAACTATTCTAAATGATGCCAAGTGTCTTCCAGTTCAACCCAACTTTAATAGAGACGGAAAAGTGACCATTTTCAGTTATTTTCACTATTTTCTTCATATTTTCCTCTCCAATAACACTAGGTGTGTTCTTGGTTTGTTAGTGTGTGTTTTGTTCAATCAAGCATCAAATTCAAGCATATCATGTAACACCCGGCTTATTAACAAAATACCCCATAAAAAAATTTTATTTTTCAAACACATATTTTACATTCAAAACCATATTCAAAGGGTATTAGTTAATACAAACAGGCACAAGAGTATCAAGGATTACAATATACTAGTATTATACATCCTTCAAGCCGGGCTGCTACTTCAACATTACTTAGTCCCTAGTCACGGACTTTATCTTTCCCTTTAGCGGGATCTCGCTCACCTGCAGGGACATATCAAATAAACACCGTGAGCTATAAAGCCCAATGAGTAATCAAATCTGCAACAATATGTATAAGAATAAAATCTCTATACAAATCAAATATGCATTATCTCATAACATATGATCGCATCTGGCTCACGGGTTTGTCCCGCTTTTGCCTAGACTCACGGCTCCGTTCTTGCCATCTCAATGACTCACGGCTTATCCGATATTGCCTTTTTAAAGTTTGACTCACAGCTCCGTTCTTGTCTATCACAGACTCACGACTTATCTGGTATTGTCGTATTGTTGACTCACGGCTCCGTTCTTGTCTTTTTCAGACGCACGGCTTATCTGGTATTGTCTTTTTATTTCATCATTAAATCTGTCAAATTCGTCCCCAACACTGTTTCCATCTGCAACTGTTCAACAAGCACATATCACATCGGATATAAGTGAGATTACTCACCTTGATGATCGCTACAACTAGTTCCTGTTAGTTCTTGCCTCTTTGTACTTGCTACGACAATTTGTCCTGTACCTATATATTCATTTGTATACACAATGATTATAGGTTAACAATCACTTTAATTGACTCTAAGGCGTAAGAGTCTAATATAACACCATTTCCAATCATTTCCGAGCAATAATCATCGTTATAAAAATTTAATACACTTCCCGAAATACGCGTATTCTACTACAGTACCTTCAGAAGGTCGTATTCTCATTTTAATAATTTTCCATGAAGTTTCACACCATATTAGACCTATGTTTAAAATTTGAGGTCAAACGGACAAGCCTAGCATCAAAACCATACTTGGAAATTGCTCAAAATATTAACAGAGAACAACTTCATTTCTGCCTCGACCACGCGTCGCGACCAGGGTGAGGGTCGCGTCGCGACTGCTGCTGGCAGGTCCAGTAAGTTCGATTTTTGTGCTATAAAATCCCATTTTCTTTTGTTAAGCCCTTATTACCCGACTTAATCACTAGGAAATGTTCCAGGACCAAAACCATTCGTTTACCTCAAGTTTTAAGCAATGGAATTGGTGATTCCAATCCATTTCAAGAATTTCCCGTTTGTTACAACTTTGGTCCAAAATCAAAATTACCAAGTTATAATTGTTTCTACTGATTTATTTCAATCAATATAACATCTTAAACTTATAATAAACCATTAGAATCAAGTTATTCACAAGAACTCACAATCTAGGGTTCTTGATCAAAATTACCAATCTTCAAAATAACAACCTACTTCCATATTCTTGAGTTAAGTTCTTAACACATGACTTATTGGAAGATTAAAGTCATAAAACTTCATGATTCTTGACTGGAATTTCAGTCATCAAGTTCCTCTCATGAAGAACACACAAAAACTTAGGTTAGAGATGCAATTACTAACCTTTGATCTTGATAACTTCAAATTTCCAAACTATGATTTCAACTTCTAGCTTCGATCTTCAAGGAACCTCCAAGATTCTGCTAAGACCGTACAAGAAACCCTCTCCCGATGCTTCTCAATTCTTCTGCACATGTGGAGAGGCTTTTCTCCTTTTTATACCTCTAAAATTTTCAGTTTAGCCCCTGGAGTTCCATTTCTTAAACTTTTGCCACACTTGACAAATTTTATGACAAAAACTTATATTTATAACATTTTAAGTCCAAAACTCAAAATATTATTACAAACCAAATCCTTTTCTGTCCAAAAGACCAAATTACCCTTCTAAGGTAAAATGACCAATTTACCCTTTTTATTATATTTACATATAAAGAGTATCTTGGTGTTACAAATTCTCCTATCCTTCAAAAGATTCCGTCCTCGGAATCATACAAAAAGTTAAGGGTATTTTTCCCTCATTTCGCTTTCGGTTTCCCACGTCATGTCGGAACCTCTGTGATGTCGCCAAAGCACTTTAACCATGCTGATTTTCTTATTCCGCAACTGTCTTACATTTCGGTCTAACACCCTCTCGGGTTGTTCTAGATATCTCAACTTCTCATCTATTTCAATTTCAGCGAGAGGTACCCGCTGAGACTTGTCAAACAAAGTCTTCCTCAAATGGGACACATGAAATACATCATGTATACCATGTAGTTCATTGGGTAATTCCAACCTATACGCTACAGCTCCAACCCTTTGGGATATGCGGAAAGGTCCAATAAAACGAGGACTCAACTTTCCTTTCTTTCCAAAACGAATTAAGCCTTTCCAAGGGGATACCTTAAGTATTACCATGTCCCCCACTTGAAATTCCAGCGGTTTTACCCGTTTATCTGCATACTGCTTCTGTCGATTCTGGGCCACTTTCAAATTTTCTCGAATTTGTTTAATCTTTTCCTCAGTCTGTGCTACAATCTCAAGCCCAGCTAACGACTTTTCCCCAACTTCAGTCCAGCAAGTCGGAGTACGACACGGTGCTCCATACAATGCTTAATACGGGGTCATCTGGATGCTGGAATGGTAACTATTATTATACGCAAATTCTACCAAAGGTAAATGATCTTCCCAGCTTCCACCAAAATCTATTACACAGGTTCTCAGCATGTCTTCCAAAGTCTGGATAGTTCTTTCACTTTGACCATCGGTCTGCGGGTGGTATGCAGTACTCATAAGTACTTTGGAACCCAATTGTTCTTAAAGACTTTGCCAGAACCGAGAAGTAAATCTACTATCCCGATCTGACACGATCGATACTGGTAACCCATGTCGGCAAATCACTTCATCTATATAGATTTTTGCCAACTTATCAATCTTGAACTTCTCACTAATCGGTAAAATTGTGCCGATTTCGTCAAATGGTCAACAATTACCCATACCGCATCGTGACCTCGCGGTGTCCGCGGCAACTTTGTTACAAAATCCATAGTAATATTGTCCCATTTCTTCTCTGGAATTGGCAACGGCTGGATTTCTCCGTACGGTTTCTGATGGTTTGATTTTACTTGCAGGCACGTCAAACACTTTTCTACGTATCTTCCAACATCTCTCTTCATTCCAGGCCACCAATATAACGGTTTCAGCGTCTGATACATCTTAGTACTGCCTGGATGAACTGCATATCGACTATAGTGTGCATCTTCTAGAAGCAAGTTCCGCGCCTCTCCTTGTTTTGAGACCCACACGCGACCTCTAAAGGTTTTCAATCGCTGTGTGTTTTCATCCAAATGCTTCAAATACCCAACCATTCGCATGCTTTTTACATATTCAGGCTTGCACGCTTCTTCCTGTGCCAAACGGATCAATTCGGGTAATCGGCTTGCTACACCCATACATGCGGATGTAACTTTCAAAGGTGTTTCTTTCCGACTTAAAGCATCTGCCACCACATTCGCCTTGCCAGGATGGTACAAGATTTCGCAATCAAAATCTTTAAGTAGATCCATCCATCTTTGCTGTCTCATATTGAGCTCTTTTTGGTCAAACAGATATTTCAAACTTTTATGATCCGTATAAATAACAAACTTCACACCATACAAGTAGTGTCTCCATAACTTCAATGCCAAAATCACAACAGCTAATTCCAGATCATGAACTGGATATTTCTTCTCGGCTTCTTTTAATTGACGGGACGCATAAGCTATCACCCGTCCTTTCTGCATTAACACACATCCGAGGCCGACTCTAGAAGCATCACTATAGATCATATATTCTTCTCCACTTTGCGGTAGTGCTAACACCGGAGCTTCACACAAAGCTTGTTTTAATCTTTGAAAAGCTTCTTGCTGTTTTTCCGCCCATTCAAATTTTTCGCCTTTCCTGGTTAACTTGGTCAACGGGGCAGCTATCGAGGAGAAATTCTCGACAAATCTTCTATAATAACCTGCCAAACCAAGGAAACTTCATACTTCAGTCGGACTTCGAGGCGGTTCCCACTTCATCACGGCTTCAATTTTCGCTGGATCAACTTTCACCCCTTCAGCATTAATCACATGGCCAAGAAATTGAACTTCTCTTAGCCAGAATTCACACTTGGAAAATTTTGCATACAACTTTTCTTGACGAAGCAACTCCAGCATTTGTCGCAAGTGTACTTCATGCTCGGCTTGGCTTTGCGAGTACACTAGAATGTCGTCTATAAATACTATTACTGAAGTATCAAGGAACGGACGGCACACCCGATTCATTAGATCCATGAATACAGCCGGAGCATTGGTTAACCCGAAAGGCATCACCAAAAATTCATAATGACCATATCGCGTGCGAAAAGCTGTCTTTGGAATATCAGATTCTCGAATCTTCAACTGATGGTACCCTGATCTCAGGTCAATTTTAGAAAAGTAAGATGCCCCATGTAGCTGGTCAAACAGGTCATCAATTCTTGGTAGCGGATATTTATTCTTCACCGTAATCTTATTAAGTTCCCGGTAGTCAATACACATGCGCATCGACCCATCTTTCTTCTTAACAAACAGGATAGGGGCTCCCCAAGGTGATGTACTCGGTCTAATAAAACCTCTATCTAACAGTTCTTCCAGTTGCTTTCGCAATTCCACCATCTCTGAAGGTGCTAAGCGATATGGAGCTCGAGTAACAGGAGCAGCTCCCGGAACCAGTTCAATTGTGAACTCTACTTGTCGATCTGATGGTAACCCTGGAAGTTCATCTGGAAATACATATGGAAATTCACTTACAACATTTACATTTGCTACCCCCACCTTTATTGGCTTAGCCACTGCTATATAGGCCAAATAAAACATTCCTCCTTTACTAATGCAGCTTCGAGCTTGAGCAAAGGAGATAACCGGCATTCTCAACCGTGGTCTTTCACCCTGAATCTTTATCCATTTCCCATCCGGTGACAATACTGTGATGCTTTTATTTCTACAATCCATGTTAGCATAATTCGTTGCTAACCAATCCATACCCACGATTACTCCAAATTCATTAGTAGTCATCGGTTTCAAATCTATAGGGAAAGTGGTCCCGTAGATTTTAAGCTGACAACCTTCCGGGTGTTCGGAAACCCAAACATATCTACCATCTGCTATAGCTACTTCCAAGCTTTCATCCATAGGAGTTAGCGGTACATTCAAGCGAGACATCAGATACTCCGATACAAAACAATGTGTAGCTCCTGGATCAAATATAACATATACATGTATGGAATTTAGAGTGAAGATACCTGTAACCACATCAGTCTTTTCACGAGCACCTTCTACAGTCATCTAAAAGGCTCGTGAGGCTACTGGTCTTCCCCGGTTCTTCACCTCTTCCTTCTTTCCTCCCTGGTCATATCTGGATCTATCACTAAATGCTCCAGATTTCAGCTGTGGACAGTTTAGGCGAATATGATCCGTAGCTCCGCACTGATAACACCGTCGTTCCGCCCGACACTCCCGTGTAGTATGTCCCGTTTTCCCACAATTTTGGCAATTAATCGGTACAGTATCAATTCGACAACTTCCTGAGTGCCTTTTCCTGCACTTCTCACACCATTTTGCTTCATCTTTTTGGCCTTTACCCTTAAAGTTGGACCCAGCTTGTTGTGACTTTTTCTGAGGCGTCCACCCATGGTCTTCCGCCTTCTTTTTTGTTTCAGTTACTTTCTTTTCATCTTCTTGCCTTTTCAGTTCTGTCTCCCTTTCAGTGGCCCTATCCACCACTTGTCGGAAAGTAGACAATTTAAGTGGTTGCACTATCTCTCGGATTCAGGTCGTCAATCCCCAAACATACTTGTCAATTTTTCTCTTTTCAGTGTTTACTTGATGCTCCGCAAACCTTGCCTTTTCCAGAAAGCTCAAAGTATATTATTGGACAGATTTAGAACCCTGTTCCAAGTGCAGAAATTCATCTTCCAATTTCTTTACAGCCACTTCTGAACAGTACTCCTCATTAAACTTGGTCTTGAATTGCTCCCAAGGTATGGATAGGGACGAATCAGGACCCAATGACTTGCTATAAATCTGCCACCAATGTAATGCATTGCTCGTCAATTGGTTTGTAGCAAACTCCACTTTGTCCCCATCACATTTACTGACCCGGAACACTTTTTCAATGTGTATTATCCACTCCATTGCCTGAACTGGATTGTCTGTTCCCGAGAATTCTTTTGGTTTGCAGCCAAGGAAAGCTTTATAAGTACATCCTGTCTTCTTTTCAGAAACTTCCCAGCCTTGCTTTTCTTTTTCTGTACGGGCATGGCTTTCTCCCTGACTTTCATTTTCGGGCTGCCTATCATGAGTTCTTTTCACAACTTCTTCACTCTGGTTATGCACCAACGTAGGCATCATTTCCCTAACCACTTCCGCCACAATATCTGTATATTCGGTGGATTTTCCTCCACTGGTTCCCTCACTGGTTTCCTTGCTCTTCGTCCATCTGAGCCTTGGGCTGGTCCACTCCTTGATGTTCCACGCCCCGAATTTATACCAGTAGGATTACTTCTTGTGTTTCTCATACTTCAAGATTCAGCAAACAGTTAGATTACATATATAATAACAACCTTATATACGTCTAACAGTCCACCATGTCTAATATCTCTCAAGGTTTAAGTCCAGGAATCTAATCTAAAGACACCTAGTTCACTTAAACCACGGCTCTGATACCAACTTGTAACACCCGGCTTATTAACAAACACCCCATAAATTTTTTTTATTTTTCAAACACATATTTTACATTCAAAACCATATTCAAAGGGGTATTAGTTAATACAAACAGGCACAAGAGTATCAAGGATTACAATATACTAGTATTATACATCCTTCAAGCCAGGCTGCTACTTCAACATTACTTAGTCCCTAGTCACGGACTTTGTCTTTCCCTTTAGCGGGATCTCGCTCACCTGCAGGAACATATCAAATAAACACCGTGAGTTATAAAGCCCAATGAGTAATCAAATCTGCAACAATATGTATAAGAATAAAATCTCTATACAAATCAAATATGCATTATCTCATAACATATGATCGCATCTGGCTCACGGGTTTGTCCCGCTTTTGCCTAGACTCACGGCTCCGTTCTTGCCATCTCAATGACTCACGGCTTATCCGATATTGCCTTTTTAAAGTTTGACTCACAGCTCCGTTCTTGTCTATCACAGACTCACGGCTTATCTGGTATTGTCGTATTGTTGACTCACAGCTCCGTTCTTGTCTTTTTCAGACGCACGGCTTATCTGGTATTGTCTTTTTATTTCATCATTAAATCTGCCAAATTCGTCCCCAACACTGTTTCCATCTGCAACTGTTCAACAAGCACATATCACATCGGATATAAGTGAGATTACTCACCTTGATGATCGCTACAACTAGTTCCTGTTAGTTCTTGCCTCTTTGTACTTGCTACGACAATTTGTCCCGTACCTATATATTCATTTGTATACACAATGATTATAGGTTAACAATCACTTTAATTGACTCTAAGGCGTAAGAGTCTAATATAACACCATTTCCAATCATTTCCGAGCAATAATCATCGTTATAAAAATTTAATACACTTCCCGAAATACGCGTATTCTACTACAGTACCTTCGGGAGGTCGTATTCTCATTTTAATAATTTTCCATGAAGTTTCACACCATATTAGACCTATGTTTAAAATTTGAGGTCAAACGGACAAGCCTAGCATCAAAACCATACTTGGAAATTGCTCAAAATATTAACAGAGAACAACTTCATTTCTGCCTCGACCACGCGTCGCGACCAGGGTGAGGGTCGCGTCGCGACTGCTGCTGGCAGGTCCAGTAAGTTCGATTTTTGTGCTATAAAATCCCATTTTCTTTTGTTAAGCCCTTATTACCCGACTTAATCACTAGGAAATGTTCCATGACCAAAACCATTCGTTTACCTCAAGTTTTAAGCAATGGAATTGGTGATTCCAATCCATTTCAAGAATTTCCCATTTGTCACAACTTTGGTCCAAAATCAAAATTACCAAGTTATAATTGTTTCTACTGATTTATTTCAATCAATATAACATCTTAAACTTATAATAAACAATTAGAATCAAGTTATTCACAAGAACTCATAATCTAGGGTTCTTGATCAAAATTATCAATCTTCAAAATAACAACCTACTTCCATATTCTTGAGTTAAGTTCTTAACACATGACTTATTGGAAGATTAAAGTCATAAAACTTCATGATTCTTGACTGGAATTTCAGTCATCAAGTTCCTCTCATGAAGAACACACAAAAACTTAGGTTAGAGATGCAATTACTAACCTTTGATCTTGATAACTTCAAATTTCCAAACTATGATTTCAACTTCTAGCTTCGATCTTCAAGGAACCTCCAAGATTCTGCTAAGACCGTACAAGAAACCCTCTCCCGATGCTTCTCAATTCTTCTGCACATGTGGAGAGGCTTTTCTCCTTTTTATACCTCTAAAATTTTCAGTTTAGCCCCTGGAGTTCCATTTCTTAAACTTTTGCCACACTTGACAAATTTTATGACAAAAACTTATATTTATAACATTTTAAGTCCAAAACTCAAAATATTATTACAAACCAAATCCTTTTCTGTCTAAAAGACCAAATTACCCTTCTAATTTAAAATGACCAATTTACCCTTTTTATTATATTTACATATAAAGAGTATCTTGGTGTTACATATCAAAGGGCTTTTGTGCATTGGAATCCTCTCAAGGTAAGAATTACTTCTACATGGTTTATTTGAGTTAAAGCTATGGGGATTTAATTCTTGGATGAACCCTAATTTTTTAGAAAGTTGATATTTCATGAAATTAATGATGGAATAAGTTTGTAAGTAATTAGTTGGTGCTTAGTTAGCTAAAATTTTGTTCTAATATCACCAAATCTTCAAGTTGAGAATCTTTTTAATGAGAATTTACATTGTTGGGATTGAACAAGAATTATCGATGAATTATGTTAAAAATATGTTTTTCATGCTATGTTATTAAGGGAATGCCATTGGGATGATTAATTGGTCAAGAACCATCAATGTGAACTTCTTGAATATCTAATTATGACGATATAAGTGTTATGATGAATTAATTGGGAGAATTGAATTATGAACAAGATGACATTATTGTCTATAGTTTTATAAGTAATGGAATTGGTATATTCTTAAAGTGGTAAAGGTGCTAACTAGTTATACATATTTATAACTGACTGTCTTAATGGATTAAGTGGTTATGGAGATTTGTTGATGTTATTAAGCTTTGACGATGATAGGAAACTTGAATCAAGCTTAAGTTGTTTTAATAGTTGTATGTTGTCTGAAAAGATGAATACATGTTCATAAATCATTAAAGTGAAACATAAACCATGGTTTAAAGGATGTTAGAGATGTTTTCAAAGAGTTTTATTTGTTATTGGATCATCATAGGTCATTGGAGCTGAAGGTATTAATATTAGAATTGATCTGGACAAGTGTATGAGGCTTGGAATGGAAAATTCACGAAAGTGTTGAGCTGTGCATGGTGACTATAGTCCCTGCCCTTTGTTGAGGTGACTTAGTCGACTAAAAATTTGAGAAGGAATGGGAAATTTTGTAACTTTTGCATACGATGTCCAAATCAGGTCTAGTTTTCACCTATGCTCTTTAATAGTTATATTGATTATATAAATGGGAATAAAACATATTTTTACCAATAAGAACTTAATAGTATGATTAAATAGGTTAAGAAAATGTTATAAATTAGTGTTTGGGTCTTTATATGTGATTACAACCTACCTCAAGGTGCTTAGAAGGTTGTGAATGGTTGAGTAGCCTAAAAAGGTGAGCATTATCCCAAGGATACATGTTCTATCAACTTATGGTTTGGTAAATTACTTATAAACTTAAATTTTATGCATGGAAGTATTACTTAATGTTTGTTTTATGATGTTTATGTTGGAATACGGTAACAAAACAAGCATGTAGTGGAAGCAAAAATTCAAACTCGTATTCCACCGTGGATCACATGAAGTATGAACATGCAAGTTTTGCAAATGTAAAATAAAAGCAGGAGATCAAAGGATACATTTTTCTAAGATCAGTGATGTCTAGGATGTATAAGGCACAAGCCAGAACCTCTCTGATTGAATCACACCCCAAGGTAGATGATTTGCAACAAGGCAACACCTTTTACGCACTTGATTATACCAAACCGTGAACTCACCACTTGTGAGATGTAGTGATGTCTAGGATGTATAAGGCATGTTGCAGTCATTCCCTTCCAGCAACTGATTGTTGCCGCTGCTTCACTCTCCCTAATTATCTCTGTCACTCTCATCTTCGAAAATCGCAAACACACAGAAGTGTGTGCGTGTCTACATGATTGGCTTCTCTCCTGCTTATCCTCTCGATTTCCTTCCCTCTATATCTCTCCGTCGATCTCTCAATCACACACAGACTTGGTGTATGTGCATATTTTCTCAAAATCTCAATTTCCCAATTTCTACTTTATGCACACAGGAAAAGAAGAGTCAAGCTGATTTTTACTAGTCAATGGGTGTAAATGTACCAATTTTCCCTTCAGTTAAATGCCTTAGTTAAATTTCTACATTTCTTATTGATTTTTCTCAAACTTTACACTAGCATAATTTCTACATATCAAAACCGATTTTTGCAAACTTTATGTTCTTAGAAAGGTGGAAACAAGCTTTACAACTTTCCTTCACCGACTTAAGTATGAATCTATACTGATTTCCCGATACAGACCCTCAAACATTATCAGTTGACCATTTTTGTCACTTTTTAGCCATTTTTAAACCGTTATAACTTATTCTTTATAACTCCAATTGACCGAATCTTTTTCCTATATTATTGTTTAATCATATATTACAACATCCTCCTTGATAACTTTTAGATTTTTACATATCAATTTTTAAAGGTTGGCAATTATTTTCTTCACTTTTGGTCCCAAATTTCCATTCTTGCCCTTATGCTTTCCAAACAATTTCTATTGAAATAACACTTCTTAAGGACTTACTAAATGGTCTTAAAACAAAAATTTTCATATTTTTACCCTCTTTGACCATTCTGTCCTTTGTATCAAACATTCAGTTTACATAAGCATCACGTCAAATGTACTTATATTTTATTTCTACCGTACATCAAATTTCCAGTTGTTACACTACTCGTCACGTAACCCGTTGCGTAAATCGTGCAAAAATATAATTTTCAGCTCCTAAATGCCCATAAACCCTTAAATGCATATTTTTAATCATTAAGTGCCATTTATCTTACTTTTTAACCAAAAATACAGCTTTTAGTACATTGATTTCGCATATAAAACATTATTTACGCATAATCATTGCTTACTATGAACCCTAAACCACTTTTTATGGGGTTTTTCTTCATGTTCATTAAGTTGGTGGCTGATTGGAATTGGTAAGTGTTGTTTGTTTTTAGATCTTCTGCAATATAGGGAGTGTTACTGCCAATCTCACGGGTTAAGGGTAACTATTTAAACTTAAATGTAGTGGAATGATCATGATGAAAGTTTATTATGTGGAGTGATTTAACAATGGCAGCATTGTATATAAACGACCAATTTTATTAACAATATTGGTTTTCACGTATATTAAGTTAATCATATAAAGACATTATTATAATAGGTGACTCAGATCAATGGTCAGTTTTTTAGAAACATAATTAAACTATTTTGTACAATATCTAACTTACCATAGTGATATTTAAAGAATATATTTAGGAATTTTACCTTTTCACCTCTTTGTTCATCTCAAAGTACCATTGCTTGCGTCAAAATACGTATATTTTTGGCATCCAAATGTACATGTTATATGCAATTAATTTGCATTTTTGCTTTTTTATCTTTATCACGTTATGAACTAATTAGCACCTAGAGTTATATACAAGAGAACAAATACTCATAATGGTACACTTATTATTTCTCTATTTTACATGGAATTATTTAGTTTTTTTCTCACTAATTGTTGCATTTTTCTCAATTATCAGGAGGCGAAAATTTTACATAGGCTGAGTTTTCATCTTATCTTGCCCACATTGTATGTTTCCATGCTAAGATTTCTTACAGCTGCTTAGGGAGGTATTCGTAAATTTCTACCACCGATTACTTTTCAAATAGATTTCATTTAATCTTAATAAATCAAATACTAACGAAAATTTAAACCACTATCTTTTAGTTTGAAAACCTAGACTTCTCGATGTATAAAAAGTGTTGATGACTCCAAATCTAGAAGTTTATATTTCTATTATCTCAATTTTTGTTAAATTCATTTGTGACTTGAATTTGAAGAATGTTTTCAATTGTTATGCACCCTTATTATTTGTGTGATATGAATTAGAAACAAAAGTTAGTAGTAGAAATTTATGCCATTAAATATTACTAACTGTAGTGGAAAGCTTTTGGAGGAAAGGTTTGGTATTCTTGAAGTTTTAGCTCATTATTTGTGTGACATGAATTAGAAAAAAAATATTATTTAAGTCATTAAAGATTACTGACTGTTTGGATTTTTTGTTGAATTTATGAGAAATATCAGAGATAGAGAGATTCAGAAGTTCAATAAACAAGGTAGAATCAAACAATTTCATCACCACCTTGGTGGAAAAGATTTGGGTTTTATGATTTTTTTTTAGTTCATCGCATGTGTAGATTTAATTGAGGGTATTCAGGTTATATGTTTTTATTGTGGCATATCATATACTTTTGTTTGTTTGTTTCATGGTTGAAGTCTTTTGGTTACTAAATCTCAAAGAAAAGTTGGCTCTTTAGAATAATGATAATCTTATAGTTACTCTTGGTGTCACTACATAAAATTGTGAAGTAAATTGTTGTTATCTAGGAGTAAAATTATGTTGTTATTTCGTGTGATTTTTGGTTAAAATGCAAAAAATAGCAACATAGTTTTATCGACCAGTTTATTATAACATCCTACTTTGATGTTTTTATTACAACATGCTACTTTCAAAAGTAAACCAAATGCACATTTTTAATTATCCATATCAAGGCATCATACTTTGGAATTACATTGCTATTTCTTGCATTAGTCCACTATAATAAGAAAAAAAATATAAACCACATTGTTATTTTTGCATTAGCCTAATCAGAGGCTATATGCGAGAAATAACAATACACTTTCCATTTTTCATAAGTTGCAGTATTGTATTATTTGCTCTTATAGTGCGTGGTTTAGTTAGCCATTTTCAACCCAATGATCGTTGGTACTCCTTTTACGTGTAAGTAAAGGTTGTATCTTTTTTTATCAACAAAAGCAGCTAGAATTGGGATTTATAAGGACCTATTCTCTCATGAAAAATATATATGGCATTTGTCTATGATATTGTTTATAATAAATAAGGTGTCATGAAGATGCATCCAATTCATTCGAAAATTTGTGTGTAAACGCCAGTCAAGCCAATATGGAGTTTAAGCTCTCATGTTGCCATTTTTATGGTGATCTTGATGCCATTTTATTGTGATTTGAGATAAATAAAAATTACTAGCAAACTAGGAATATTTCATGGCATTTACCTCATAACAAAAGCGTGTGTTGTTGCTAATTGTGGTCAATAGGTGTTTATCAATTCAATTGGGTTGCATAGTGAGTTGGGGATGTTGGAACAGGAAGCATGGGCATTGATGTTGAAAAAAGGCTTAACAACTTGAGTTGCACTATCTTATATACTTCTACAAACAATAAACCTAGAGAACTTTGTTGTAGTAAAGACTCTTATGCAGAAAGTATGTTTCTATTTTTTCATTCAATCATTTTAAAAGTTCATCCTATATCGCACACATAATCACATGGTTTGCCGGACCACTTGTGTTTTTTGTTCCGGTTTGTACGTACCCAATTGTGGTACGATCGTGTTCCATGATCCCGACCCAGACCGATTTGGATGAATATGTCGACGTTTTAGAAATTCAATTAAAACGTACCTACGGTTGTTTGCCTGTTTGGCTCACGAAAAACCGACAAGCGTGCCAACATAGATTGGGAGTTGCGAATGACTTTATTTGGTTAGATGACTCATATAAAAAGGAGAAAACGATTTTCAAATATTTTTTAAACCATGGGCAAGTGTTAGCCATTTTTAGGGACAATTCAAAGTTGGAGCTTTTAAATATTGCAAAAACTCGATTTGCCTCTCATTACATTTTGTTGAAGAGGATACTCATCTGTAGAGAGGCTCTCTCTACAAAAATTGTTCGTAATTCGTGGAAAGATTGGGTTAAACAAGACGATGAACACACTAGACAAATTGGACAGCTTGTAGTTGACATCATCATATATGATGACTTTTGGAACGAAGTTGAAAATATTCTAAAATCACAAAGTCTATTTCCTCCTGGTCAGAGTTTGCGATGGTTAAGGCCCAAAAATGGGTGAAATATATGAGAATATGGATAATATGTTGGGAGAAATCAAAGATGTGATATATATATATATATATATATATATATATATATATATATATATATATATATATATATATATATATATATATATATATATATATGTTGTATTTCCCTCGAGCAGACCAAATTGTATTGAAAAAGTGGGAGAAAATGATCATACCGTTACATTGTTTGAGGTTTGCTTTAAGTTTGCGATTTTACAACACACGTTATCTTGAAATATTAACACCGGGTGGAATATGAAGAAAAGCACCTAATCATAATAAAGAAGTTGTATAAGGTGTCATGGACGCTTTTAGTCGCATTGTTGAAGATAGAGACGACTAACGTATATTGCGAGAACAGTTTGCTACATTTCACATGAATAAGGGTCTTTATTCATTACTTGTAACTCAATTGGATGCGGTTACAATGGAAGCAATTGATTGGTGGGTTACTTATGGCGCGAAAACATCGGAATTAGCTTAAGTGGAAAAAAAATTTTGTCACAACGCATAAGCAGTTATTTATCCGAAAGAAACTGGAGCACTTATTTCTATATTCATAATGTGAAGAGAAATTGGCTAAACTATAAAAGGCCGAGCAAACTTGTTTTTGTTCATTCAAATATTCGTCTGAGTTCAAGGTTTTCTGAAGCATATAAAGAAGGACCACACAAGAAGTGGGATATAGACCCCGAATCTACATACTTGGAGGAGTTAACTTCAATGCTAGAAGAGATGATATAAGAAGAGCTGGATGAGAATAAAGACAACACTAATGAGAAAGGATAAAAACAAATTGGTGGACTAAGTTTTTGAATTCTGAGTGTTACCGTTACCTTTATTATGCATGTCTTTTATTTAGTTAGGTCATTATTCTTTTAAGTACTTTTATCGTGTCTTTTTAGTTATCAATATGTTTTGAACTTTGAAGTTATAATATGCAATCTGTATTGAAGTTTTTGATCTTGAAGTTATATTGAAGTTTTGTTAGTTAACTGGTACGTCATACCACATTAAATGGTACATCGTACCGGAGCGATACGAAATGAGCCTACCCCCTCGTACCGAATTTTAGTGACCTAGCGAATTGCGATCTCGTTCTACGTTCCCGTACCGGAGCGTACCACGAACTATGTGACTATGATTGTGTGAGGTGTAAATCCAAGTTACTATACAATTTACAATATGATGGAAAATTCATTCTGCATTCAACTTTTGTCACGCCTCTATTTTAATACGCATATCTTCTATGTAGATACACTGATTTTTTAGGTAGATCCATTTTAGTTTGTATTTATTTAAAGTACGTGGATCTGGAATAATATGGATCCATTTTTGGCCAAGGTCAATCCATTGATATTCTTTTTGTGAATTTAAAAGTTAAACATGTGCTGATAATATGGATCCACATTTTGGACAAGGGTAATCCATTTTTTTTGCCAAAGTTTCCTTTATTTATAATTTTTGCTTAACTTTCAATTCTTGTACAAATTTGGTCCAAACGTTATAAAATTTAAACCATTGTTTTTTCATTTTACAGGTTTAATTCAACCTCTAATTGTTTTTACGAATTTGATTTTTACAAGTATTTTAGTCCACATCATTTTTACAAAATTTTGCCAAATACCTTTTAAAACTTCATTTTTTCTGTTTTTAAAACTTAGTATTTACAAAAAAAATATTGTAAAGCTTTTACCTTTTTCCCCATTGTTTACGAAATCATTTTTTACAAGAATGCTTTTTTTTACATCATTATCTTTATAATATTTTTTACATATTTGTTTTTATACATAGATTTTTATAAAAAATTTGTTTTACACCTATGTTTCTATTTGTGATTTTTTAAGATTTTTCCATTTTTTATAAATTCTATTGTAAAATATATTTGGTCAATCGTGCAAACATAAAAATTTTATCATCCAATTTTGAAACTAACTATACATTTTAATCATTTATAGGTTTCTAAATATATCATTGAGATCATCTCTTTTTTATTTACAAAATAATATAAACTTTTCTTAATCCGACATACAACAAATATGACATAATTTCGTTCTTAAATTTTGTTTTCCTCTATATCATTATAAAATCCGCTACTTCTTCATCGTTATAAAGTATGTTTTTTGGTATTACGTCACACTCCACATAAATCCGAATATTATCATTAACACTCTCATTTTTATCTGCAAAATAAATATAACTTTTTTATCCGACATACGTCAAACATCATATTTTCTATCTAAAAATTTGTTTTCTCTATTACATATACATAAATTTCTCCTTTCAACTGCAAAATGCCCATCTCCTAAGTCCTAACTATATATAATCGATAATGCATTGCATCCTAATGTAACAGGTCAATAGGCTAATAATCGGGCCTTTTATATATACGGGCCCGCACATGTAAAAAGTAAAGTTTTGGGCTTATTGAATCCTAAATTTACACAAATAATTATTTTTCATATGAAACTAATTTTGCGTTCTCTTTTATGGCAGTTACAGAAATGGCCGTAAATTTCCCGCCATGAATCCGATTCGTCGACCGGCACTATGTCCCACAGCCTCCCAATCCCCAATATCTCCGATGAAGACACCGGCCAAGAAACCAACGATGACTACGTTCGGAGGACGAGATCCCAATTCCGAAGGATTCCCAATAAGTTAGGTCACCGCCATCGTCAAAGAGACAATAGGATTTTCCATCAAGCTTTGCGAAAACTGAGACACTGGTCCATAATCCCCATATTCCTCCTATCAATTGGATTGACAGTATACGAGATTTCTGAAATCTGGAAAAGGTTTGAAAAATCGCCTGGGTCAGAGCTGGAACCGGCACCTGTTACTCGTATTGTTCGGGGCGTTAGAGAACGTAAGCTTGATTAACCTTCTTTTACATGCATCTATGATTCCTTGTCTTAGGGTTTTAGTTTCTCTAAAAATTTCATTATTACAAGCGGACAATTGTTAGCACACTTGTGAATTTGTGCATGAATTTGAAAAGAGGGAATTCATTTAATTTTGGGTATCGCAACCTTCGTTGCTTTGCTTTGAGATTCTCTGAAACTCAAATTAGTAGTTGCATCTTCTACCAGGTTGCTTGAAGCTATTACCTCTAGCAGATATTCAACGTCTTTCTATTCCTTTCAAGAAATTCGCTTCACCTGTTAAAGAAATTGTTTACATAACTGGGGTCAATTCGTCATTCCCTGGTCAGAATCCACAGAAACCATTTGAGGTCTCAAGATTCAACAGGTTCACTGGGTTCCAAACATTATATGAAAGGAACGATAGCTTCAAGGTTGTGAATGGCAGTGTTGCTGTTCATTGTGGTTTCTATAATGAAAATGGAGGGTTTAAGGTTTCTGATGAGGATAAAAGTTACATGGAAAGATGTGAAGTTGTGGTGTCTACTTGTGCATTTGGTGGAGGTGATGATCTATATCAACCAATAGGAATGTCTAAAGAAACACTAAGAAAGGTATGTTATGTTGCATTTTGGGACAAAATCACACTCAAGACTCAAGAATCAGAAGGATGCCAAATTGACAAAAACCGTATGATTGGAAAATGGAGAATCATTGTTGTTAAGGATCTTCCTTTCATTGATCAACGGTTGAATGGTAAAATCCCAAAGGTAATTGAAAACAAACATAAAAACAAAACCAATCATAAAGGCCTTTTCTTGAACGTACTTGTTAATGTGTTTAGTTTTCTTTGTGTAGATGTTAGGGCACAGATTGTTTCCTCAAGCAAGATATTCAATTTGGGTGGACTCAAAATCCCAATTTAGAAGAGACCCCATGGCAGTTCTTGAAGCACTTATTTGGCGTACAAAATCAATACTTGCAATTTCAGAACATGGAGCCAGAAGTAGCATATATGATGAAGCATTAGCCATTGTACAAAAAAACAAAGCCACCATAGAAGAAGTAAACATGCAGATAACACAGTACAAAATTGATGGATTTCCAGAATTCAAGAGGTTCAATGGACAAAAAGGTATGATTTTTTATATTTTAGGGACTAAATAGTTTACATGATCATTTGACTTAAAAGGTTTTCCATTAATTGCAGGTTTAAGTGAAGCTTCTGTGATAGTGAGGGAGCATACACCATTAACAAACATGCTGATGTGTCTTTGGTTTAATGAAGTGGTTCGATTCACTTCACGTGACCAACTCAGCTTTCCATATGTGATGTGGCGAATGGGAGTTTTAAAAAACATCAACATGTTTCCTGTATGTACTCGTAGGGATTTAGTAAATACATTTGGTCACAAGAGGAAGGCACAACAAAATATAGTTGATGATGTATAATTATTAGGTATTTTATATATAAGTGTTTCTTCATGCACACCAAGTGTTCGTCTAATTAACAAGATTTCTTTAGGATGTGAAAAAGAATGGATTAACAAAGATTTGTCTAATTGGAATTTATGTACAAATTATGAGTGTATAATTTGCCACTTTCGCTTGGTTTGAAATTTTTTACTTGGGCCTGTTGGGGTTGAGAATTTCAAATCATATGGTTTGGTTTGACCCAAGTATGTATCAATATAGGTTTATGTTATAAGTCTATTGAAATATTTATGGTGTATAAGGAAGGGGGTGAATGTGAGATGAAATTGTAATTGTTTAGAGTATACATGATTTGTACCGTAATATATTCCAATTCAAATGTTTCCTAAATTGTGATCCTTTAAAACATTTGTATTTGATTTGTCGTCAATTTTAAGTTGGTAAAATGGTGCTTTTTTAAACAAAAATGTAAAATGGTAATTCAGTATAGTCATTAAGAGGTCTAACCAAACAACATGTTTTCATTCATAGACAAATCTATTTAAAGCTTGTATCATTCAGAAGCTGTCAAATAGCCTTTAAAGCATTTTTAATGAGAGCATTTTTGAAAGGTCGACTATTAATAATCAATCCCGCAAATATTTTTTTTACCATTGGAGAGGATAGTTTTTTGGATCGATTATATCAACCACTTTTATTCTACTAAATGGTTTTGAGTTTTGTATTTTGTACAATTGACCATCTTTATTCAATAATGTCCCATTATACTCCCCCAATTAAATTTAACCTTAAAAGTTTTATTATTTTTACGAATGAATTTATTTCATTTTAGTCTTCAATATTAAATATTAAATTCACAATGGTCATGTGATAATTTTATCGTTTTCTATTTTTATAACTATACACACAATAATATTATCATTTTTTATGTTTTTTAAAGATTTGACAATTATCTTTTTAAGTTTTGTTTGTTTGTGACATTTTATATCTATAAAAAGAGCCATTATAGTAAAATATTACATTTGGTTAAATAATAGGGAAAAAATTGATTTAGTTCATGGAACTATTGCCCCTGTCTAATTTTGATATTTTAAATTTAATTGTTACAAATGGTTCTAGAGATCTCACAATACTTATGCTTCTCGTTTGAACCAAACACACACACACACACACATACATATAAATACATACATATATGATTTAAGTTCTTTTGAGAACCATAAGTATTGTAGAATCTTTAAACTATTTGTAACCATTTAACTAAGAAGATTCGGAGACGAGATTGATTCTAAGGAGATTAACTACTTTCCATAATTAAATGAGTAATTTTAGGGATTTGTTTTGTGACAGAATCCTATCAAAGTCAATCTCGTTTCTTGATATTTTTAATTTAATGGTTACAAATGGTTTTAAAGTTCTCACAATACTTATGAATCGATCCAAACATTATATATATATATATATATATATATATATATATATATATATATATATATATATATATATATATATATATATATATATATATATATATATATATATATATATATATATATATATATATATATATATATATATATATATAGATGAATGTTCGCACTTTGCACGGAATAAAATTATATCTGTTAAAATTTTGACAAATATGTTATTGAAAATAAATGTGTTATTAACATTTATTATGAAATAATTATTATAATAAGTTGATATATATATATATATATATATATATATATATATATATATATATATATATATATATATATATATATATATATATATATATATATATATATATTAAACGATTTATAAGATAAATATTTATTAGAATCAAATAATTCAATGCCTTTGCCCCACAACTTATTTATAAGGTAACATATTATAATTTGTAGTTTTAGTTCATTGTAACTATTATTGTTAATTGATTTTAACTAAATTTGAAAATTTTTAATTATTATAAAAATGTTTTTTTGGTTATTTTCTTTGTTAATTAATTAATATTTAACACGTTTAATCATTTAATTATTTTGATAAACAAAGGTCTTTGATATTTTTTAAGTTTATTTGATATATTTGATTTAGGTTTTGTATTTAAATCTACAAATTAAACATATTATATTGATAAATTAAAATTTTAATTTAGGTTTTGTATTTAACAACATATTTAAATTAAAAAATTAAAAATGTTATATTAATAAATTAAAAATATCTACTTAAGCTAATAATATTTTATTATTTAATAAATGAAACAAGCTTGAGAATAAAAAATATATTAAAAGTGTTAGGTGTGAAGCCTTGACAATTAGCTAGGAGAAGTCTAGAATGTTTGGTGAAGACTTCAAGGTGGAATTGGTGAGTCAAATGAAGTTGGTGAAATGAGGCTGGAATAAATCTCTTGAGATTTGTTTTCTTTGATTAAAGTACTTATTTCGTTCTATAAATAGATGAGTGGTGAATCAAAGAATATGCATTAGTTGATTGCATCACACAACACAACACACAAAACACAATAAATGCACAGATAGATATATCACGGTATTCGTGAGTTAGTTTTTTGTGCAGAGTCCAGTTTGACAGCCAAAAGTGCGAGTGATATTTTCTTGTGAGTGGTGAGACTACAAGTGCAGTTTAGCCTTATATGACTGTAGTTTTTTTGATGTTAATAAAATCCTCTCTCTCGTTTGCCCATGGATTAGCCGATCAGACAGATCGTGTGAACCACGTTAAATATTGTGTTCCGTTTTTATAGTTTTAGTTTGCACTTATTCTCCATTTTATTTACGTGTGTTTTGCCGGAATCGTTTATCGTTTGTCGAAAGTGCCTAACGCGTTTTGTTATTTCCATCAAAAAGTTCCAATCGGTACAAAAAAGTAAAAATACTTTAATCACAATACCATATACTTGCTGGCTAGATCATTACCTTATGACACTCATGTACACGTATACATCATTGACGAATTAATGGAAAAGGGAACATATGTTTTCCTTCACTTTATTAAAACTTTTAGATGATGTACGTATTATTTGCGATTATTGATACTATCGCAACTTATGTGGAACCAGCCATTATCCCACATGTTAATAAATCTGCTATTTCTCCAAATATAAATGTGTGCAAGTATTGTTGAACTCAATAACTTGTCACATGTATGCATGCATGAAATGTGGGAACTTTACAACTCCCAATAAGGTTTTAATGCCACTATCCGAGTGTGTCTGTCTTTTTTAATTATTTATGATACAAATAAATAGGAATTAGATAAAATAAAACACCTTATTTTCTGTGTCATTTCAGCTTAGAAAGTGGGAAATGCATAAGAAGAAGAAGAAGAACGCAATCAGCTTGGAAGGGGGAAAAGGGTTGTGTTTCCTAGATTTACAAAGATTCCAATACTTCATATTTGACTATGGATTCGAGTTCTGTGTTTTTTCCTTTGGTTTCTCCGATGTCTCAAGATTCGATTTTTAGCTTTGCTTTTACCAATCAATAATCAAGAAAACATTTTTAAGGTAAAAAGCTAAAATTATATCAATTTTTGCTATAGCCTATAGATCATACTATTTATTTTTTGTAAGAAATAGTTTTATTTTGCTCAAATAAGTGTGATGGTAGGCGGTAGACTCAATTTCTATGATTTTAGTTGGTCAAAAGTTTGATAATTAGATCATCAAGTGTAAGTTTTTATTTTTTGATTTCATCGGTACCTTGCAGTTGTAGCTGAACCATAAAAGATGAAGGACGATTTTTTATTTCTATAGAAATGAATTTTTATTTGTGCAGGAAACCAAATTAAGGCATGTTTGGTTGCAACTGAAGTACTTCCGTTTTAATGAATTTTTTCATTGGCAACATAATAATGAAACCAAAATACTAATAAAAAACAAAGAAAAACATATACGACATGTTTAGCAATATTAGTTGGAAACTTGTAGTTGCTAACTAGAAGTTGAAAGATTGTAGATTCTTATTTGTGGATAAATGTTCAATAAAAGTAGTTGTTAGCTTTTAAAAATATAAAATAATATAAAAACTAAAAGCTTTCAAAAGCTACTTGAAGTAGCTTTTGAATTATGAGTTTTTTGTTATAAAAACTAAAAGCTGTTGTTGGACAGTTTTTTTAAAGTTTTTTCTTAAAAGCTAAAAGCTTCTAAAAATTATCAAAAGTTACGTGTTGAACATGCCTATAAAATCATTTAAGCTCCTCATTGCTTCCGACTTAAATTGAAAATTGTGATGATATATCAAGTTCAATTGAAATATATATATATATATATATATATATATATATATATATATATATATATATATATATATATATATATATATATATATATATATATATATATATATATATATATATATATAACTTACTCTAACATTAATTTTGAAAATGTACTCTCATGATTGTTTTCAAATGAATAGTATTATTTTGTTAAATCAAAAAGGTAACCACCTATTTATTTTTTAAAATCCTCCAAATAACCCTTCTATACCATGCATAACATGTCTATTTTTATTTTTACAGTTTAGGTATATATATATATATATATATATATATATATATATATATATATATATATATATATATATATATATATATATATATATATATATATATATATATATATATATATATATATATATATATATTTTTTTTTTTTTTTTTTGCAAGTTAAGGATGAATCTACTACATGAGACGTAATATACTACAAGCTACACTAGGTACATCAGAGCGACCAACAGTTCTTCGTTAATCTTCCTTCGCCGAGGAGCCTGCACAGAGACTAGTCCCACCAACGCAGCAGCAAACCTTGGTGCATAGCACACGCCCACCCCGTAAGAACGCCCTGCATGGCAACTGACTACTGGGTAAACCAGCAGCCCCGGGTACACACTACGCTGGCTAGCACAGAGGCTACAGACCGTCCGTAATATCTTTGGGACAAACCTGCACGCAGCAAGGTATATATATATATACACACACTTCCATCCTCCAAATCCTCTTTATGTTATATCACACAAGTTAAAAAGGAACCTCGTTCTAGTTTTCTCTACAAGTCGAAATGATTATTAGTTCACAAATCAATAATCGATCGGTCTTTCATTTATCTTTATGTGGTTCATATTAGTATCATAAAACCAATCCACAAATCACATACATGCTCGACTTTTCAAATATTTTTAGAAGTTACATTATTTTGGTTTTTAACTGTCAAGAAAATCATATTGGCATTCCTTGATTTGTGTAAAACATGAAGATATTTGACATGTCATCAAAATATATCATGTCAAAATGAAAATAGAAACAAAATTCTTTTTTTCCTTTTCAAAGAAATGTCAAAGTATAATTATAATGACTCTTTCTTGGAATTAAAAGTATTATGAAAAATTTAATTAAAAAAGACGATTAAATGGGTAACTTGTTAAAAAAACAAGTCACCTCAAGAATTAAAGGTTTTGTTGAAAAATAAGTTGAAATAAAATATTACAATTTTTTCAAGAAAATGTTAAAATGTAAGGATTTTCTTAAAATTATATAACTATATATAGTACTGTCATGTTTACTTTGTAATGTTTGCTTAATGTATAGTTTGTCGGAATTTTTTGGTGAAAATTGAGCATAACACATAGGAAGAAGATGAAACTTGTTCTTACTTTATAGTTAGTTGAATTAGGCTAGTATTTAATAATATATTGATGATTAAAGATAGAGCATTGTCGGTTATTCTTATATTAAATATGAAAATGAGTTTTTTAATCAGTAAACTATTAAGAAGTTTTGTTAATATTATTTTAATTGCTTAAATATTTTTTTGACAGTTAATATCGGTTGATGGTTGACAACTTCGAGCAAAAGACTATATATAAATGGAATATGATATAGTTTGGAGCTAAGAAACACACACATTATCATCTTTAATTTCATTTTTCCAAATTCATAATGGGAGCATGGTGGATTTCGTCAAATTCAAGATTGATTATTGAATTGATAGTTGTGTCCTAAAAGACAGATTCTTGACGGAAAATTTCTTTCTAAGGACACTGCAAATCGCAAGCCTTTATCTATATGATTTTGTGTCATAATCTAGATTATAATGTTTTTTTCTTTTATTTCGACTTTGTTCATGCAATTAAAATTCATCGTACATGTTTAATATATAAACTTTATTTAATTGAAACCTCTCTCATAACATAGTATGATAACTTAATTGACTAATAATCACATAACAAATGATGATTTTAAGTACATTCATAAGTAAGTTAGCTTGTTATATATATATATATATATATATATATATATATATATATATATATATATATATATATATATATATATATATATATATATATATATATATATATATATATATATATATATATATATATATATATATATATAGAGTCCGTTTCAAAGAAGAACCAATATTTTCCTAGGAACCGTAGGAACTTTTTGACTGAATTTTTTTTTCAAAAAAAATGACATAATACATCTAGTCGCTTATATTTAAGACTTTTTATCAAAAAAATTTTGAAAAATAATATGTATACACGAAATGTGCATATATGCATTTTTTTCGCACATGTGTATATGATCACGTTTCGTGCATATATGCATATTTCGTGTATATATATATATATATATTATTTTTTCAATTTTTTTTTACAAAAGGTCTTAAATATATGCGATTAGGTGTATTATGTCATTTTTTTTGAAAAAAAAAATTTCAGTAAAAAAGTTCCTACGGTTCCTAGGAAAATATTGGTTCCCATTTGATATTTAGTCTATATATATATATATATATATATATATATATATATATATATATATATATATATATATATATATATATATATATATATATATATATATATATATATATATATATATATATATATATATATATATATATATAAGTTCTAACAGATCAAATGAGATGACAAAGAGTTCAACTAAAATATAAATAGCACAAGTTGATTGTATGGGTGGAGAGTTAACAAAAATATATCCAGATGTATGAGATATTTTTAAATTAATTTATTAAAAAGTTAGATTATCAGTAATATGTCGTCTTTAGTCATATTAAACATTTTAAAAATAACAAAATAGTTGCAGGTTAACTAAGTTAACCTACCCACTTGACATGTAGTAGTAGATTAGTTTGTGTTAATGTCTTAGTCAGTTAGTTCATTTTATAAGTTTTAATCGGATACATAAAATATCATTTAATAAAAACAAGACCTATCTTCTTAACAAGTGAATAGTCAAATTTAAAAGAAAATGTTTTTAATATTATAATACAACAAAGGAAATTTACGATTATTAAAATTGTGAAATTATTATATAATAAATTGAAAAACATGTCCGACTTTCCAAGAGGAAATACAATGGACAAAGAGGCCAAATGGCAAATGGAATCTTCTTATAATCCAACACTAAACCCAAAGCCTTAAATTTTGTCTGTAAGTATGTCTGTCAGCTTTACTCAATAATCAATATTATGTCACTCCTCTGTACCAATAATTAAAATTGTTAAGCCAAGGTGCAGTTAAAATGGCCTTTTAATGTGTGGATATTACATGAATCTTGTATCTAAATCTTTACCATGACATTATTTCAACTTGTATACTTGTAGTATAACACATCAAGGAGTCTCAAGCCTAAATATTTGGTTTATTTTTTGTGTGAACTATGTACCATATATTATTTTCAAACTATATTTCTCGGTTTCAAGATAATGAAATACCTTATGTTTAAGAAAATCCAAAATAGGCAAAATGTCCTTTTCTGATAAGTGTGGTAAGGCCATCCGGTATGCCCAATACGGGCTCTCACTTTTTTCACTTCCACATCAGCACCCCTCACTCCTCCCCTCACCATTGGAAATGATATCTCTCACTTCCCCTCACATTTGGTACAACTCATTATGCATATTGTACAAGTTTGGAAAATACATGCAAAATTCGTCGTGCAACGTCTGGACACCGCGCGAGGCCAAAAGTGAGAGCACCTCTCACTAGGGGGCGGTGTTCCCTTTGAGCTCGCACACCTCGCACCACCCCGACGTAGGGCACACCGGAGAGGCCTAAGAGTCAAAGGCTATATTTGATGTGTCATAGCTAACTGATAAGCTAGTTTATTTTCGAACTTTTTTATGTTATCATGTTTGACAAGTCAAATAGTAGTTTATAAGCTAGCTTTAAAAAAACTATTTAGACTAGCGTTTCAACCAGGAACGGACGCAAGATTTACCAATAGCCGTAACACCGATTTTTTTTTTCCGAGCTAATATAATAAGATAATTTTTTTCCCGACCAAACATAATAACATAAAAGCGTTTTGATAATCTAACTGATTAGAGCCCAATCCTACAAATACAACTTCAATTAGCCACATATCACAATTTCAATTAGCCCATAAGGTGCATAAACACATAAGTTTGGATTTCAAAGTATAATTGAGTTTCTATTTGTATATTTGGGCTTTTAAATTACAGCCTACAGTGATACTTTATTTTTTAAATAGTGACACTTTTTTTCACGGAGTTGCATCCTATTAGAAAAAAAAATTGCACTACATGTGCGGAATTTAGCCGTTGTCTGGGCCATCCCAGAAACCCAAGTAATTATTGGTTGATTTGGTGTTGTAATTTTAAGAAGTAAAACTAGTAATTTAGATATTGAAATTTCAAAATACCATTACGTTTTTTATATTTTATTTAAAATTTATTATTTTATTTTATTTTTCTAAAAAAAACATTTATATTTTTAAAAGCTATAAAAAACCATTGATATCTAAATCTTTTTTAAAAATATCTTCTTATAATTTTCTTTTTTCAAAATACAACGTAATTTCTAACCATTGGATAAAAATTGTTAGGTTGTTAACCACTAAGTGGGTGTTAATGATTTGGTTTTCTGTTAAAACAAAATCAAACAAAAAAAATAGCTTTTTGACTTCGAGAATACCAAAGCATCGGTTTTTTCAATTACGACTTCTCGTTTTTTTTTTCCTTTTTTGCCTTTTCACATTTTTATTTTTACTTCTATTTTCATTAGGTTTGTTTTTTGGGTAAAGAGGACGGTACCTCTGGCAAATTTTATTAATAAAAAGAATAAATACAATTGAAGGCTGGGGACTCCCCACCTAAGAAACGACAAAAACCCATTGGGACATGCCCCAATGGACAACAAGGCTATACTGGGAACCAAAACAGATTTTGGAACCAGAAAACATAACAGGAACATAAAAAGCAAACATCCTGCAAAAAAACAAACAATATAGGTAGAGAAATATATAGTGGAAAGGATGGGATATGAGAGAATAATGGACCATAGTGGAAAATAGGAAGTACATCTGTCAACGTTAGGGGAACTTTTTTGCCTTTTCACATTTTTATTTTTACTTCTATTTTCATTATTTTCATTAGGTTTGTTGCAACCACATACATTGTTAATAAACTTTCTATATCATGCTTAAACTTCAACATACACCATTAATATCTCTACAAAACAACTATAAACTTTCTATATCATGCTTAAACTTCAACATACACCATTAATATCTCTACAAAACAACTATAACATACATTTGCATCAAAATAGTTGGATGTTTGTTATTTTTGTCAATATTTTATAGGAAAATTTTGAACATAGATATCTGAAACATGCTTTGAGTTTCCGAAATGAACCAAAAACATCGTTTTTTCTAAAAATCAGAAACCTAACCGTTGATTTTTCAGATTCCGATTTTATGTTTTTTTTTTGTTTTTCTGGTGTTGGTTTTTTGGGCACCCTTATTAACAGCCAAGTTCATCTATCATTCAATTATAATGCATCTGACATATCTCATGAAGTGGAATCACAATGCACCCTTTTTATTTGAAGGATAAACCAATGAATGTTTGAGAGATTTACGTTTAAATTTATCTTAAAAAATATTAACAAAAATAACAAGTAACAAGTATTGAATGATTTTGATACGAATATATTTTATAATAATTTTATAAATATATTCTTGATGTATGTAGAAGTTTAAACATGGTGATAAAAGTTTAATAATGATGTATGTAGCTACAATAAACTCATGAAAATAAAAAATAAAACAAAAAAAGCCAAAAATCTAAAAACAAGAAATCAAAACTAAAAAACCGATGGTTTGCTATTTCCTAAATCAAAAAGCAAAATTTTTCGGTTTTTGTAGTCAAAAATCAAATAATTCTCGCTCTCACCCATAATGGTTAACAAACAATATTCAATGGTAAAAAATTATGTTGTATTTTTTTTTTGGGGGGAGGGGGTGTACATTTTTCTTAAGAAATGATATATTTTTATATCAATATTTTTTCTGAAATTTTTAAATATATTAATGATTTTTCTGGAAAAAAAAAGACAGAAGTCTTGATTTTTCAAATAAAATATTAAAAATATAATATTTTTTCTTAAAATATTTGGTTACAATATGGTCAAATAGATCGAATAACTTTAATTTTACACGGTTTGTATTTTCATTTACATAGAAAGGTCTAAATATATTATGTTATCATCATTACAATATAAGTTTTTTAATCATATTAAATATGTTAATTATGCATCTATAAATCAACCCACTTGATTTGTTTTCACATGTAGTACTCGTTTAATCCAAATATTGGTAGCTTGTTATTGACTTCGTCCAACTCGTCAATTTTATCTTCTTGTTATATTAAATTACTTTTAGTCTTTTATAAAATAAAAAAGCAATATAATGCAATCTGGAAATGTCTTTTATCATGCTACAATGATGCTATGTATTTGACTTCCTGATCCTACACACATTATATATTGTGAAAATGGAAAGTGGGTCAGCGGCAGGAGGAATCCTAAGGTGTATTGTGGAATTAAAGTCAAAGCATAAGCACAAATGAGATTCTACTACGAAGCTACCTTTGACTTATTTACACTTGGGTCCTTATGATTAGACAAATCAGTTTCGGGTAAATTTTAGTTCCGGTAAGTTTTAGTCGATTACAAGACGGGACCAAAGGGTGTAATGCTTCTCACTTTTGCACCGTTTTTATTTTTTCTACATGATAATACCATAATTTTTTTTAAGTTTGTTATATTTTTTTTCGATTTTATTTCAATGTCAATTTCTTTTTCATAGAATTTTGGAATTTACGAAGTTTTTTTTTTCATTAATGACATTTAACAGGCTAACATACTTTTAGCTAGTTGGTTACTACTTGCTGATGTGACTTGTTGAGTTGAGTTGTATGTCATGTAGGAAACCATACCCCTACTCCCTTGACCAAAACTATTAAAACTTGTATACATTTGGAACATTTCTGAATACCCTAATATTTTCTTCTCCCCATCGTCTACTGCTTTGAGCCTACAATACAACTTTAGGAAATGCACAATATTCGCCGTACTTGTGAAGGAATAGAAGCAATACATACATACATACACACACACACACACCGTCATTCTCGTTCCAAGCAAACCCCCTCCTTTCGTAATTCGGTAATTTATGATAAACTAGTACAATGTCGAGTATCCAATCAAGGTTGTTTATTGATTTCAAGATTTCATCGAGATTCGAGCTCACTAAAAAACAACACCCAAATCAGTTAACGCCTCTTCTCTCTTCTCATCAGACAAGCTAATCATCGTTAAATGGTGACCCATCGCTTTTGCGACCAAAATCCTTAGCCGGCTGACTCCTTCCAACCCTAAAATTCGAACTCTGATAGGTTTGTCGAAGTTGATAAACTCTTTAGACAGGTTGTATAATATCACTCCCACACATAGCAGCAGCGCCACCTGATCCAGAGATAGGTTTTTCGGTATGTTGACTATGTAACTACAATTTTATTCGATTTTAACATTTTAGTTCGTAAACGAAATGATGAAGTATCGAGGAAAATGATTATTGCTTACTTTTGATTCACGACTAGGTCAAAGGAGATTCCTCTCTGAGTAAAGCTTCTGTCGTTGTAGGTTTCGTTGTATGTGAACACCATTTTGTTGCAACATTGTTCTTTGTTCGTTTTACAGCACGGACATTCACCGCACCAATCCCACCATACATGCAACTCTCATAATGTCACCTATGCTAAATTTATTCACTTCTGATCCCACCTCCATAACTTCTTCAACCACTTCATGCATGCAATACCACGGTATAATTTATTAAGAAATGGAGTACAGTTACAAAACATACCCTTCAACCAAAAGGAATGTAATGGGGTGAATCTCATTCTTCAATTGATGAAGATCAGTGTGGTCAACTCCATAATACAAGATCTTGAACAATACATCTTCAACATTTGTTTTCCAATAAATTTGAACCTATATCATTTTTCGATTGACGAATAATCACTATTTTTGTTGTTTATAAAGGTGACATACCCAAGATGAAAAACAATAAGAGGAAAGAATGTTATATGAGTGTGTAACAGACCAACATGTAACAACTGTAGTTGAGGTGTTGACACGGCAAGCCACATTATGAAGGGTTTTCTAGCAAACAATGAACAAATAATTTCTTATGGTTCACATGCAACCCTAGAAAGATCTATGTTTTCTTCTATGAAGATAATAAACTAAAGCTAAAGGCCAATAATAATTTCTAAAGTTTAAAACAAGAATTACCAACCTTTGAATATTGTTCTTGAAGCTAGCAGCACAAATGTCCTGCCTCAAATGCAAGTCACACCCAAGCAATGTAGAAGACAATCCAGCAGAGTAGTCTTAGTGGAAAATGGCGCAGAGAATAAGGGTGGCCAAGTGCCTCCTTTTATAGCCTCCAAGGGTTACAGCTGAAACCCTAAGGAGCCTCCAAATGGGCAAGCCTGCTGACTAAGTGGACCAAGCCTTTTCTAAACCCTAAGGGTTTCGCCACCTATGGAGAAGCCTCCATAGTTGGCGCCACTTATGGCCCCTGTCCACTGGCAAGTTATTTATTCAACTATTAAATAAATATAAACCAGTCCCTGCACTTTTAATTAATTAATTTAATCACTGAATTAAATCCAATTAATTCTAGATTAAATCTTAATTAATTATTATAGTTTCTAATTAATATATTAACCCTTAAATATATTAATAAACCATTTCATTAATTCTATTGATTTATTACACAATTAATAAATCAACATTTTACTCTACTGAACTCTATCCTAACCTCCAGCTATGAGGGCAACCCAAATGGACTTTGCTTCAATTAACAAGATAAATATAAATATAAAGTCATGGCTTAGACACCTAATCAAACAATATATATATATATATATATATATATATATATATATATATATATATATATATATATATATATATATATATATATATATATATATATATATATATATATATGTTTGGTGCTCCATGTTATCCCTGGTTCGAGTTAGACAAAAAGGAAGACGTTACCCCAATGGTACATATCTTTTTCAAATCATTCTATTTTTCCCTTTCCACTTTCACCTTTCACCCCTTTTGAGAAAAATAGCCATTTACGTTTTGAAAATATAATCTTTTGTAGTTTTTATCATCTTAGATAAATATAAAATGCTTAAATAAAGGGATAATAAAATCAATACTAGATGATTTGAGATTTAGTCTGTTTACAAAATTGATCATCTAATTTACAATAAGTTATTTCAGACTCGGGACTAGCTAAGTTGATATTCGCCCGTTTATGAGGTCCCAATTTACACAAAATCCGAATGTGGTGCCCACAACATCCCGATACATTGTTTCGGATTCTTTAAAGATTTCGATAAGACGAAATACGAATGGAGGAGATTACGGTGATCCATGTTAGTTCTAAAGTATAACGACTCAATGACAACTAGTTACAATAAATTTGTCTTAGCAAAGCTTCAAAGTAGGTTTTGTCTTAAAAGAGACAAAAATTCGAGCATATTACTATTTTATATCAAATATAAATTGACCAAAATAAAGTTCCACTTGAAATACGCTATTATTTATTCGACTCTTATATACCCAAAAAGTATTTTACCAATTTAATGATTGTTTATATTTGTTTGATTACATACCATAAAAGATCGTGTATATAGAGAAGTAATATTTAAGCATTGAATCCTATTCGTAAATTTGCTTCTTTTGATGCAAAAGACAAAGTCCAACACTTTGCAAAAGCTACCACACGCAAAAGGTAGAATCACTTTCTAAGAGCAGTGACTAGTCAAAAAGTATCATAATAAGCTCCCCATCTTTTCCTTTCAATCACCAAACATACACCAATTCTGATTGCTTCAGCAAAATATTGTTGGGTTTGAATGATCAGTGAGTTCAGATAAAAAAACCCATTTGATTTGGGATTTGGGGATAAATTGATCCGATATTCCGTAACAAAATTCTTAGGACCCGTGAAGGTGAGACATCTTACTCTGTTTTACCAGCATGTACTGTGTTTCTGATTGGCAGAGAGCCAAATAGAATCTTATTGACGTTGTTCTCTGTGTCGTAATCTCTGCAATTTATTGATTGTTGAATGATTATGGTCTTTAAGTTTTGGCGTTTCTGTTGGAATACTTGTTAATTTTGTCAGATTATGTGTTCTTCGCTTCGAATAATGGCGTTCCACTAAGGTTTTTTAAAGTGGGCCAGGGCATCTCATCGATTCTTTATCTTCGTCCTCTTGTTGCTTTTGAAGCTCGTGAAGTGAAAATGGAATTTGCTGCTTCAAGGCACAAACGTATGAAGAGGTATTTTAATTACTCTGTAAAATTATACTTTTTAGCTTTGATTGCTCTGTTTTGAAGGATCCTACGAAATGGGTCTTGAATCTGTGATTTCATAAGATCAAGTGCTCACATTCGTCTTCTTTTTCCTACAAATTGACAGTGATCAAGCCACAGAAAGAATCCATGATGATAACAACGCCATTTTCACAGCTCGTAAACCTCCAAAAATGGTGAGAATTTTTCATAACTTTCAGTAATTTCAGTTCGTACAAAATTACAGTGGTTTACCAGAACGTTGACTTGTTTCAATAGGTTATGGAGCAGGTGAAGAATGTCCAAGAGGCTGAATCAAAGCCGTATGAAAGCATCGAAGTAAAAAACTCGCTAAAAGAAGAGGTTTGTTTAATTGTTTACCTTTTAGCTTATAAATGTTCTATAAAAAAAATAGATTTCTACATTTTTGTAAACTGTGAAGTCTTATCATAATCTTATTTGGTTCAATCTTTTCAATATTTATGCAGATTGAACAATTACAGAAGCAACTCGAGGACCAACTTTTAATACGCAGTCAACTAGAGAAAGCAACGACTTGTCAACCTTTCTTTTACGATTATTTTAATGAAGCTTCACTTACAAAGGTTTGTGATCTATACTAAAAATATCATGAATCATGAATTCACGATATAATTATAATGTCGTAAAAACATGATTTTAGTTACAATCCGTCTCATACTTTGTTATTTTTTTACAGTCTTCTAAGGATCTAATCAAAGAAATTTCGATACTGGAGTTTGAAGTTAAGCATTTGGAGAAGTACCTTTTATCATTATACCGTAAAACTTTCCAAAAAAAGGAACTCGAGACCAAATCAAGATCGAAGGAACAAGAATTGTCACTTGTCAACTCGACAAATTTTGTGACAGCTCGAGCCTCATTCGATAATCCACCTAAAGATTTTTGTCCCATTTTGGAATCACAACAATTGGAAGATTCTTATGTTAATCGAAGCCACTCCTCACTTTCTTACAGAACTCCACCACTTTTCATGGCGGCTAATCAAGCTGTCGACTCATACCATTCGTTACCCTTAGGAATGTTGGAGGTAAATAATTAATTACAACATTTTTTTTTTCACAAATTCAAGATTATCTTATTTTTTTTTTATTATAAGAAATTAAATATTTTATTAAGCTTGATTTTAATTTTAACAGCTTGCTAAAGATGATTATTCAAGTGTAAGTCTTGGTGAGCATATTGGTGGATGTATTTCGAATAATATTCGTACATCACCAAACTGGCTTTCTGAGGAAATGATCAGGTGCATCTCGGGTATATACAGTCAAATTGCAGATCCACCGTTGATCCATCATGACTTCATATCATCTCCCATATCATTTCCATCACCACCAAGTGGTTCATCGCCACGTGACCAGTTTAGCATGTGGAGCCCACTTTGTGAAGGTTCGATGGACTTCAGTGGACCCTATTTTACTACCCTTGAAGTTCAAGGTATTTGCAAAAATACCCAGAGGCCGAGTAGTGTTGAACATAAACACCGCACGTTCAGGTTTAATGCACATAGTTGGAATTTATCGTGCTGTAAAAAGTCGGAAATGCCCTTACCAATATTGTTTTACAGGTCCCTTGTTTCTCAATTAGAACAAATTGATCCTAGAAAGTTGAAACACGAAGAGAAGCTTGCATTCTGGATAAATATACACAATGCACTAGTAATGCATGTAAAGTTTCCTTAATTATTATTCTCTTTCTTTTCCATTAAGTAATTTCAATTTCATAATTTATGTGAATATATTTACATTATAAAGAAAAAATGAATAACTACGTCAAAAAAGCTAAGAAAACTATTATTTATGAATGATGCAAAAAGGGATCGATGTTGAAAAATAATGAAATTAAATTATAAGTATTCGAAGTGCAAGTTTGATATTCAAAGTCAAAGGAAAAGACATAAATATCATTTTTTAATTCGCTGTTCAATATATATATATATATATATATATATATATATATATATATATATATATATATATATATATATATATATATATATATATATATATATATATCATTTTTTATATTGTTCATAGTGATTCGAGGTGGCTTAATTTGAATTCCAGTTTTTATGATTTTTTTTACAGGTCTTCTTGGTTCATGGAACTCCTCGTACTGCTCTCAAGAGGATATCATTAGTCCTAAAGGTTAAATTAGACATTTTTCATTTATACAAATATGGCATACTTTTACAAATGTAATATAAAATGTATTTTTTTAAATGCAGGCTGCTTATAATATTGGCGGTCATAATATTACTGTTGGAGATATACAGAATACAATACTTGGATGCAGGCTGCCTCACCCGGGACAAGTATATTTTTTTATCAAACTTTTATGATCTTTGATGATGAAAAATTGAAAACACAAAGGGTTAAATGTGAGAAATAAAGTATCTTCATTGATTTTTTTATTATAGCATCTTACTTTTGTTTCTTTGTATTATAGCATTTGTACTTTGAAAATTTTATCCAGTTATAGCAATGTCATCCAAAAACAAAGCAATTTTCAATTTTCATGGTTATAATTAGGTAGACTTTTTAAAGTACAATGCTATAATTGGATAGATTTTTCATATTATAAAGAAAAATAAAAATAAAATACAATTTTGTAATAAAAAGACAAAAAAGTATGATGCTAAATTCTCAAATAAAATAAAAGTAAGTTGCTATTTCTTGCGTTTAACGTTTTACTCTAGTAATTTTTTTATGAGACTAATGATCTTTATTTTGCTTTTAGTGGTTTCAATCGTTGCTATTTCCAAGCCCAAAGTACAAGTCAAGAGATGCACGAAAAGCATATGCAATGAAACACCCGCAACCTCTTGTATACTTTGCACTTTGTTCGGGAAGCCGTTCTGATCCCATGGTACACAAATTTGACCCTTGAAAATTACAAAAGTGCCATTTTATAATAATCATATTTAACACCATTGACATCATTTTTGTTATTTAGGTGCGAATATACACGCCTAAAAGCGTCTTCCAAGAGCTTGAAGTTGCAAAAGAAGAGTACATTCATAGTAACTTCAGAATTCAAAAAGCCCAAAAGATGTTTCTCCCAAAACTTGTGGATCTTTATGCAAAAGATTCAGGTTTGTGTCATGCTGATTTAATGAAGATGATTGAACATTCGGTCCCCGATTGTTACCAAAAGAGCTTCAAATTGATTAGAGAAGCAAAATCTTCGAAGAAAATCGAATGGGTAGCTCATGATTTTGCTTTTAGGTATATACTTTCCCCTGATTTAGCCAAGTGAGGTTTAAAAGTTCAAAGTTTTTGAAGGTTTGGATGGTGGTTATTGAGATTGAGATGGAGGCTGCTATGATTAGTGTTGTTGGATGATGATGTATTGTAGTGTGATATGAGTGGCATTCTTTTTTTCTCTTGCATTTTTATGTAAATTTTTAAATAGCAAGAGGTGAGTTTGATGATATATATATATATATATATTTTATTTTATAGTTTGCAATCTTTGAATGAAATTTTATTGGAAGGCCGAGTTTTGTAGCAATCCATTCCATATAATGACTCCAATAGCAACTTTAGTAAAAGCGCATAAAAGAACCCAGGTTAATGAATATTTGCACCTCTACACTTGTGTTGTGTGCTTAGTCCAACTTAACGAAAGAAGCGGATGGAACCGAGAAGATATGAAAAAAATAAATTTTCCCAAGTTTTTTTAATGAAAGTAATTATAAAGAAGAAAAAGGAAAGAGAATGAATACTCTTCCCTTCTAACTTTCTTTTTGATTTGAAAATATTTTGAAAAAAATAAATTAATTAGACTTAAATATAACTTTTTTCTCTTCCGTTTAACTTGAAAACACAAAATATTTATTTTTCTTTCATTTTTTTTCAACCGGTGAACACAAAAATGATTTATTTATTTTTTTTTTTCTTTTCTTTTGTCTCCTATTGTTTCTTTCCCCTTTTGCTAAAACTTTGGGACTAAGTTTGATTTTTTTTTTTTGTCTCTTTGTTAAGTCATGGTTGAATAAGTAATGATATCTATATAAATAAATGTTGTATTCATAAGGGCTTTTTTCTTTTTTCTTTTTTTCAAGATTAAAATCAAAGAGACTAATTTATCAACATTTGGAAAAGATTTCACAAAACATTTATCATTTTTAGCAAACATAAATTATGTTAACGTTGAAAGAGCTGAGAGGGAAAAAAAACTAAGATTTATATGTAAAAGTTTATCTTAACAAATTAAACAACGGTTTTTTTGCCTCAAATCATTTTGTACATATTAATAAATAAAAAGTAAAAACCATATACAATAAGAGGTTGTTTCTTTTTTTTCTACCTAGGGATGACAACAGGACCAAACATCTAAGGATGGCAATAGGACCAAACGGGATCGGAAATAGGCTCCCCCACCCCCGCCCTCGAATTCCCACGTTTCCTCCGATCCGAATTCCCCTGTGTCCTAGCCCCCGATCTCGTCGCGAATTCCGAAATTAATCCCGCTACTGTGCCAGTTCCCCAATTTTCCCATTTGAGTGTCTTAAAACAATGTTTTCCCCCGGCCCCAACCCCAATCCCAAAATCGCTAATAATTTAGTAATAGATATTATATTTATTATTTATTATTTTATTTATATACAAATAACGCCCCTGCACTGCAGGTTTTTCGGGAAAGAACCACTTGCTTCCGACCCCGAAAATCAAACGAGAGTGAAATCCTACCCCGCTTCCGAATTTTTGAAACAAATACCCCCATATGTAATCAGGATTCCATGGAACCATAGTCTCAAGCAACTTTTTGCCACCCCTAACCCTAACCAAATCTAGTAAGAGTAAAGTGACTAAATAGATAATGATATCCAGTCTTAATAATATGTTATATACATAAAGTTTGTTACTTTTTAAACCAAACAAACACAACCTAAATGACCATCTCATTCCAAAAAATAGATTTCATCGCATTCTTCAATTTAGCATGTGAAGAATTGGAAGGTAAAAGGAAAAACACAAATACATAAAAAAAGGTTGGTGTCCTGCACTCTGTTCTTAAGTTTTTAACTAAGGCGATGAAAGGGAAAGGAAATAGAAATAATTATTTGTTTTCTAAAGTTGGAAGGAAAATAGAAAGAAAATAAAGAAAAAGCTTTGTTCTTAAGTTAGAAGGAAATGGAAAAAAAATGTGCTTTTATGTTTCTGCCATTCATTTAAAAGAAAATAGAAAGTAGCTAATCCCTTGTTTATGATAATATTTTAAAGGTCTAGTGTTTTGTATCAGAGGATATACTTGTTTAAAGCAATTAAATGTTCCAATGACAAATTTATATAAATGTAGTGCCAGAAAATAATTTATATAAAATCTACTCTCCTAGTTTCCTGGATTCAAACATAACATAAGCTCAAGAAATTGAATCAACAGATGAGATTTTGTTTTAAATCGCACTTCTTCCACAAAGCATTACCGCAACATAGCTGCAATGAAAAAAATAAAGATTATCAGATATTTCAAGATCAATAAATGACGCCTATATCTTGCAAACAAAAAACCTAAAAAGGATTCCAAATAGCCTCATTGATATCTACAATCATGTTTCTTTTTTACTTAATGGAATTAATAGGTACATGGCTCAATAAAGTTAGCTATTTAATCACTGTTCTGCAACAATACTGCATTCACACATTTATTATATTTTGTTTAAGTTTGACTGTTTGAGGTTTTCTCTGTTACCAACTAAACATGACACTTTATGTCTCACCACTTTAATTAGCAATTTCAATATATTTTATATCAACCAGAGACTAATCACCTACATCAGCTTGTGTTCATCAATTGATTGTTCTCAACATGGAAGTAATCTTCCGAATCCTTTCTCCGAAATTATCTCAATGAAACAATTAAAATATAGTTTTATGTAAGTGATGGCATTGAATATGAATTAGTTCTCATGTGTTTACTTAATCTGATCTAAAAGTAATTAGATTTCATAAATATCAAAAAATCATCGAATTTCGGAACCTACTAACCCTACAGTTTCAGAACAACGGAAGAATCACAAATTTGTGCAACTTGATATTTTTTTAAAATAGACACAAAACCCAAACAACTTATATGGGAGGTTTTGAGTAATTACCTGTGATAATCAAGATAGCACTGGACGAACAGAACTAGAAATCAAGAACGAGCTCGTCTTTGCTGTCGGAGAAGTAATGAAGAACATAAGGAGCAACACGAATGACCGCAACCCACGTCCCGAACAAGGCAACATGCACACGAAGCTGCTTCAGAGCAGCTTCTTTGTCTGGTTTTCGCATGAACATTCCCGGAAACATTTTCGATCCGATCTGTGTTCGGTTTCCCTTTCCGATTGTTGAGATTTTAGCGAATTGGAAGAGCAATTCAAAAACCCTAGCCCTCTTGTCTATGTCGACGCCAACGATATTTATTTGCAGATCTAAGAACTGAAAAAACGTCAGCCCACATGAAATATGATGGACTTAGGCCCATACCGGCCCGGTTTAACTTGCCAATAAACTTGTCTTATCTAAATACATGTGATGTAGTAAAAAAGATCCGGAGCTTGTTAATGGTATTGCATCCCACACTATGAATGTTAGGAAAGCTTCTTGGCTTATTCGTTTCTCGATCCGGTCCAAATCTAGCCCAAGACATATAAGAGTTGGCCAAGAGTGAGATGCAATAAATCCCCACATCCTCATAACTTCGAGATATCGGAGAAACCGCTACGGTCTGTAGGCAAATTATGTAATGAGTTTTGGCTTGTTTTGTATTGGTAAGATTGACTAGATTTAACATGTTGAGGGTTGGGATAATACATCCAAGTAAAAAACTTTTATCATTTTGTTTTACTGATGGATCATTCAAAGTTGAATCTGTGAGATTTGAATATGAAGCAACTTCATTCAAATTGCTTAAATCCCGATTCTCCTCCACAAGAATGACCACATTTTGAGGGCATATATACCTCTATGACTAACTTTTTAGCTTTTTATCACAAAACGACAAATTACCTTGCTAAAAAATGCTTGTGATTCATGATGTTACTTTACTAACAAAAATAACTTTTTAGGACCTAAACCTCGCAAATATAATATATCTTTCGCGAGTATAATACTTATTTACTCGTATATTTGGATAGTTTCATGAATTTTTTGCAAATAAAATTGATACATAAAAAATCTTATTCAGGTGGGTCAGATCAATGGGCCAACAAAGGCTTGGATTTTTAGTGAGGAGTATAACCAAAAGTTAGAAATGTTCCTAGCCATAAAAATAATTGTTTGTTCCCTTCATAAGATGATGTCAAATGTATCATTATCTATACTTGGGGTTTTCGAACATCTTATATCACATAGAAGTTAAAAGGAAGGGAGTAGCATGAGTTATAAAAAGATAGGATGGCATCTATTTATCCAAACATCTTACATCACATTAAAGTTTAAAAGAATGAATTAGCATGACTTATAAACAGGGCCGGTCCAATGGTTTTCCATGCCCAGGGTGAAATGTTAAATTAATGCCCATATATATAAATATTGTATAGGAAATTTGAAACAAATTTTATAGTCAAACTAAATTCATGGTAATATAAACAAAAACATACAAAAACGATGTGACTGAAACCAGTACCGTCAACAACATCTATTACTTTATTATACTCTAGACTTTGTAGAAATTGGCTCTCGATACTCAAAATTGCTAATCCATTTAATCTTTCGTGGGATATCAATAACTTCAATTTAGAAAAACATCTTCCTGCGGAAACTGAAACCAGTACCGTCATCAAATTTAAAATTAACAAATAGGAAACATATTTAGCTAATCTAAACTTTTGTTCTCTGTTTACTCATTTTCAAATTTGAGCACCCAATGATTGTTTTCTAGGAAACGTTTTTAAAATTAACAAATAGGAGATTTATATATATAGTAAGGCAAAGAAAGATACAAGTTAGCTATCCATGAACACAGACCGCACAAAACATAAATTAGTATCAAAACTTAAAATGCTTATCAGAATTCAGAGTCCGATTAATTAGGAATTAGAACTTTCAAATGCTTATCAGATTAATCAGAAATCACATGTCACATATTATTCATACATCAGAAATCAGAATAACAAATCAGATTTTAAAAATCAGAATTCAGTATGTATCATTATCAGATGAGAAGACAGAAATTTAATCAGAAAACTGAAATTTCAAGAATTTAAACACCATCAGATATTCACATTTTTGAAAGATTATGAGAGATCTTTCAATCACTATCAAACACATACCAAGGAGGCAAGATAATGACATCTTCAGAAGTTCAGTAGGACCAATTAGGAGAACCTATTCATTCGAAAACGTCACTTGACTTACTTCAGCAAACCGATGGCGATTAGAAAGGGATGGATCAAAGAAATGCAGAATCGATGATTACTTTATTGATTAGGATAATAGGATTTAGGAGGACCAAGAGTGAGACTGAGAATTGAGAAGGAATTATATCAGTTATTTGAGAAACAGATGCAAGGAAGAATCGCAAAAGACCAGCAGTGCAGGCGATGCTTAGAAAAACGTAAAGTCGAAATCGTGGGTGCCAAATTAAATTGTAATTGCCGATTTGCCGCCCTTAGGTCTAGATGAAGGAATGAAAACGTGCTGCCCATTTCTACCGACTAGACCTCCTATTGGATCAAGATACATTGACCCAAATAACATACACCGACAACAGGCCTTAGAAAACTGATGCCCCAGTAGAAGTTGCTGCCCTAGGCCATGGCCCAGCTCGCCCTACGCTTGGGCCGGCCCTGCTTATAAAAAGATAGGATGGTATTTATTTATTCAAAAGTAAAGAAGTATGTTGGATCCTGTACTAGTTCTTGACAATTTAAGATTTTAAAAAACAATTAGCATGTATCTGACGAGTATTGGTTCCAAAATACCATAAGTTTATAAGGCTCACAATTGAGTTTTATACCTCGAGCGACTTGACCCAACTCAAATTTTTATTAAATATATTTTAAATATAAAATTGTATATGTATGGTTGTTGTAACATCCTCATTTTAGGCCTAAAACTTTTGTCATTTTTGTGCAATTTTAATTTTCTAAAAAATATAAATCAAATAATAAAATAAAATGGTTGAATAAAAATAAATTGATGATATAAATTTTCAAATATTAATTTAAAAGAGAATTCATAATTCATTAAGGTTGAATAATTAATTTGGTCAAGAATGCAAAATTAGAGTTAACTTGGTAAATTAGGAAATAGCCTATTATTAGACCAAGACTTAACATAATTAACCCCTTGTAGACCAAAAATTATTAAAAATTATGTTAGTAGAGGTTAGTTTTAAATGAAAGAATGAGTAGTCATTTAAGTCAAATGGTGGTTAAGGTGATATATTATAAAGTTAATGGTGTTAGTTGACAAATTGTCTAAGTTAAAAGTTACTTATCTTCTTCTCCACTTTGTTTCATTTCAAAAAAATGAAAATAGAGATAAAGAAGAGATATCATTATTGATTTAGAGCATTTGAAGGGAATTAGAAGTGGATATTGAAGCTTTAGTTTTGGATGTGAGCTATGAGCATTAAATGTGTACAAACCATTCATCTTCATCTTATTTTCGAGTTATGGATTTTGAGAAATCGTTAATTAGGAACTCAATAATGTTGGAGATATTTGATTGAGGTTGTAAGATAGTTGCGATCATTAAAATGCTATTTCCATTTTTGACATTTCATAACTTGATTTTGAGCATAAATGATATTTAGAAGCTTTAAAACCCTAACAATGGCGAAGATCCGGATTTGAGTTTTCTTTGATGAAATTGATGTTGTTTCTAAATTTATTTTGATGTTTCTAAACATTATTTCAACCAAGGAATCCACTATTTGTTAATGATTACACTTATAGACATAATTTGAGGTTTTATGTATGACTTATGGCTTCAATGGAGATTCAAGCTCTACTATGACATAATTTGGCTTTTAACCTACCTAAACTCATTTAAATGCCATAAGTCTGATTGATTATGTGAAATTGAAACTCGGTTAGTGATGATCTACATTTAACAGATGTTTGGTATAAATTTGAAGCTTATATTATTTCTATGAAATTTAATCAAGCTATTGTATTTTAATCAAAATTCACGTGTTCTAGATCATAGTGCAATAATGTTTTCAAAATGTTAATAACAATTTACATTTATCATTAAGAACTTAATAATTGATTTAATGAATCGTAAACGAGCATTTGGCCTAACTATTGCTATTCATAGGTGATAACCCATTCTAAAAATGAAGGGAAGTGAAGTGTAAGGAATAGCTGGTAGACTTGTGATGAGTAAATACCAAGAGTAAATGTCCATATCACCAACATTATAAAATATGTTTGATTTATTCTATAGAATAATATCCTCAAATGTGTTCATATCACTAATATTCTAATTATGCCTTATTTATTTAATAGAATAATACTCTTGGATATGTTTCTATCACTTATATTCTTAGATATGTTTGATTTATTCTATATAATAATACTCTTGCATGTTACGTGGTTATTATTTAAAACTTGTTACCTTCATGGAACGTATTTTGAAAGTGTTTTCATTTGTGGATTGTCATATAGGTATTGAAAAGTTGTTTAAGCGTCCTATATATGTATATCATGTAGGATGCGTTGACTTGAGTATTTATGGGACACTTTTAGGCAGTGAATCCTAGGTATTATGTGTGACTATTTTCCATTTTTGTAATTATTAAGATAAAATATTAAATATGGACTTTGAAACCCACTACATTGACTCATGTATGGAGTGATTCATAATCCTTCTTCGTGACTATGTTCGTATTGCGACTATTTTTTGGCTTCATGACTATTAAGTTAAAAGTTCAAGTATGGACTTTGCAAATCCATTTCCTGGACTCATGTGGGATGGTCACATGTTTCCAAAATGTTAGTATTCATTACCAGGCCTTTAAATGGGTTTTGGACATGATGCTACTACATTGTTTATGCTAGAGGACCTCCGATACCTCATAATGAAAGGTTTTTTTTAATATAGAAAACCTATTATTGGATATAGAATCATGTGCATCACATTGTTTTGGTTTGGTTTTGAATTGATTATTTCTTATACTTCTTGCCCACACCTATTACATATATAAGTTGGTTTAAACTATTTTTGGAAGTTTTAATTTGGGATGGATTATTGGAATAATCCAAATCCCTTTTTCAAATGTTTAAGTCAATATTCACACACTAATATTGCTTCCTGATTTTGTGGGATTTGATTAAACATGCCATAATTAATTCAATTCAAGAGGAATATGAAATAAGAGGCTCGATAGAATTAGTTTAGTCGGGATCAAATTTCAGTAGTTGTTATAGCATGACACATGGCAAAACAGATAGACATGCTTAGAGATGCTTATGTGGAAACTAATTTGCATTCACATATGTAATGACTTATATGTGTCTTATTCCTTGAATCAATCCACTAACATCGTGGTGGAGTAAATTCAATTCAAGTTATTCAATGGTAGAATTACACAATTTTTGTCAAATCATAAAGTCAAATCTAGAACTTAAAGAAAGGTCATCGTTTTGTATAAATTTTCAAGCACGATGAACTTGTTTTAATTAGCAATATTAAAAACATATCGTTCTTGTAAAAATATTAAAAAAATTATATTTTTCAAAAAAATAGAAAAGTTTTACCATCATAATATAAAAAAGATATCTATGCTTTTATGATGAATGTTTAACAAACTCTTATCGTCAAAACTGAATTCGAATAACATCATATACAATTTTTTTTAAATAGGCTATAAAACAAACTTTGTCTAATTTATATACAAAATGGTAAATTATACTTATGGTCATTGTGGTTTGCCGAATGTTGCAGTTTTGGTCCAAGTATTGAAAAATGAACACACATGGTCCCTGTGGTTTCGTAAATGCACGTGTTCGGTCCCTAGTGCAAGTAAAATGACCTTATTGCCATTTTTATTTTCTTTTTACCTTTGTAGTTTTCTAGAAAATAAAAAATAAAAAATAAACCCCACCCCACCCCAACCCACCCACCCCCTTACCCACCGTCTCTGTCACCCTCTCTTTTTCCCTCTTTCTCTCTCTCTCTCTCTCTCTCTCTCTCTCTCTCTCTCTCTCTCTCTCTCTCCGACCTGTTAGCGTACCTTTCCACATTCCTGTCATGGTTTAGACCCACCATGGCTTCACCCAAACATGTCTTCGCATTCTAACTGCTTCATCAAAGCTGCATCCGCCGGAGTTGCAACGCCTTTGGCAGCTAACCGCACCACCGGAAGCCGACCCAGTTGCTTTATCTGCATCACCAACTCATATGGGGCGGCGATTTTCTTTGCGAAAGTGAATACCTCATCTGTTGGATTAGGTGTCTAAGCCATGACTAATAATTTGTATTTACCTAATTAATAGAAGCAAAGTCCATTTGGGTTGCTCTCATAGCTGGAGGTTTGGTAGAAAGTTCGGTAGAGAGAAAGGTTGGTTTATTATGGGATTAATAAATCAATAGAAATAAAAGATATGGTTTGTTAATATATTAAAGTGATGATATATTAATTAGAAACTATATTGATTGATTAATAATTAATCAGAAATTAATTGGATTAATTTCTGTGGCATTAATTAGATTAATCAGGAGGTCAGGGATTAAAGTCGTACAAATTCAATAGTTGAATTGCGGCGCGCGGCGCGCAAATGTAAAGGCCGCGACGCGCGTACATATCCGTACGAATTCAATATTTGAATTGGGGCGCGCGGCGCGCCAATGTAAAGGCCGCGGCGCGCGTACACATAATCCGGAAAATGGGCTGCGGCTAGGGTTTCTAGCTTTACCCTTTGGTTCCCTATAAATAGGGAACCCTAGACCTCATTATCAGTTGCTCATTTCTATTATTCTCTCTGGAATTTTCGTCCATCCTCTGGCTCCCTGGGTGTGATCTCATTTGAGGCAGGACACTTGTGCTGCTTAGCTTCAAGATTAAAACTAAAGGTTAGTTTTTTTGATTTATTCTTTTAGTTAAATTTTTGTTTGGCCTTTAGGAATTAGTTACATGTTCAAAGAAAGAAAACATAGATCTTTTCTAGGTTGTATGTGAACTTAGGTTTTTAGTTCATGGTTGCAGAAAACCTTTCAGTGGTATCAGAGCATCAGGTTGTTTTCTTGTTGAATGGCTGTAATAGTTTTCCTAATATTTAGGGTTTATTGTTTATAAACTCTTTGGGCTTGATATGGATTTAGGGTTTAGGGTTTTTGAAACCCTAGCTCTCCTCCCCCTCTTTTTCGTTTTTCTGTTTAGGGTTTAGAAGGCTTTCTAATTTTGGTAACTTTAATTGGTTAATTAAATGGATAACATTAAACCCAGTTTGTTATGAATTCGATAATTAGGGGTTTAAGATAGGTTTAAAATTGATTTGATTAATTTGGAAAAACCTATCTATATTTGAATTAATTTAATTAATTGTTTAATTAAAAGATAATTCAAGGGATTTAATTTAATTTTAATTTAATGGTTAAATTTCGAAAATTAAAGGATAAATCCTAAAATATTTTAAAAGGTTTAAAATATCAAGATTTAATTAATTTAATTAACAGTTTAATTAAAAGATAAATTAAATCAAATTAAAGGTTTAATTTAATTTGAAATTTAATAGTTAAATTTCAGGAAATTAAAAGATAAACCTGGAATATTTTAAAAGATTTAAAATACATCTTATATATATTATTAAAGGTTAATACTATATGTATAAGATAAATTGGTTAGTCAAATCATTAGTAGGCCTCATTCACGAAGCTGGTCTATAAAGTGGGTATAAGGAGACTGCCTATAAAATGGCGGTCTAATGGGTGTTCACTCTCACCCACCGCTCGCCTGATCAGTGGAGGGTCGTTAGCCGAACAGTTTTGATAGGACCGTTTAATCATTAAAAGTATAATGATCAAAGTACTAGAACCCGTACAAGAATTCCCAATCTAGTTACTTTAGAAAAAAAATGTGAATTTGATGCTAACCCATGAAATTGCACATTGCACTTTATGAAACGTTGGTGGAGCGTGTGTGGGTTACCGGCACACCAATGGGGGTTCATAAAGAGTGGCAATGGGTTTCTCGGGTGTTATCATTGTTGATGGAGCGTGTGTGGTTAACCGGCACATCAATTTGAGATGATAATGGACCCCGAGAGTACCAAGCTAATTTGCATGGTTATTCACACCCGGTTTGTGATCCTCGGCATCCCAGTCACAAACGGTGGGGCATATCCGAGATTAAACATGCCATTGAACAGTTCAATGAATCTCACAGATCTAGGAATTTCATAAGACTGAAATTGATAAAAGTTATCTACCTTAATGACCACTGTGTTGTGACTACGGCATCCCTCTTCACAGCATAGTTGGGGTATTTTGGATCCTAGCCTTGTTAAATAATATATATTGGGTAATTATTTAAAAGGATTAATTAAACGAATAAATTCAAATTTTATATATGTCTGAAGAAAGTGTCATTCTCCTCCTTCTCCTCCTTCACCCATTTCTTAGAGCTTCAGAAAGCGCCTGTTTAGTATGGTAAGGCTGACTGGCCTGAACTATGTGATATGGCTTTGCAATTAGAGAATAGTTCTTAGTTTTGCTGGCGAACCATATCTGACTGAGTGTCCACTCCCAAACATGGCATCACACAGCAGCTTGTAATGAGCATGACTCCTTGACTATTGAGTCCAAGGAAGTTCGTTGCCTTATGCTATTGATCATTAACCCCGAGTTCCGCAGGGATTTAGAATTCCTGGGGTCTGATAAGTTAGCACACCTAGTTCAGGAAAGGTTCCGTGAACTGGTTGAATAAAGGGAACGAACTAGGATCTTCAAAGAGCTTGAAGTTGCAAGCTAGAAGGAAGTAGCATCAGTTTGCGTGTTCCCGAGATTGAGGGATACATAGGCGAACAGTATAAAACTGGTTTCCCTTTTGTGATCGGGAGTTAAGCATTAGCTCAACTCGCTGATCTGTTCATCCAGATGAACAGAAAGGGTAACCGGATAAGACAATCGTGGAAGTGCATTCAATGTCGACTCTGTATGAGTCGTTCATGGAGAAGCATAGTTCCATTAATTCAGCTGCTTCAGGATTAAGTCCAGTATTAAGGTACATCAAGAAATGATCCAGATCGTCTGGACCGATTGTTTGATGTTTCAAACTGGGAATCCATAAGGTGGGACACAGTCACAGAAAGATTGGAAAAATGCTCCAAAGCCAAACCGTTTGGTAAACTCATAAATATCTTAGAATTCAGAACACCTGATCCTCATTTCCTTGATACAGGATGTGTTTCACACATTTGCTCTGTATGCACGAACTCTGGAGGATACGGGATGGTGTCGCACAGGAGCATATTCGGATTGGATCTGGAGCTCGTGCGGTTTTTGAGTTAAGCTAGATATTTGTTCTTGTTATTAGTTTATAGATACATACGACATGGATTCGCATAGTACATTGTTCGAGGATTTTTGTGTTTTAATAAAATGTTGATTTTCTTTTGATTGTTTTAAATTGTCCTCGAAATGTTGTGTGAATGTGTTGATGACGTAAATGGTAATAACTTGAATGTTGATACATCCAATGGGATTGGATTTTTAAATTGTGTTCTTTATGATTGTTAAAGTGAATTTTATGATAATCACTTCAACCAAAGGTCCGGTTGGACAGGACTTTGGAATCATTTGACTTAGAGTCACATGATGAATTGAGTGCTTAATAAAATTAATTGTGGCAAGAAAGGAATCGCCCAAAGATCCAATGGATAGGATTTTGGAATCAGTTGACTTGGAGTCAGGTGATGATTGCATGTCTTGAACAATATTAACAAAGTCATAAATTTACATGGAACTGTAAAGGTATTAAGATTTTGAGCAACGGACACATAAGTTACTGTGTATTGCTCGAATCTTCGAACAGAACACGATTAGTTATGCTTCATGATATTTGCCAAATGGTTTGACAAATATGGCTTCGTTTATCAGAATAAGCGATTGATTGGAACCTTGAAGTGTTCAAAGATTTCAAAGGAAGCATAAGATCAACAGAACCTGAGTAACAACATAGACTGAGAAAATGTTTCACAGTTTATCCTCTTCCAAGAACACTAATGGTTATAATGTGTCTTAGGGAAGATGATGGAGCATTGATCGAAATAGTTTGATCCTCGGTGTATAAGATACACTGGATACATTTCCGACTAATATTTCAATGAATTGAATATTCAACCAGTCAGACCGTAGAAGCCATATTCCGACCACATCTTAGACTAAGTAGGTTATGTTGACAATGTCTGAAATGTAAAGCTGGGATCGTCCCACTAGTACATAGAAAGTCCAGGGTCATGTAGCATTCGTCTGAATCTCATGACAAGCCTGAGACTAATCAGCAATGTCGTTTCATTGGCCACTCCGGTTATCCTTTGAAAGAAGAGTACTTTTAGAAAGAACTCAAGTTCTAAGGAAACAGTGGGAGTAAGAATAATTCTGAATGAGTTCAGGGATTAGCCAAGTGAAAGAACCTTTAGTCACCACTGGGACTTGACTAGGAATTAGATTCCTGTTAAACCTGACATACCCTCTCTTCGCTTGACCAGTAGTTATTGTCACTATCATAAGGAGTTATGATTTGGGTGATATACCGGGTAGTGGTAAAACACTAAAGATGGTACGGATAAGTAATCCGACTGCTGGAAGCATTGGTGAGCCCGGTTGCTGCCAAATAAGAGTACCTTAGCGCGAGACACAGTCTATGTGACAGTTTGATTGATCTTTACAACTGGTCTAGGAACCAGTGGGAGTAATTGAATCATGAAAAGAAGGGAACATAGAAATGTACTTACAGAACATCTGGTTGAATGAGTCATCACTTGGAGTCAAGCAATTGATTCTGAGAGAAGCACTCTCAATAGAAGATGTAATCCGAGAGGATTCTGCGTGGCATAGTGTGAGTCGTTAGTGGAGTGTGTGTGGTTTACCGGCACACTAATAGGGACTCACATAGAGCATGCCATTACAAAAGGTACATGGCCCCGGGATTCGTCCCATGGGCATCTCGCAAGAAAGGATATTCGGATTCTCAAAATAGGCCAAAAGGTTTGGATTTTGTGAATAGCCTGAAAGATTTCCTTTAATATGTCAGAAAGGTTTGGATTTCGGTTTCGCAAAATGTGCCATAAGTTCTGGATTTTGTGAATAGTCCGAAAGAGTCATATGACGGTGTCAAAGCCAGTGGGAGTATCGTTGTTATCTGCTATCATTGTATGTGGGTTACATACTAGTTCTAGGAAACGTCTCTTATCATTACAAAGTGTAATGACTTGGTGTTAAGAAACGGTTCGCTATGAAAGACTTTAAGAGATACAACATAGTCAGGTGGTTGTGAACATCTATTAGATAGATCAGAATTCTGCCAATGTGATCTTGATGAGATTCAAGATGCATAACACAAGGAATGGAGTTTCCTATCATTGCAAAGTGTAATGAATTGGCATGAAAGGAACAAAGAAGGTGCAGCATGCTCACGTAGTTCATAGACATCTATCAGATAGATGAGACTGACAGTATTAACTTAGCCGTTGAGAATATGATCTTGATGGGATTCAAGATGCATAAGAAAAATTCACCGAAAGGAAATGGTTTCCGGAAATCATGACACAAGGATTATTGGTAATCTTAGGATTCCGAAAGGGCTTGGAATAAGATTACATCAGGTTCCTCGAGCCTCTTGGACAAATCAGAAGTGTTATGAACATATCCTGATGACTTAATGCTTAGAGCATTGTATGTTGGATTCAGGATATTGCCTGGCTGAAAATACTGAATGGATTTTTGAACAGACGTGAGAAATCATTGGGAAATGAATAGGGTGATTGATTTGAAAGGGTTTTCAAATCGGTAATTGTTTACACCAAAACGTGGTGCTATAGGACTTCATGGTTAAAGAATTTCGTTGGTTTCTGATGGAGCGCGTGTGGGTCACCGGCACATCATGACACCTCGAAATTGTCTTAGGATGTAGTCATGTGGACTAAAGACCCGGGAACCATGGGCAGTCATGGTACACATCACCGGAATGGAGTTGTGAAGAGAATGACAGAATGACAAAATGACAAATTGAGATATCATCGGAAGAGTATCCGATAGGATCATCTGCAATAAAGTGTATAAGTGTTAGACACTTGGATACATAGAAAGAGTGAAAAGGTCATAGACATAGATATAAAAGGCTTGAATTGAAAGTTTAAAAGAGAATAAGAAACCGATAATAGTTATGATAAATCCGACTTGGTGATTACCTCGTGGAGACTTGGTAATTAGCAGGAGTAGCTGCCAGTCAGATTTTATGTTTCGCTTTTGCATGTTTACTTCCTGAATAATTGGATTATTCAAACATCCACAGTCGTTCATACTCTTAGGGAGTAAGTATGAAGGAAGACTGTCATGAATTGGTTTGTAGATTGTCTAAGGAGTTAGACATAGCAATAAGATTGCTGCAACGTTCATGAGTACTTGGAAATGGAGATTTGAGTATTGGATAAACCCGCGCTCAATGGATTACTTCATGGATTATATCACGAGCAATGTTGAGACGATAATATCTTTTGGTCTTAAAGTGGAGAGATATGAGTTATAATTTGCAAGGCGGTTGTTCATTGATAGTACGAAAACGCATCAGTAACTCGATGTTATAAAACGTGCTGTTGTGAGTGATTTGTCGGGTAAAAGATATAACATATTAGTCAAAGCTTATTCGTCCCTTGACCCAGACGGGAAACAGATATCTGTTGGCCACTCGATGATTTTGAAGTTGACTGAAGCGCTGGCCAGCCAGGACTGAATTGATTCGTTCAATTAGAAGTCTAAAAGTCATAAGCAAAAAATCGAAAATCGGGAAACAGTGTGTCAGACAGAGATTGATCTCAATCCATGTCTCATGTCTGAAAATATCTTGTTGGACGGAGGATCATCTGATCACTTATCTATGGACAGAACTGACTAGGTCAGAGTTCGGCAGCAGTTTCTAGGAAGCTGCAGGTTGCTGATTAATCAGAGGTTAAATTGGTAATTATAGTCATAGACTTATCCAAGTGGGAGACTGTTGGATTAGGTGTCTAAGCCATGACTAATAATTTGTATTTACCTAATTAATAGAAGCAAAGTCCATTTGGGTTGCTCTCATAGCTGGAGGTTTGGTAGAAAGTTCGGTAGAGAGAAAGGTTGGTTTATTATGGGATTAATAAATCAATAGAAATAAAAGATATGGTTTGTTAATATATTAAAGTGATGATATATTAATTAGAAACTATATTGATTGATTAATAATTAATCAGAAATTAATTGGATTAATTTCTGTGGCATTAATTAGATTAATCAGGAGGTCAGGGATTAAAGTCGTACAAATTCAATAGTTGAATTGCGGCGCGCGGCGCGCAAATGTAAAGGCCGCGACGCGCGTACATATCCGTACGAATTCAATATTTGAATTGGGGCGCGCGGCGCGCCAATGTAAAGGCCGCGGCGCGCGTACACATAATCCGGAAAATGGGCTGCGGCTAGGGTTTCTAGCTTTACCCTTTGGTTCCCTATAAATAGGGAACCCTAGACCTCATTATCAGTTGCTCATTTCTATTATTCTCTCTGGAATTTTCGTCCATCCTCTGGCTCCCTGGGTGTGATCTCATTTGAGGCAGGACACTTGTGCTGCTTAGCTTCAAGATTAAAACTAAAGGTTAGTTTTTCTGATTTATTCTTTTAGTTAAATTTTTGTTTGGCCTTTAGGAATTAGTTACATGTTCAAAGAAAGAAAACATAGATCTTTTCTAGGTTGTATGTGAACTTAGGTTTTTAGTTCATGGTTGCAGAAAAACCTTTCATCATCATCGTCCATGTTTACCAGAACCCTAATGTCCCTCATCACATATCTAACGTGCCTCACCACCTCAATAACGTTACATGAAAATGTCAAAAATAATCTTTAATACATTGGGAAAAATTCGTTAAATGACTTTCTGAATCGCCATGTTTCCTTCTCAGTAATGGAATCATGGATTTAACATAATAAGATAGAACAAAATCCGGTTCCGACACCCACAAACGAATGGAATCCTGAAATTGTGCTTATTGATGTGGTTCGTATCATCGGCCAACGTCAATACCTTGCTCTCATCAACATAATAGACTCCAATTGTTTCATATCATCTGAAACCCCACAAAAAAGCCCACTCCACAACCCTAAACTACATCAGCGTTCGTCCTTACCCCTTGGCCCTAACAAACGAGAAATTCACGTAGATTTTGAAATCTAATGGGAACAAACGGGAACAAAGATTGAATTTGATTATTTTCAATATTCTTTGTGCAATAAGATCATTTTACTTGGACCAGGGACCGAGCGCGTGCATTTACGAGACAACAGGGACCATGCATTTTCATTTTTTAATACTTGAATAAAACTACAACCTTAGAAAAACTATAGAGACCATAAATGTCATTTATTCTAGGGTTAATTACGAAAAAAACACTATATTTTGTCAATAGTTCGGTTTAACCACCAATTTTTAAAAGATTTGGAAAAAACCACCAATTTTTGGTAAAAAGTTTCAATGAAGCCATTATTACCGCCGGTAATAATGGTTAGGCTAAAATTTTTTCTAAAAATTGGTGATTTATCAAAACAAATGAAAATTTGATGGTGTATGCAGAAAAAGTAATAAAATATAGTGGTCTTTTTCGTAATTATATAAATTAAAGTGTAAACATTATCTATGTCTAATTACGAAAAAACACTTTATTTTGCAAAAATTTCGGTTTAACCATCAATTTTTAAGATTCGAAAAAACCATCATTTTTGGTAAAAAATTTCATCGAAGCCACTGTTACCGGCTTCTTCAGGTAATAGTGGTCAGGTTGAATTTTTTTTTTTAAAATTAGTAATTTTATTAAAAGAAATGAAAAATTAATAGTTAAACCAAATGCAAAATTATAATACTTTTTCGTAATTTGCACTTTATTCTATACAAACTGTTTTATATAAACCTCATAAATTAATGGTGATCTTAAAAAAACCTCATCAATGTGTGTAGGTGAGTTATGTTGTGTGTGTTGACTCTTACACACACATGTCACATCATATACATGAGTTTTTTTTACCAATACCCTAAATTAATAAGGGATGCAAACGCAGTTTAGAAGAGTAGTGTGTGTGGGTATTTCTTTAGTTTTTTCAAAACTCGATCTCGGGTTTGTGATTTCTATGATAATTATAAAACTTAGGGCGCCCAATTTGCTAAGTTAAGATACTTGAGGGACCTGAATAGTTGGACGTAACAAATAAGTAACAACGAGTCAATGACGGAGACCATTAAAGTCAAGTCCTTGGCTTTTTGGGAAATTAGTGATGGCGGATCTGTGATCCTTCCGTCAAAGTTCTTCCTTTTTATCTGTTGAACGCGCTGAATGAAAATCAAAACCTTTGAAGTGGTAAAAAGCAGACATCTGTGATGACGACATATGAACTTTTTTCGTCTCTCTCGAAGTCAAGTCTCCGTTCTTCAGTCTGCTACGTCATCGTCGATTATCTATTTTAATAAACACCGCGTTAAATTATTCCTACAACGTGACAATTTTACAAACACTCCACGTTCCATTTTCATGCAATTATGCCGATTAGTACTAGTTTATGGCAATCTTCAACTCCGAACTCTTTGAAACGGTCGTTGCATCGTGGATTGAGACATTTTAAGTTGTTCGTGTCCCTCAAAGTCAAGTCTCCAGTCTTCAATCTGGCAGCCACTGTTGTTCTATTTAATATTTTAATCTAGTGTGAGTTACCATATCATGGGAATTCGACAAACTTTATATGTGGTCTCAGTTTCACATTTGCTTTTCCATGAAATTGAAGTTTATATACTCGGTTTCGTTCAGTCTAAGCTTCAATTTTAGTATATAGGGTTTGTATTCGAGAAATTAGGATACACTACTACACTGGCGAGATGACTAGCATTTTGAGAAGTATATTACCTATTCGTTCTTCAAAACAGGTTGACGATGACGATGAATTCAATGTGGAGTACTCGATTGCCACGGAGTACACCGGTCCTCCAGTTTCTTACGATATTCCTAGAGCAGTTCCCGTTGATGTTGCATATATCCCGACTGCTTCTGTCGTCTCCTCACCTTTTACTTCCGGTAATCTGTCATTACCAGTTACTCATCCTGTTGCTAAGAGAGAACCTCAATCAATTTCCTCTGAAATCAAAGATAGTTCTCTTGTATCCGGTTTGATTGTTCCTGATGCACTCCCACCTGGTTCGCCTGAAGGAGAAAGAAGTTCTGTTTCATTAGGGTTTTCTGACAGTCGAGAGAATTCTCAAGAATTCTCCATGAGCTCAGATGGTGATGGTTTAGATAACTATGGCCATGAGATAGTAGAGTTGTACAGTGCTATTCAACAAGATGAGAATCAAACCCATGAAGAGATTTCAAGTCCTGATAACAGAACTCAGGTTGTGACTTTTCGTGAACCCGAGTCCATTTCCATGGTTCAATCAGAAACCGATTACAGTCAGTCAGGAGTGGTGGTTCAAGAAAGGCGGCAAGCAAGTTCTCAGGTCAAAAAAGGGTTATGCCACCGTTGTCTTAAGGGCAATAGGTTCACTAATAAGGAGTTTTGCATTGTATGTGATGCAAAATATTGTAGTAAATGTGTGTTGAGAGTAATGGGGTCAATGCCAGAAGGTAGAAAGTGCATTTCTTGTATTGGGTATCCAATTGATGAGTGTAATCGAGGGCGTTTAGGGAAATGCTCAAAAGTTGTCAAGCAATTGCTCACTGATTTTCAAGTTCAACAAATTATGGGTTTTGAAGAAGCCTGTCCAATAAACCAGCTACCATATTGGCTTGTTATTGTAAATGGCAGATCTCTTTCTTTAGAAGAAATTGTTCAATTACAATCCTGCCCCTACCCTCCAAGAAGACTTAGACCAGGAAGCTATTGGTATGATAAATTATCCGGTCTTTGGGGAAAGGTAATGCTTTCAGACTCTCTTTTTCTCTCTACAAATTGTTGAATATACTTTTTATTTTTTTAACAATGAATTTTGTGAAACTATTAACAGGAAGGACATAAGCCTAGCCAGATTATTAGTCCTAGATTGTCTGTTGGTGGTCCCATCATGGAAAATTGTAGCAATGGGAACACAAAAGTAAAGATAAATAATCGGGTGATAACTACAACGGAGCTCGTAATGTTAAAGGTGAGTATCCTTAAAGAATTGGTCAACATTACATATTTTTGGTCAATGTGTAACTTTCTTGAAATATGCAGTTTGTGAGGATCAATTACAAAGATTGCACTGATTTTTGGGTAGGCCATGATGGATCTGTTCTGGAAGAGGGACAGAAACAAATGAAGGGGAACATATGGGAAAAGGTTTGTACTTTGTAGTTTATATAAATTTGATCTTTTTATCCTTTTTTTTTTTTTATAAATTTGGATGCTGACTAGGACAAATTGGGTTTCAGCCAGGAATCAAGATGGTGTGTTCTGTATTGTCTTTGCCTGTACCACCTAAATCTTTAGTGTCATCTAAGGACGAAACGGTCAACAATGGAAGTAAAATTATGCAGAAAAAGATTGAAATAAAACCACTAACTAAAATACTTTTAGTTGGTCAAGATCAATCTGGGACAAGTGCTATATATAAACAGGTACAAACACAATAAAAATAACTTTATTTTCATCCATGACAATTTAGTTGTTAAACATGGGTGTTTTCTTTTTTTATCAGGCGAAGATTCTTTACAAAATTCCATTTTCAGAAGATGAACGTGAAGAAATTAAGTCATTGATACAAAGAAACTTGTATTTTTATATAAGTATTGTACTCGAGGGTCTTATAAAATTTGAAGAAGAATATTCAATTCAGATCGGGAACAAACTAGTTGATCAACCTAGTACTTCAGGTATGATGAGTGGAATTTGTGAAATTTCAATAATTTAATATCTACTTTACATTATAGTAATCTGAAGGGTTTTTTTTTTCTTTTATTTAGCTGCAGGGGATTTGATTGAAAACATTTATTCACTAAATACAAAATTGAAATCTTTCTCCGATTTGCTTCTTGAAACCGTAAAGTCGGACAATTTGGAGATTTTTTTTCCAGCTGCAACTCGTGAGTATTCAGGGGTAGTTGAGGAATTATGGAAAGATAAAGCTTTTCAAGCAACTTATGCTAGAAGAAATGAACTTTGTGCACTCCCAATAGTTGCTCATTATTTCTTACCTCGGGTATAATTTTTACACATCAAATTATAATATACAAAAATCCTACTGATAACAATAGGACAAAAGTTGTACTTTTTTGTCCCACCCAAAAAGGTGGGACCAGACTCACTATGTGCGAAAAGACGTGAATGCCCTCCTCATCGAAAATAACCCTAGAAAGCCCGTCCAGTCCAATACATAAACAAACACACACTTTTTGATAAAAATTTATAAATCATTTTTTTTATTCGTGTATAGGCCGTTGAAATATCGAGCACAACTTACGAGCCATCTGATGTGGACATTTTGTATGCTGATGGTATTTCATCTTCTAATGGGCTTACTTCAATGGAGTTCTCAGTTCCCTCTGTGTTCCCAAATAGCTACATGGAGGCAACCGAGCTAGACAAACCTCCACTACAAAGGTTAGCAACGTACTTTCTTTGATTTCTTTACTATAGCATCCTACTTTCATTTATTACAAATCATAATACACAAATAAATAAAAGTACGTTGTTATTTTCGCAGGTACGAGTTGATCCGAGTTAACGCAAGCAACCTAGGAGAAAATTGTAAATGGCTAAGCATGTTTGAAGACGTTGACCTAATCCTGTACTGTGTTGACCTAACTTCCTACAATGAGTTCTACGTAGACAACAACTTAATCCTCAAAAACAAAATGCTAGAAAGCAAAAACCTCTTCAAAACCATGGTCACGCATCCAAGATTCAAAGACAAAGCATTCCTTTTAATTCTCAACAAATTCGATCTTTTAGAAAACAAGATTAAAACCGCGCCACTCACGGAATGTGAGTGGTTTCATGATTTTCATCCGTTCATAAGCAAGCATACAAACAACAGTAACAATAACAGTAATAGTAATAACGACTCGTGTGTAGCGCAGTATGGTTTTCAGTATGTGGCGTCTAAGTTTAAGAGGTTGTTTGGTGAGTTGACCGGGCGGAAACTGTATGTGACACCTGTGACGGGGTTGGAAGGGGATAGTGTTGATGCGGCTCTTAGGTATGGGAGTGAGGTTTTGAGATGGGTAGATGAAGAAAATATGCCTAAGGCTAGTAATAATGAGTGGTCTTCTGAAAGTGTGGAGACTGATTCGTAAGGTTGTGAGAATTCATAAGTGAGGTCTCAGAATTGCATGACATTGTATTTATTGTTTCGTTTTTTAAGTAATGGGAAAGTGTAAAAAAATTAGTAATGATAAGTGGAGTAAAGATGGAAAAGTTTATGAAAACGTAGCGGTGTCTATGGTTTTATGAATATGTTATACCAACGAAAAGAAAACAATGAGATTCTAAAACTTACATGACAATAAACTTTTTACTATTTGTCATTTGACACCTACAACTCGAGGTTTGATTCGAACCTCGAGCTTGAGTTACTTTACACACTCTTTAATTTTTTTTTTTTTTTTTGCATCATTTGATATGATTTGGACTTTTTTGAGCCTAACAAACTCATATAAGCTACTAAGCTAGTATATAAAAGATATTAAAAAAAATCTTCTAAGAGCATTGGGAAAAAAAGTTTACCATGTTTTTTTTTCTTTTCACGTTAGGGCCAAATCAACAAATGAAAAACTGGAGCCATATCCACTATGGTATCAAATTTTCACAAAGCTTATTTATTTGTAATTGTTAATAATAAAAATAGAATATAATTAAAATGAAAATAAAAACTGTATGTAAAAACCTTATAAAATAATAAGCAAATTGGAAATTTTTATTTTATTTGACTTTCTCTTATCTGATCGAAAACGTTTTTAATAAGCTCTTATTATGATGCACTAATTCTCAACCATTAGAACTACAAAAAAAAAAAAAAAAAAGAACTACATTGCGTCAAAGTTTTACGGTCAATCCATGCATTTCCTACTATGATCCTTTGGGTCTCTCTATGGAGATAGAAACAGATTCGCATAAGAAAACAATATATTCTGTTATAATAGAGACTCCATCACAATTATTCATCGTATTTAATATTTAATATGTGCCAAAAGTCAAAAGATTTAAATGTTCTGGAACAACAGGTGGACTCAACCAACAAGGCAAGCTTTACACTTTGTGGATTTTATATAAAATTAAGGGTCAAAACCATGCACGTTGTAATGGAAATTCTGAAAAAGGTTAAATGTGAAATATAGCAATATACTACTGTAACAAATTTGTTATTGAAAAGTAAAATTGATATCAATGTAATAAAAGTTAAAACTTTTTTCAAAATTGGAACAAAGAAAAATAGGATGATAATCAATTTGTAAATAAAAAATAAAACTCAAAATTGTTAAAAAAAAGTTGGATGCCAACCATTTTGTAATAAAATTAAAAATTGAAAAAAAAAAAAACTATATAAAGGGAAAAAAATGACGAGGACCACTTTCACAATAAAATTTAAAATATGTTAGAATTGTAAGAAAAAAATAGGGAGAGACATTGGGGACGTGGGCCGGTTTTGAATCCTATCCCTAACAAATAAAAGGTGTAGCAAAGAAACATAAGATGATGACAAATTCATAACAAAAAATAAAATTAGACAAAAATTATAAAAAGAAAAGAATAAGGACCAATTTCGTAAACAAAATTAAAAAGGGTTTAAAAGTGTAAGAAAGGAAAAGCTAGTGTGAGCAGCTCGCCAAAAAAAATTCAAGAATAGCTATAGTGAGGATCGAAACCTCGACATCTAGGGAGGATACGAAACGAATCATATAGCTTGGCTAGTATGATGTCAACGATTTTATGTAAATTATGTCATATATGTCCTTAAAACATTACATAAGGTATTAAAATTATTAAAGTATAAAAAACTTAGTTGCTAGGACTCAAACCAATGCATATCAAGATGAAAATGATCTCTATTTACGCTGAGCTAGCTTCAAACATGCATTTATTTTGGTTGGAAACAAATATAAACAATTAAAGAGTTATTATTCATGTTGTCCTACCATTGTTGATAACTGTAAGAGATATTTAATATGTGACTATGTTCGGATTAACTATGTACGCTTTTATAATTATATGATCATCTATAATTTTCATTAAGAAGTGTTTTTCAGTATTTAAATGTATTCGTCTCATGTACAAATTTACGAAGTGGATTCTTTGATGTATTCATTAATAAGTGTTTTGAGAACTGAGGAGTATAAACAATAATATTTTTTTTGGAGGAAATGGTTCTGGTGACTAAAGTTTTGGAAATCGTCGTGGGTTTAGATGCATAGGGTGGTTTGGATAAAGATCTATGGAGTTTTCATTCACCTTCATGATCCTAGTATGTTAGTTGTTATTGATGAAAAGATTGGAAGAGCTTATTCCCTGTGAGTGTTCTACACAAGATATCCATTTATCATATAATAGGTTATGTATGATGGTTAAATCAAGAGGATATCCAAACAAATGCTTCAACATCTCTTAGAGGAATATGTAACACCCCAATTCTTAATAAGCTTTTGGTGAAAATGTTTGATGACATTAAGTCATGTTTGTGGAAATATGGCCCAATAAAGATTTCATAACATTAAATAAGAGTCTAATATAAAGCTCTATTCCAACTATCTTCAAGAATACTTTTATCCAAAACATCATCTATACTCAAATCCTTCCATTTCTAACCAGTGATACAAGACATAAAAAGAATAAACAAGACATAAAAAGAATAAACGTAAGATGGAAACGTCTCATGAGCTACATGCATTTTAAACCCAAAAATGGTTAATTGAAATCTTTTTTGCCTCTTGTTTCTTTCGAACAATAAATTATTAAAGCATATACGTTTAAAATCTATTCTTTAATCAAAATTGCCTTCGTTATCAAATCCACATTCTTTGTATAAATAATCCTTACGCAAATAGGAGTTCTTTAAAAAAATATTGCTTATCTAACTAAGAACCATAGTTATACTTCTTTTTAAATATAGATATAACTTTAAATATTCATTTGTAACTCTTTTACTAATTCAGTTGCACCTCCATCAAATTTCATTCTAGTCTTTCACTTTCACTCATTCTGATCTTTCATCTATTCTCACTGTAGTCTTTCATCCCATTTGTAGCACCCGTTTTTGTAATAAGAACATTGTGGTGGTTTTAGTAAAGCATGGTAGTTGTGTTAAATGTTAATAAGATTAAGTAGTATACTATGGTCAAAATAAAAGGTTGGAATTCGTCAAAATCACAAAAAAACGACGTTTAGTCGAGTACATCGCGACGCGAAGGAATGATTGGTCACCACGTGAGAGTTAGGTTAAGTGCGGTTGACGAGGGTGCTAACGTCAAACATCACGACGCGACGGGTTGACAGATCGCAACGTGACGAATAGGCCGAGTGTGAGATATGTAAGAGCTCGCGTTGCATGTCGCGACACGACGAGTGTTTGGTCGCCACGCGATGGTGAGTCTAGACAACTATAAATACGAGCTCAACCCTCCATTTCAGCTCATACCTCATATTTTCACTCTATATATCGGGAGATAGTGATTTCATTGGTAGTCCATAACCCTGTGTTTAATAGATATAGTTAATATAGACTAAACAATGTAGAGGGTAGATTTGCTAGTCCCTGGAAATACGATATATAGCAAAGAGCCAAGCTCGAGCTACGCGATACGTAGCTCACGCAGTAAAGCATTAGTCTGGTAGTATGACATGTCATGAGGTTATTATGTTGGATAATAGATTATAAAAAAAATACATAAATGGTCCCTATGGTTGGCAAAAAAAATCACACTGCAAGTCCTTTTCAGGTTTTTTTTACATGGATGGCCCTTTCCACGTTTAAAACGCACACATTCGGTCTTTTTGACTAACACTGTTAGTTAGAAAAATGTTAAGTAGCTGTAAAATTACCAATATAACATTTCCTGTATTTTTTTAGTTAACTGAATTAAAAATTCTAAGAAGACCCTACCATATTACTCTCTCTTTTTCTCTCTGTGTGTGTGTGTCTCTCTCTCTCTCTCTCTCTCTCTCTCTCCACTATACATCGTATAATCGACCCCCATTTGAAATCACAGTCATCTTGCTTGAATCTGGAATTTAGGTTCACACCTATAACTCCAATCTTCTAAATTTACCATCTTGTATCCATGTAAACAAAAACATGTCCTACCTAAATCTAGAGAATAATAGAGACTGTTTGTCCCACAAGTACCATGAATCTGGAAAGGGTTAGAAAGGGCTTGCCATTATACTTCCCGTCTCAATTTTCTTTGGTGCTCAACAAGGCTATAAATTCTAACATTGTCGTCTATGTCTAGGCGAACTCTTCGAGTATCTATATACTAGATTAATCCAATTGGAAACGTGTTAGAAGTAATGAAGTGATGGACTCCAATTCTCATATGAACTTCTTTAGCTCCAACCTCTTTCAAAAATCTAAGAATTTTTGAAGATGTACCTCTGACAATGTGAATTGTCCATCACCACAAAACGTTTATTATTGAGTGTGTGGAGCCTAATCCAAACCGGAGAGTTATTTCGTTCGAAGAAGGAAGGTGTCATCTAGACTGAAGGGGTAGCCTCGTTCCGGTCCGAGAGGATAATCACGATGCTGATAAAAGGGTTGTGCTACTTCCAGTAGCAAGTGTCCATTTGGCAGAATTACAAAGGACGACAGGTGTCAGGAAGTTGGTATGCATAGTACGCTAATTGTACACTGTTTGGTTGCCACACATGTTCCTTGTACTATCACATCAGCTGGCCTATGTGCAGAAAGTCAATGTCTGGAAGATCTGCCATATCTTCTCGTTTTCTGCACCCCTCCTTTTATATACCCATCTTCTGGCTCCAGAAAGAGAATCACGAGTGTATGTGATTATTTGAGTGCAGAAAATACGTGTAGTTATTATATAGCATTCTTATAATAAAATATCTCTAGTTCCACGGTGGACGTAGCTTGATCTTGTGATCGAGTGAACCACTTAATTATTTGTGTTGATCTCAGCTATTTCTTCTTGTATTTATTGCTGGAAGTTATCGTGTGTTGAGTGCTTACCGTCGAGGGTTGTTTGGCCATATCTTGTTCTTGAGAGGCTGTGTTTACAATCTTGCTTGTTGCTTACCCAACATTTACCTTCCAAAATCACCCTCACCAGAGAAAGCTTGAGTTTGACTCCAAAATCCCTAATCCTCTAGGAAGGTTCTATGAACGTCTGTCCATCATAATAAGATCTAATCAACCTTGTTGAAATACCACCCCTGCTTTTTCTGCATACCCCAATGCTGCCACCACGCCTCTAGTATTGTAATTACCGCATCACCGTCCACCGGAGATTCAGTCGCAAGGACTTCTTTCAATTTTCGTCTGGATTTATATAAGGACATATCGAAACAATAGAATTAGGTAGGGAGAAATAAATGTGCTCAAATATACATGATTTTGGTTCTGGGTGTGGCATTAAACAGAGGGATTGTATATCATCTTTATCTATGACTAAAACTTCACCTAAATTGACTTCTCTTTCGTATATGGCTTCGATTAAATCTAGGGCACAGATTTCTAAAGCGGAAAATATGGCGTCGTCGCTTCTTCTACCCATTATTAATGGGTGAAATCCAAATGGGTCTCGAATGACTACGAGTTCTTCTTCAGTTATGAACACCATTGAACAAGCCCCCTTGAGAATTTCACAAGCTTCGATGATTCTTAGGAAGAAGGGTCTTTGTTTAGACATAACAATTAGATGCAGAACAACTTTGGTATCAGAATTAACACTGAAACTTGAGTCGTTTTCTTTGAGTTCATGTCTTAGAAGTGATAAAGTGATGGTTGTGAGTTGAAAGCGTATGGCTACTATGCCCTAATTTAGAGAAAGTGAGAGGGAGAGTGAGTGAGTAATAGGGTGGGGCGTTTTCAAAAATTGTAATTCATATAATTAAAAAATAAAGAAAAAAAATGAAAGAAGGGGTATATTGGTAATTTCACAGCTACTTAACATTGGCTAACTAACGATGCTAGTTAAAAGGACCGACAGGGTGTTTTTTTAAACATGAAAATGACCATCCATGTAAAAAAACCGAAAAGGACTTACAATGTGATTTTTTTCCAACCACAGGGACCATTTATGTAATTTTGTCTAGATTATATTAATTAACAACAAATGGAATTCATGAGCAAATCACATAGCCTTAGAAATAGCAAAGGAGTACCGACTCCAACAAAGTTTCATTACTCTATACGGGATACTATGTGTTATGTAGTGTATTCTCGTTCGTATGATTAAACAGAAAATGTGACTCTTGTTCCCGGGAAGGGGGAATGTGTTATATATTTGTATGTTAGAACTATATGTATAAAGGTAGAAGTTTATCGGGAAGGGAGAAACAAATGACAAAGGTTTCCCGCGAGGGGAACAAAAGTTGAATATTGTATGCTTCGTGTAATATACTTACATGATATATAGTTGATTGTGTAGAGATTATGGGTTCACTAAGCTTTATGCTTACCCATTGAATATTAACTATTTTACACGACCCTCCGGGGTAAACAAAGGAAAGAATCCGACTTGACTGCAGATGGTGTTCGCATTCCTTATTTAAGTAATTATGACTTTGAAATAATGGTTTGTAATGGTTTTAAGACTTTCGCTTTTCATTCGCAAATAATGTTTGTGTGTACTCTGGTTTGTTTTGAAATGCAAATAAAGGATTGTATTATATATTTTACGATTTTTTTGGGACGTTACACTATTAAATTCTAGTTTTTCATCTAAGTTCATTGTAATATTTCATCTAGTTCCATTCTAATGTGAAATTTAATGTTATGCAATGCATGAAATCAAGCACACGATTCTATACTTAAGCTCTTGTCAACATATAGACCGATTCTTTCAACTCTCGTGATTCAATGGACCATTACTTTGGCTCTCATCAATGACCAAAATAGGAAGGGGCGATCAACCCGTCATGGCTCCCATCGGGTCTCGAAGGGATTACCTTTGCGGGGACTTTCATAGGTTACTACTTCGTGACAGGAGGCACTATCGCAATAGTGGCTTCCTTTTGTGTAAGACCTTTACCATTAACTACAATGCCATTCACATTCAATGTATATATGAAACTTAGTTTTATAGTCCATTATAATTTGGCTCTCATCAACATATGTAATATGTCATGATGTGTCTACTACTATTCAAACTCTTGTCTTGTTCACATTACTATATTATATTATACCTATTTCATTGCTAAGATACGGGCCATTAGATTTGGCTCTCATTCCAATTAGTCATGTTATTTTATATATGTTTGACTAGAAGAGTATGGGCTCATTGAATGGCTTTCATCCAATCTACGATGTCATAGTGTGCTTACTCTATTAAGTTTAACTACTCTTTATTTACTAGAAGTTATTCAGATATAAGGATTTACTAACTTCCTTCATAGGAGACTTATTAGCACAAGTACTATTTCATAAATATGTCATAAAACACGTCTGAAATCATTTGCTATCTATTATGCTATGTACCTATGAAAAAGATCCTCATCTACTCACTTCAAATAGTTAGAGAGGTCTAACTAGGTTTCCACAACTCTTTTGCCTTTCACTTGATCTTTAGCTCTTTCAACACCTATGAATATCAATTTCATTCATCCATATTAAGCAAAGTACTAAGACTATTTATTCATAAGTGTCTCTAATCTTATGCTTTGATGGCTCATGTTCAATTCACATTTTGACAATACTCAATACCTTGTTTCACAATTGAATCCATTGATTACTTTAGTGAAGTATTGGATAACATCTCACAAGATTTCATAATATGACTAAATGAACTTATCCTAAGATGCAACTTTTTGTCAAATATCTATCAACTATGACGTACTAATCTCATGGTAATTCCAACTTGTAAGAACATCAAAATTAGGGTTCATGAACATATTCACATAATCCCTTCAAAGTTCATAAGTTAAATTGTACATTGCTTTTTTTATAGTAGTTAATCCTTGATTTTCTTGTGCTAATCTCTTATCAAAGCTTGCTTCTTCCAATAATCCAACCTATTTATGAGGATTATCATGGGTTGCAAATCAATATTTGCATCAAGAAAAAATTTCAATAAGCCATGAACAAAACATGTTATTATCCCTTAACATGTTATAACTTCCCAAATAATGATTATCATATGCTACAATAAGATGCAAGTACTTTGGAGAATTAGAGTTCATAAGTCCAATTCTCAAAATCAATACAATTATTCAGATCCTGATAAATGAAGAAGATATATTGTTTTCCTTATGCTAGATGATTTTGAAATCTTGATTGCATGTTGAAATCTTCCTTTGAGTCCTATTAATTTCTCATACTTTGGCTCAATATGATGAAGAAAGGTTTGGGAGAGACTTCTAATGACTTGAGAGAATGTTGTGAGTTGTTTGGTGTAAAAATATGTTAGTAGAGTAGAATGTTGTCATCAGACACGTGAAACAACCTTCCGATTGAGCTGAAATTTTAACCACATGTACAACTACGTGTCTATTATAACGTGTCAAAATTTTAGCCACGTGCCCTCAATCGCCATCTAAGTGTCTGCATATGGACTTTAATTGTCGCGTTGTATGTTGTCACGTGTCACCATTTTTTGGCGTTCCGTCGCATATTTTAAAAATCACGTGTCGCGTATACTATCAGATTTCAACACCAAAATTTCTAATTATTTCTTCCAACTTTGCATTGATATAACTCGAGCATACAAACTCCAAATATAGCAATCTTTATATGCACCGAAACGTGAGAACGTGCTTAAAAACTTTATGTTACACAAGTCTCTCTAATCCTTTCTTGATTTTTAGTTATTAGCCCATGAAAATAAATGTTTACCCTTTTGTCATTTTTTTCCATTTTCACAAGGTCATAACTTCTTCATATGAACTCCAAATGACCTAATTCTTTTTCTAGTATCTTCATTTTTACCTAAACTTCAATTTCTTCATTGTGTAGAAATTTCCAATCTGAACTATATTTTTGAGGTGTAAGTTCTCTAAGTTCATGCATTCACCATTTCATGTGAAAGGCTATAATTTTTTGGATTTTCTTGTGAATACACTCTTATACATGCATCTAACACACCTATCAGCTACTTAAACTTGTTATAATTGATAATAAAATCATAAGTCCCACAATCTCATAAAATTCACCAAAAATAACCAAAACACCCTTATGGTCATTTTAACCTTTTAACTGTGATTAAGAATATGTAATCCAATTTTGTTAATACATAAAAGTTCTACTTGTCCCAGAATACAAGCTTCAAGGTTTGGATCAAATAATACGGGGACGGCTAAGTTCCCTTGTTTTTTCAATTAGAGTCAAAGGATAACTACGACGAATGTAATACATGAATCGATTTCCAAGAGATCCAGATCTAAGTCACGAGACCCCTACAAAATAATACCAAACTTCATCCTCATAATTCCAGACCAATTTTCTTTCAAAGTTCAACTATAGAAGATATTCGAAAGACAATTGAAAGCGGAAAGAAAGTGAGATTTGAATTGGAATGGTCTGATGTCAACAATCAATGGCGAAGGTGTATCTATAATACCCAAATGAATATTTCTTCTTGTAACATTAGGGCAGTGACAACGCTATCGTCACACGCGTCAAAAACAATTTATAACCCACTATTACTACGTAGATAGGGCAAGCGGGGTCGAGTCCATAGGGATTTAGTGGTTAATCTTTAACGAGTTGTAAAGTAAATATTGACTGTGATGGTAAAAATATTGAAATAGTAACTTGAAAATAGAGAAAGAATTACTTCCGGTTTAGTTATCAACAATTAGGTTCGCATGTTTTACTATAATGATTCCGATATAATTACTTTGACATAATTATAGTTTACTAACCATTGCTATTAATCGGGTAAATACATAACATGTTGAATCAATTATTTGTCTTTGTCTAGCAATTTAGTAGATTAGGTACAAACAATGGTTTGACAATATTATGTTTTATCTAGATGATAGTAACGTTACAACTTATTAACATATTAATTGGGCACAAAGTATATTAACCGATTATCCGTCTTAACTCGTTTAATTAGATGAGATGGGAACGAATAATATGTTGATAATACTATGTCTTGAAAATATGATAACAAGTAGAAGTAAACACAAATGATTCACTAATTGTATTCAAAGAGATGAGAGTTTAATAGTTACAATAGTAAAACATTTGTTCGGAATCAAAGTAAAAACATGTTATACTAAAGGTATGATAACATTACCGGAAGTAATCTGAAGAGATTAGCCTTCCATTCGAGTGATGATCCTGGCAATAGTCTTGGTGTTCCTCGGCATGTAACTTGGAGCTTTTACCCTTTGGATTATCTTGAATTACTACTAGAATTACCACCGAAATGGAGAATCTATTGGTTCTAAACAACTAACTAAGAGATATTTCGAAATATTACAACTGATTGAGAGTGTTGGAGTATTCTTATGAGAATTGGAGTAAATTGGCATCTGAAAACGTGAATTGGTGTCTAAAACCGTGCATAGAGTGCCTCTATTTATAGTTGCTATGACACAGGGCTCGCGTCACGACCAAGGGCGCGTCGCGTCGCGAGGGCGCGTCGAGTGTTGATTTTTGGACGGCCACTTGTCTGGTCAATGCGCCTTGTTGGTAGTCTCGCGATCGAAGTTTGGTATTGTCGCGTTCATGTCTTCGCGTCGCGACCACAGGGTGCGTCGCGTCCCGAGGGTCTTGTTGGTAGCCTCGCGACTGAAAGTTGGTATTGTCGCGTTTGGTTCTTCGCGTCGCGACCAATGCTTCCGTCGCGTCGCGATTGCTGAAGCTGGGAAATCTTTGTGTTTTGCTTCTCTTCACGTCGCGACACAGGGGTCTGTCAAGTCGCGATTGCTGTAGCTTTTATGAGTTTTTCGCATTTTTGCTCTTTGATTTGGAGCATCACTTCCTCGGGTTTGGTTGTTTTATCAGAGTTTCTTGGGTCTTGATTCATTCTTGTTCCTGAAATAAAGCCATAAAAGTTAGCACACAAATCTCTCGTGTTTTCCTCACACCAGCAGCTCCGGAGAACTCTGTTCAAGTTAAACATGAATCGTAATTCATGTTTAGCCACCTGTTAATATTGTTAGATTAGGTGTCTAAGCCATGACTTTACAACTATATTTATCTTGTTAATTGAAGCAAAGTCCATTTGGGTTGCCCTCATAGCTGGAGGTCAGGATAGAGTTCAGTAGAGTAAAAGGTTGATTTATTAATTGTGTAATAAATCAATAGAATTAATTAAATGGTTTATTAATATATTTAAGTGTTAATATATTAATTAGAAACTATAATAATTAATTGAGATTTAATCAAGAATTAATTGGATTTAATTTAGTGATTAAATTAATTAATTAAAAGTGCAGGGACTGGTTTTGTAATTATTCAATAGTTGAATAAAAGGCTGGCCAGTGGATAGGGGTTAAAGGTGGCGAGATTTGTGGTGCCACCACAAGGATCTCGAAACCCTAATTAGGGTTAAGGAAAGCCTTGTCCAAATGGTTAACAGGCTTGCCCATTTAGAGGCTCCTTAGGGTTTCAGCTGTAACCCTTGGAGGCTATAAAAGGAGGCACCTGGCACCCTCATTCTCTGCGCCATTTACATCAAGATAAACTCTGCTGAACTGTCTTCTCCATTGCTGTGGGTATGACTTGCATCTGAGGCAGGACACTTGTGCTGCTAGCTTCAAGAACAAGATTCAAAGGTTGGTTCTTCTGATTTAATCTTTAGAAATAATTGTTGGCCTTTAGGTTTTAGTTTATTATCTTCATAGAAGAAAACATAGATCTTTCTAGGGTTGCATGTGAACCATAGGTATTTTGTGTTCATTGTTTGCTAGAAAACCCTTCAGTGGTATCAGAGCATAGGCTGTTTTCTTATGAATTGATATAAACTGCTTAGATGATTTTTGCTTGAGTGTTTTTTGTGAAAAAACCTCTTGGAATAGCCTCAATTTCGTGGCTTAGGCTAGGGTTTCCTAACCCTAGCCGCCACCCCTTTATTCCCCCCTGATTTGCTTGATTTACTTGCCTTTTATAAGTAGGTTGTTATTTTGGTAATTGATTGGATTAATTAAATAACTAGAACTCTTATTTTTGGCATGTAATTTTCGAAATTGTGGGGCCTTAAATAGATAAAATTAATTTGATTAATTTATAATATCTATCTTAGATTTAATTAGTTTAATTAATTGTTAATTAAAAGATCAATTAAATCAGCTTAAAGAATTAATTTAAATTTTCAAAAATTGTTTAAAAATTTGTGAAAATTATGAGATAATTAATTCTAAAATATTTTAATAAGATTAAAATATATCTTATATATTTATGATTAAAAGTTAATTATTTATATATAAGAAAATTGGTTAGTCTTACCGCAAGTAGGCTTCATTCACAAAACTGTCCTATAAAGAGGGTATAAGGCGACTGACTATAAAATGTTAGTCTAATGGGTATCCACTCTTACCCACCGCTCTCCTGGTCAGTCGAGTGTCGTTAGCCGAACGGGTTTGATAGAACCGCTAAGCCTCTTAAAAGTATAATGCTATAATTGAAAGTACTAGAACCTTAATCAAAAACCCAATCTAGTTACTTTAGGATAAAAATGTGAATTGGTGCTAATCCATGGAATTGCACATTGCACTTTGTGGAACGTTGGTGGAGCGTGTGTGGTTTACCGGCACACCAACTGGGGTCCGCAAAGGCTTGCAATGGGTTTCTCGATTTTGTCATTATTAACGGAGCGTGTGTGGTTAACCGGCACGTTAATTAGAGATGGCAATCGACTTCGAGAGTACCAAGCTAATTTGCATGGTTATTCACACCCGGTTTGTGATCCTCGGCATCCCAGTCACAAACAGTGGGGCACATCCGAGACTAAACATGCCATTGAACAGTTCAATGTGTCTCAACAGATCTAGGAATTTCATAAGATGAAATTGATAAGTGCATTATCTACCTTAATGACCATTATGTTGTGATTACGGCATCCCTCTTCACACCATAGTTGGGGTATTTTGGGTCCTAGCCTTAATAAATAATATATTGGGTAATTATTTAAAAGGATAAATTAAACTAATAAAATTCTGGTTATTGTAGATGTCTGAATCAAGTGTCTATTCTCCTCCCTCTCCTCCTTCACCCACTTCTGAGAGCATCAGAAAGCACCTGCCTAATATGGTAAGGCTGACTGGCCTGAATTATATGGTATGGCTTCATAAATAGAGAATAGTTCTTTGTTTTGCTGGCAAGCCATATCTGACTGAGTGTTCGCTCCCTAAAGCATGACATCACACAGTAGCTTGTGATGAGCATGACTCCTTGATTGTTAAGTCAAGGAAAGTTCGTTACCTAATACCATTGATCATTGACCCCGATTTCCGCAGGAATTTAGAATTCCTAGGGTCAGATAAGTTAACACAGCTAGTTGTGGAAAAGTTCCATGAACTGGTTGAGAAAGGACGAGCTAAGATCTTCAAAGAGTTTGAAGTGTGCAGGAAGTAGTACCAGTTCACATGTTCTCAAGACTGAGAGACACATAGGTGAATTGTATAAATTTGGTTCCCCTTTGATCGGGAGTTAAAGCATTAGCTCGACTCGCTGATTCGTTCATCCTGATGTACAGGAAGGGAAACCAGATAAGACAATCGTGGATATGCATTCAATGTTGACTCTGTATGAGTCGTTCATAGAAAAGCATAGTTCCATTGATTCAGCTGCTTCAGGATTGAGTCCAGTAATAGGACACATCAAGAAATGATCCAGATCGTCTGGACCGGTTCCTCGATGGTTCAAACTGGGAATCCACAGGGTGGGACACAGTCACAGAAAGATTGGAAAATGCTCCGAAGCCGAACAGTTTGGCAACTCAAGAATATCTTAAAACTCAGAACATCTGATCCTTAGTTCCTTGATACAGGATGTGTTTCTCACATTTGCTCTGTATGCATGGACTCTGTAGGATGTGGGATGTTGTTGCATAGGAGCATATTCAGATTGGATCTGAAGCTCATGCAGGTTTAGAGTTTAGTTAGATGTTGAAATCATGTTATTATCTTATTAGATGCGTATGACATTGTCTATCATATTATACATTGTTCAAGGATTTTGTTTTAATAAAATTGTCAATTTTCTTTTAACACATGTTGTTTGAAATATCCTTGAAATGTTGTATGATTGTGTTGAATGCATAATTAGTAATAACTTGAATGTTGGATACATCCAAAGTGTTTGGATTTAGGAATTATGTCCCTTATGATTGTTAATGTTATAAGAATCAATTCAACCAAAGGTCCAGTTGGACAGGACTTTGGAATCGTTTGACTTAGAGTCTCATGATGAACTGAGTTCTTAATGTGTAAAGAAATGAATCAACCAAAGATCCAGTTGGACAGGACTTTGGAATCATTTGACTTAGAGTCAGATGATGATTAAGTTCTTTATAAAGCACATGTGGCAAGAAATGAATCACCCAAAGATCCAAAGGATAGGATTTTGGAATCAGCTGACTTAGAGTCAACTGAAGATTGCAAGTCTTGAACAGAATTAACAAAGTCATAAGTTTACATAGAGATGTAAAGAGATTGAGATTAGAAGCAACGAACACATCAGTTGCTGTGTATTGCTCGAATCTCCGAATAGAACACAATTGTTTGTACTTCACAATATTTGTCATTCGGTATGACGAATATGACTTCGCTTATCGGAATAAGCGATTGAATTGAAACCTTGAACAGTTCAAGGACTTCAAAGGAAGTACGAGATCCACAGAACCTGAGTGACAACTTAAACTGGGAAAATGTTTCACAGTTATTCTCTTCCAAGAACATTAATAGTTATAATGTGTCTTAGGGAAGATGATGGAGTGTTGGTCGAAAGAGTTCGATCCTCAATGTATGAGATACATTGCCAATTAGTTCCCTGTAAACTAAACACTAAACCAGTCAGACCATATTCCAACCACATCCTTCGACTAAGTAGGTTTTGCAGACATTGTCTGAAATGTAAAGCTGGGATTGTCCCACTTGTACATTAAAGGTCCAGGGTCTTGTAGTGTTCGTCCGAACCTCATGACTGGCCTGAACCTAATCAGAAATGTCATTTCACTAACTATCCCGCTGTACCTGGAAGAGAAAGAGCTCTTTTAGAAAGAACTCATATTCTAAGGAGATAGTGGGAGTTGGGACTGTCCTGAATGAGTTCAGGATTAGCCAAGTGAAATAACCTTTAGTCATCGCTAGGCTTAGAGCAGAAATCCGATTTCTGTTTTAATACTGACATAACCTTCTCTTGACCAGTAGTACTGATCACCGTCATAAGTAGTTATGATCGGGGTGACATACCGAATAGTGGTAAAACACTATACCTGGTACGGATTTTCAATCCGACTACTTGGAAGCATTGGTGAGCCCGGTTGCTGCCAATTAAGAGAACTTTAGGACGAGATACAGTCCATGTGACAGTTTGATTGATTTTACAAGTGGTCTTAGAACCAGTGGGAGTAATCATCAAAAGAAACCAACATGGACAGAAACGTACCTTCATCTGGTTGAGTGAGACGATACTCAGAGTCAAGTAATTGACTTCGAGAGAAGCATTCTCAATAGAAGATGAAATCCGAAAGGATACTGCATATTGTAAGTCGTTAGTGAAGCACGTGTGGATCACCGGCACACTAATAGGGACTCACAAAGAATATGCCAGTATAAAGGTACATGGGCCCGGGATTTTCCTGCGGGCACCTCGCAAGAAAGGATATTCAGATTCTCAGAGTATACCAAAAGATTGGATTTTGAGAATGAGCTGAAAGATATCCATTAAGATGTCAGAAAGGTTTGGATTCTCAAAATATACCAAAAGCTCTGGATTTTGTAAATAGTCCATAACCGTGTCAAAGCCAGTGGGAGTATTGCTGTTATCTATCTCCGCATGTGTGTTACATGCTGTCTCTAGGAAACGTCTCTTTTCATTACAAAGTGTAATGACTTGGTGTTAAGAGACGGATCGCTATGAAAGACTTAATAGAGATACGGCATGCTCAGGTGGTTACAAACATCTATGAGATAGATCGAAACTCTGCCAAGATGATCTTGATGAGACTCAAGATGCATAGCTCAGGAAAGGAGTTTCCTGTCATTGCAAAGTGTGATGATTTGGCATGAGAGGTATGAAAGGTGCAACGTACTCACATAATCCATTGACATATATCAGATAGATGTTGTCATCAGTATAGAACCGGCCATAGTAAGCATGATCTTGATAAGATTCAAGATGCATGAGAAAAAGTCTCCGAAAGGATATAGTTATTGAAAGTCGTGACACAAGGATTATAAGTAATCCTAAGATTCCAAAAGATTTTGGAATAGGACTGGATCGGATCCAACAAGTTTCTTGGATCGATCAGAAGTGTCATGAACATGTCTTGATGACTTAATGCTTAGAGCATAGTGAGTCAGATTCAGGATATGACCTGGCTGGGAATACTTGATGGATTTTGAACATACGTGAGAGATCATTTGAAAATGATTGGGGTGAATATTGATAACAAAATTTGAAAAGAGTTTTCAAATAAGGACTTAATGGTTAAAGAATTTCGTTGGCATTCCGATGGAGCGCGTGTGGCTCACCGGCACATCGTAACACCTCGAAATAGTCTTAGGGTGCAGTCGTGTGGACTAAAGATCTCGAGAACCATGGAAAGTCACAGTACATAGAATGGAGTTATTAGTGAGAATGACGGTATGACCAAAATTGAAATATCATCGGAAGAATATCCGATCGGATAAAGTGTATAAATGTGTAACATTTGAATACATAGAAAGAGTGAAAGGTCAAGTAGACATAGATACATAACACGAATTAAATAGTTTAAAAGGAATCTAGAAACCGATAATAGTTTATGTAAAATCCGACTTGGTGATTACCTCGTGGAGACTTGGTAATTAGGCAATAGTAGCCGCCAGTCAGATTTTAAGTTTCAATTTTGCATGTTTCACTTCCCGAATAATTTGATTATTCAAAAGATCCACAGTCGCTCATACTTTTCGGGAGTAAGTATGAACAAAGACTGTCGTGAATTGGTTTGTAGATTGTCTAAGGAGTTAGACATTGCAGTAAGACTGCTACAACTTTCATGAGTACTTAGAAATAGAGATTTGAGTATTGGATAAACCCGCGCTCAACAGATTGCTTCATGGATTACATCACGAGCAATGTTGAGACGATAATATCGTATGATCTTGAAGCGGAGACATATGAGTTGAAATTTACGAGTCGGTTGTGCATTGATAATGTGAAACGCATCGGTAACTCGATGTTATAAAATGCATTGTTGTGTACGATTTGATAAGTAAAAGACACAACCATATGAGTCAAAGCTTATTCGTTCCTTGACCCTGATGGGAAACAGATATCTGTAGGCCGCTCGATGATTTTGAAGTTGACTAAAGTGCTGGCCAGCCTGGACAAAATTGATGTGTTCAATTAGAAGTCCGAAAGTCATAAGCAGAATCGGAAATCGGGAAACAGAGTATCGGACAGAGATTGATCTCAATCCATGTCTCGTGTCTGAAAATATCTTGTTGGACGAAGGATCATATGATCACTTATCTTTGGACGGAACTGACTAGGTCAGAGTTCGGCAGCAGTTTCTAGGAAGCTGCAGGTTGTTTATTAATCAGAAGATAAATTAAAGTCATAGACTTATCCAAGTGGGAGACTGTTGGATTAGGTGTCTAAGCCATGACTTTACAACTATATTTATCTTGTTAATTGAAGCAAAGTCCATTTGGGTTGCCCTCATAGCTGGAGGTCAGGATAGAGTTCAGTAGAGTAAAAGGTTGATTTATTAATTGTGTAATAAATCAATAGAATTAATTAAATGGTTTATTAATATATTTAAGTGTTAATATATTAATTAGAAACTATAATAATTAATTGAGATTTAATCAAGAATTAATTGGATTTAATTTAGTGATTAAATTAATTAATTAAAAGTGCAGGGACTGGTTTTGTAATTATTCAATAGTTGAATAAAAGGCTGGCCAGTGGATAGGGGTTAAAGGTGGCGAGATTTGTGGTGCCACCACAAGGATCTCGAAACCCTAATTAGGGTTAAGGAAAGCCTTGTCCAAATGGTTAACAGGCTTGCCCATTTGGAGGCTCCTTAGGGTTTCAGCTGTAACCCTTGGAGGCTATAAAAGGAGGCACCTGGCACCCTCATTCTCTGCGCCATTTACATCAAGATAAACTCTGCTGAACTGTCTTCTCCATTGCTGTGGGTATGACTTGCATCTGAGGCAGGACACTTGTGCTGCTAGCTTCAAGAACAAGATTCAAAGGTTGGTTCTTCTGATTTAATCTTTAGAAATAATTGTTGGCCTTTAGGTTTTAGTTTATTATCTTCATAGAAGAAAACATAGATCTTTCTAGGGTTGCATGTGAACCATAGGTATTTTTTGTTCATTGTTTGCTAGAAAACCCTTCAAATATAAGCCTGTTTTGATGTTGAGCTTATCAGGATTTCCTATGGTAATTACCATAGTTCTGGCAGATTTGCATCTGCAACACAGCAGTGGGCCGTGATGTGCAGTGTATGAACAAATGAGATATTCTCTCGTTAGCTTGCAATTTTAGTGAGGATGTCTGGGGACGAAAGACAAATTAATCATAATTCTTTTGAGAGAAATAATGATATTATAATAGGTTTTCCCCGTGATTTGTGAGATGTTTTCTATGCGAAAACAAATGGCTAGCTTGGGCTAGTGTTGACCCGACAGTAGATCTATTATCACCGCCAGACTTTTGGGAGTCTGTGGTGTGCATCAGGAGCTGCCGTTGGAATGTGAGCTTTTGCCTGGATATTAGGAAAACATGCATTCTTATATAAAATACGATCTACTTGGTTAACAGACGAGGTAGGTTAGACGGGTCTGTCTGAACCATATCTGTTATAGAGAAGCATTTTGCATGTTTTAAGGCAGTTTTTGAGTTCTTTTGTTTTGCACAAAAATACGGTTTTCATGTGCCTCTGAGCGTCTTTATGCGATAAAACGGTCTTTTAATGATAGTGTTTTATTGTAAAGATAAAGCACTATCAGGCAGCTGGGAGTTCAAAGAAAGTCGAGAAAGTGAGGTTGATCAAAAAAGAATTCCAATTTAATTTCGTAAGTATCCAGGAGACACAATTGACTGATGTTAACAAAGTTCCATTATGAATTTTTTGGGATATAGATGAATTTTGGTGCACCGTTATAGAGGCTTGGGGTCGGTTAGGAGCCCTTTGCTATATATGGGACTCGAGGATCTGTAATTGTACTTCGGTGGATACAAGTCAAATTTCTATCGTTGTATGGATGGGTATAAATTGTATTCTTACTATGGTAAATGTGTATGCATCTAAAAACCCGTTACAATGTAGAATTTTGTGGCGGATTTCGTTGATCTAGAAAACTCTACCAATTGCCTATGGCCACTTATGGGCTATTTTAATGAGGTTAGGGTAAATGACGACGGATTTTTGGATTACTTTTGCTAGTCTAGCTCTTTGGAATTCAATGATTTCATTAGACAAGCTAATTCATATGAGTGTAATATGGGTGAGAGAAGCTTCATCAAGTGTTTCACAAAGGTTATCTCCAAGATTCTTGGTTCCTGTCTTAAAAAGGTCATTGTGCCGGTGGTAAGTCATGAAAAATCGGCTTACATGCAAGGTAGGAATATCATTGGCGAACCTTTTATTATTAATGATTTATATATGCTTAAATATGGCGATTGTTAACCTGAAAAATTAACGACACTACACTACAATAGACAATGATAAAAAAAAAAAGAAACAATCAAAATTGGTTTAGCTGATAAGCCAAAGAAACTAATTTGATGTCTTCATGTTTGGTTAATTTAATAAACATAGAAAATAACGAACGATTATTAATAAATTATAATACATGAAGACGAGATGAACTCTGTAAGCCTAAATTGAGAATTATCGGTTCTTCTCGGTTGAAACCGAAACCGAGTTTGGACTTGGAACTGAGGAGGTATTGCATGGTCTGATTCGGTTCTTATATCAAGGATTTTTGCGTCTAGTTCTTTCTCGGGTCAGTCCGATTTCGTACCCGAGATCATCCTTAGTTTACACACTAGACTTTCCAAGCCTAATGTTACTATTTTGACTCTACTCAGGTTGAAGGATTAATGAAGATTATTGAATGATTAGCTTTTGAATATTTAGAAGACATTGTAAACTAAGATCATAATATATTGAGATGTTTAGTTTAAATTATTGCTTCTTGGTTCATTTATTATACCCTCATATGCCTTAACAAATTTTAAATTGTTAAGAACTTAACTATTTGGGATCAATTTCCGCAACTCGAGTTTTATAAAAAAATTGTCGTTTTGTTTGAACTGTTGGAACCTAATTTCCATAATAATTAAATTTTTTTAAGATTAAATGTATTTAAAAGATAACTCAATAAATTCTAGATCATAGAGCGGTGTTTTAGATATGTCCATAATTGATAACACAAATTGAATATCTAATTTTGCAACGATTTCCTTGTTTTTAATAAATTGAATATCTAATTTTGCAACGATTTCCTTGTTTTTAATAAAACATAGGTATTAAGATATTTTACCAAACTATTTTATTTCTGCATAGTGTGCGGTATAAACCTATTTTGATATAATGGTGTTATTTTATACCATTTTATACAAACTTTATGTAAAGATGATATAAAGAATGACGAGTTTATACTATGAAATGGTTAAATGATTATATAAGAGGATAGTAAATTGCACCAAGATGCAACTTTCTCAATTTCTATTACTCATACCATTCATGTTTTTTATCTCTAGGAATAATTGATTTTGATTTGTCACCATAAGCACATCCAATCAGATGGGATAATATGGAGTGTGTAGTTACCATTCATTCTTTTTATCTAGTGTCTTTTCGTTTATTTGTTTAATGACTTTATTCTTTATAATAATGGATGTGGGAACTAAGGTTCTCTTTTGAAATTTTATTCTACGATTTAATATTTTAATATTTAATTTTATGAGAATTAAATCATATAAATAAATATATGCATACTCTTACGTTTATAAACGTTGTATTTATACATCTATTTTTTTAATCTATCATGTATTTTATTCTCGACGTAATACAATATTTTTTACTTATAACTTTATATGTATTGTATGATTATAAAATTTTTAGCACAAAACATTCTAATATAATAAACAATTTTGTTAAAAACTATGTTTAAAACGATGTTAATAACCTTAAACTTCATATCGTCTTAATAAACTAAAATTTCACACCGTATTTTGTTAATAAATATTTTATGTACATATTCTAAATATATAATAAGTCTATAAGGGTTTAAATTAACCCATATGAATAGATTGATAGTGTGATATGATATGTTAAATGAAGTCAAAGTAGTAATTATAATATTTACACTAATTTTATCGTGTATATTGGAACAGCGACATTTGTTTACTATTTAATTCAACTACAAGGGATTTATAACAAACTTCCCATATGTCCTCTAAAACTTCTTGATAAACAAATATTTGTTTAGATATTTTACTCCAAATAAACATGCCTGTAAAAACAAATTACATTAAAACATCCCTTTTAGTACGACCATCTGGAGTAAGGTCCTTCAATATTTTATCTATTTACACATTTATTTAACTTTTTGTAAACTATAAGCTAAAAATGGATAGCGTTTCTAGCAATTCAACATGCCCTGGGTTTATTACCTTTGCATCTGAGTATCTGACGTTGAAGTTGAAATAGACGATAATGGATAGAAATATCAAATCCTAAATCTATCTATTTTGAACTTAATAATAGCAAAATACTTTCATCAGCACAAAGTCACAAACCATTATTCTCCCCCAATCTATATGGATCAAAGAAACTAGCCAAGTTACTAGTTATTTCTTATTTATTTCAAACTGGTAACACAATCTAAGAGAACTGATAAGTATATTGGGGTTATTTAAATAAGTTTTCCCCATGGTGAAAGCATTAAATTTTCAACAGTTATGTCATATTCATTTGGAGATATTGCGACATACTCCACTGTAACACTTCATTATCAAGTAAATCATATCCACATACATACTTATGAACTCCAACTCATACATATTAATTGAGATGGAATGTGTATATAGACGCAGATATAAACGAATTTTTTATGAAATGTATCTCATGACTTAATTGAACTCACTTTTAATTTACATATATTTGCCATTTTCTATCTTGATCAATCCTTTTATTTGCGATACGATAAAGAAGTTGAAGAATTATGGAATCAGCTTAAGTTAGAGGCCCTCCAAAAGGAGGTTCTTGAGTAAAAATATCACACATGCAACACTATAATCGTCACATGTTTTATATAATAAAAGGATAAATGTGAACACAAAAAGATGCATATATGTACAAGGTAAGATATTCAAGGAGTATATCTATGCACAACCAGAAGCTTGCGTTCTGGTTTTAAATTTTAGAGTAAATTACAATTTTGGTCCTTGTGGTTTACCAAAAATTACACTAACAATCATCCTTTTAAAAAATCACGTTGGTGGTCCTTATGGTGGCTAAAGATAACAGATTCGGTCCCTGTAGTAGACAAAAAATAACAGATTTGGTCTGGGGTCCATCTGAAAAGACCAAAATGCCCTTTTTTATTTCTTTTTTATTTTTCTTTTAATTTATAATAGTTTAAGTAATTAAAAATAATTGAAAAAAATGTGTGCAAATTATGTCCGGCAGCTTCGTTCCTGTCGCAATAGTATTGATTGGCGATATGGGTCGGGTACTTGTAAAAAGAAGCGAAATGGGAGGAGTGACCCGGATACGGCCATCCCTCCGCTGCTTTTCCGGCTCGCTTGATGGCTTTCAACACCTTCCTTTCTTCCAGGCCGTAGCCTCTCACCATGATTTTCTGCAACTCCATTTCTATTTCTATCTCTTCCACTCCTTTGAGCTTGAAGAGAGCTCTCTTGAGCTTGGAAGCACAGCCATGGCAGTCCAAGTTTGGAACTCTCACTTCCACCATAGACATTGTTGAGAGGCTCGGAGCATGCCGAATTGATGCTTCAATCGGCGTGAAGAGGTTGACCATTGAACCGAAATCAGAGAATTTAGATTCCAATCGGAGAAGAAGAAGTACAATTGATGCTTCAATCGCTGAGAATTCAGATTCCGAGTCGATACAAATCGAAGCATTCCAATCGCTTTGCCTGAAGTCAGAACACAGACCAAATAACTTTGAAGAATTTAGATTCCAATCTTGTTGAGTTTATGATTCAGCGGGACGATTGAAAGTATCTCCAATTCATTGATGTGATCGGCACGATAGCTTTCGTATCCGCTACTAATTCTCCTTTACGTTTTTCAATTTCGTTGTCCAATTGAGTTTCTGCCACTCTCCCTGTTCATAAATAAATAAAGCTTCCCAGATTCAATCCCAAAGTAACAAGTAATTTTCAGATTCGGAATTCGTAGAACATTCATTTGTTTCTCTGATCTTCGCCAATTCATGGAGTATCAAACAAAAAGGAAATTGCCATTGTTAACAGTAACAGAGAATCGTTAGCACTCCATTGATTTGGGCTTCATAATCGAACACAGCTGAAACAAGAAGAGAAAGAGAGAACGAGAGAAAGAGAGAGCGATTTGGGTTTCTCGGCTTCTTTGGGTTTTCCGGCGGGGTTGTCGGCAGCAGGTTTGGCGTCTTTGGGCTCGTCGGCCGTTCCCTTTTTTCCGTCTATCCCCTCTGCATCGATCCTCCTATACCAACGTAACCCTTGCCTCGATCCTCCTAAGATGAAGATGAATGGAGAGAGAGAGACCGGATGACTTTTTTTTTCTAATTACTAAAATAACAATATTTTAAAAGAAAAAAAAAAATAAATTAAAAAAGGTAGTTTAGTCTTTTTACATGGCCAAGGGACCAAAAATGCAAGATTTTGGCCACCACAGGGACCATCAGCGTGAAATTTGAAAAGGATGACTATTTGTATAAAAACATGTCAACCACAGGGACCAAAACTGTAATTTACTCTAAATTTTATTATCCGATATAAACTTTGTTATATTTTTAGTTATGTGCTTGGAAGCTAATTTGCATTCACATTCCTTTAATCAACTCTGTCGTGGAGTGAATTCAATCCAAGTTATTTATTTGGCAAAATTACACGATTTTTGTCAAACAGGTCAAATCTTAAATAAAATGTCAAAATTTAAAACAAGATCATCGTTTTTACGGATGAACATGGTATGATACCGATTTTTTTTAAACCGTATACCGTATAAAATATAGTTGATACAAAATTTTGAAAACCGATATAACTGAACCGAACCGGAACCGAATATACATATTCGGTTCGGTCTTTGGTTTTTAAAAAAATTCTAATTCAGTTTTGGTCGAATTCGGTTTCAGTCCGATTTGGTTTTCAGACCATGCTCAAGCCTACTATCGTGGTATTTCAAATTATATACCGTTACCAAACCACGATTACTTAATTGGTACTAAAATATTTGTTACCAAATATATTAGCTATCAATTTATTGTTGATACATATTTGACAGCCCTAATCGTTTTGTATAAAATTTTAAAATCTTTGAAATGGCAAAAAGCTTACATCTATGATGGCGACATATGAAAATTTTTCGGCACTCTCGAAGTCAAGTGTTCGTCCTTGTTGATTGTCTATTTTAATCAATGTTGCAAAAGTCGCTAGGCGGTGTCAGGTCGGTCGACTAGTAGTACTCGGTCTAGGCGGGAGTACTCGACGAGTACCCAGATATGGTAATTACTTACATATTATATGATTATACATACTGAAATACTGAATATATAATTGAATCGAAATTGATTTGAATTATACAAAATTAAAAATTAAACATCAAAATGTTTATTAGATAAGTACATATATGATATGTTTTAAACTAATTACATAACAACTATAATTATGTATTTTATAAAAAAATCAATATTTTCAAGTTTGTCCTAATTTTTTTGAGTTTGACCGATTTTTTCCGAGTTTGATCAATTCCAAGGTTAACCGAGTTGCACCGAGTTTAACCTTATAACACCGAGATTAACCAATTCTGACCGAGTTTGAATATTTTTGACCGATTTCATTGGTCCCCGGTTTTACAACACTGATTTGAATACACCGTGAAGGCATCTCCAATGGTAGTATTATGAGAGTTCAATGAGAATTTAAGTAAATTTAAAATAGGAGAGAGATGATGACATAGATGGTGGAGTTGAATCCCCATTGAACTCTACTACAATAGTTTAATGGATAATAGTGTATACAATGTAATTTTTATTAAATCAAAAATCAATTCAAATTGTTTCTCTTTATGGTCTGACAATTTTAAAAAAACTCCCAAGTTTCATTTTCATGCAATAGTGAAACGGCCGTTACATGTTGGATTGATACATTTTAAGTTCTTCCTGTCCGTTAAAGTCAAGTCTTTAGTCTTCAATGTGACAGGCACTATCGTAATCTGGTGTAAATTACCATATCATGGGAATTCGACAAACTTTATATATATGTGGTCTCGGTTTCACGTTTGATTTTCCATGAAATTGAAGTTTATATACTCTGTTTCATTTAGTCTAAGCTTCAATTTTAGTATATAGGGTTTGTATTCGAGAGATTAGGGTATACTTCTGGTAAGAGAGAACCTCAATCATTTTCCTCTGAAAACAGAGTGAGTACTTTTCGTGAACCCGAGTCCATTTCCATGGTTCAATCAGAAACCGATTACAGTCGGCCAGGTATGGTGGCTCAAGAGAGGCGGCAAGCAAGTTCTCAGGTCAAAAAAGGGTTATGCCACCGTTGTCTTAAGGGCAATAGGTTCACTAATAAGGAGTTTTGCATTGTATGTGATGCAAAATATTGTAGTAAATGTGTGTTGAGAGTAATGGGGTCAATGCCAGAAGGTAGAAAGTGCATTTCTTGTATTGGGTATCCAATTGATGAGTGTAATCGAGGGCGTTTAGGGAAATGCTCAAAAGTTCTCAAGCAATTGCTCACTGATTTTCAAGTTCAACAAATTATGGGTTTTGAAGAAGCCTGTCAAATAAATCAGCTACCATATTGGCTTGTTATTGTAAATGGCAGATCTCTTTCTTTAGAAGAAATTGTTCAATTACAATCCTGCCCCTACCCTCCAAGAAGACTTAGACCAGGAAGCTATTGGTATGATAAATTATCCGGTCTTTGGGGAAAGGTAATGCTTTCAGACTCTCTTTTTCTCTCTACAAATTGTTGAATATACTTTTTATTTTTTTAACAATGAATTTTGTGAAACTATTAACAGGAAGGACATAAGCCTAGCCAGATTATTAGCCCTAGATTGTCTGTTGGTGGTCCCATCATGGAAAATTGTAGCAATGGGAACACAAAAGTAAAGATAAATAATCGGGTGATAACTAGAAGGGAGCTCGTAATGTTAAAGGTGAGTATCCTTAAAGAATTGGTCAACATTACATATTTTTGGTCAATGTGTAACTTTCTTGAAATATGCAGTTTGTGGGGATCAATTACAAAGATTGCACTGATTTTTGGGTAGGCCATGATGGATCTGTTCTGGAAGAGGGACACAAACAAATGAAGGGGAACATATGGGAAAAGGTTTGTACTTTGTAGTTTATATAAATTTGATCTTTTTCATCCTTTTTAAAAAAAAAAAAATTTGGGTGCTGACTAGGACAAATTGGGTTTCAGCCAGGAATCAAGATGGTGTGTTCTGTATTGTCTTTGCCTGTACCACCTAAATCTTTAGTGTCATCTAAGGACGAAACGGTCAACAATGGAAGTAAAATTATGCAGAAAAAGATTGAAATAAAACCACTAACTAAAATACTTTTAGTTGGTCAAGATCAATCTGGGACAAGTGCTATATATAAACAGGTACAAACACAATAAAAATAACTTTATTTTTATTCATGATAATTGGAGGTGTTAAACATTGCTGTTTTCTTTTTTTATCAGGCCAAGATTCTTTACAAGATTCCATTTTCAGAAGATGAACGTGAAGAAATTAAATCATTGATACAAAGAAACTTGTATTTTTATATAAGTATTGTACTCGAGGGTCTTATAAAATTTGAAGAAGAATATTCAATTCAGATTGGGAACAAACTAGTTGATCAACCTAGTACTTCAGGTATGATGAGTGGATTTTGTAAAATTTCAAGAATTTAATATCTACGTTAGATTATAGTAATTTGACGTTTTTTCTTTTTTCTTTTTTTATTTAGCTGCAGGGGGTTTGATTGAAAACATTTATTCCCTAAGTAGAAAATTGAAATCTTTCTCCGATTTGCTTCTTGAAACTGTGAAGTCAGACAATTTGGAGATTTTTTTTCCAGCTGCAACTCGTGAGTATTCAGGGGTAGTTGAGGAATTATGGAAAGATAAAGCTTTTCAAGCAACTTATGCTAGAAGAAATGAACTTTGTGCACTCCCAATGGTTGCTGATTATTTCTTACCTCGGGTATAATTCTACACATCAAATTCTAATATATAAACAACCTTGTACTATCGACAATGAGACAAAAGTTGTACTTTTTTGTCCCACCCAAAAAGTTGGGCAATGACAAAACAGACAGCTTTTTACTGCATTTTACATGGATTAGACAGGAACCGGGTCTGAAAACAATAGGACAATAATTAATCTTTTTGGATGGGACAAGACATGTATGTGAAAAGACACAAATGCCCTCTATATCCTCTACATTGAAAATAGCCCTAGTAAGTCTGTCCAATCCTATACATAAACAAAGACACTTTTTTTTTTTATAAACTTTATAAATCAGTTTTTCTTATATGTGTGTAGGCGGTTGAAATATCGAGCACAACGTATGAGCCCTCTGATGTGGACATTTTGTATGCTGATGGTATTTCATCTTCTAATGGGCTTACTTCAATGGAGTTCTCAGTTTCCTCTGTGTTGCCAAATAGCTACATGGAGGCAACTGAGCAAGACAAACCTCCACCGCAAAGGTTAGCAACGTACTTTCTTTGATTTCTTTATTATACCATCCTACTTTCATATAGTACAACATTCTACTTTAAAAATCTACCCAATTATAGCAATATCATCCAAATACAAAACAATTTTTTGTAGTATGATGTTGTAATAGAGAATAATGTAAGTAGGATGCTATAAATTATAATACAAAAATAAATGAAAGTACATTGTTATTTCCGCAGGTACGAGTTGATCCGAGTGAACTCAAGCAACCTAGGAAAGAATTGTAAATGGCTAAGCATGTTTGAAGACGTTGACCTAATCCTCTATTGTGTTGACCTAACTTCCTACAAGGAGCTCTACATAAACAACAACTTAATCCTCAAAAACAAAATAATAGAAAGCAAAAACCTCTTCAAAACCATGGTCACTCATCCAAGATTCAAAGACAAAACATTCCTTTTAATTCTCAGCAAATTTGATCTTTTAGAAAACAAGATCATAAGCAACCATACAAACAGCGGTATCAATAATAGTAATAGTAATATTGACCCGTGTGTAGCGCAAAATCGTTTTCATTGTGTGGCGTCTTTGTTTAAGAGGTTGTTTGGTAAGTTGACCGGGCGGAAACTGTTTGTGACACCCGTGACGGGGTTGGAAGGGGATAGTGTTGATGCGGCTCTTAGGTATGGGAGTGAGGTTTTGAGATGGGTAGATGAAGAAAATATGCGTAAGGCTACTAATAATGGGTGGTCTTCTGAAAGTGAGTAGACCAGTTCATAAGGTGGTGAGAATTCATACGTGACGTCTCAGAATTACGTACAATTGTAATTATTGTTTTGTTTTTGAAGTAATGGGAGAGTGTAAAAAAATGAGTAATGATAAGTGGAGTAAAAATAGACTAGTTAAACTTACGGAAAAACGACGGTTTAATGAATATGTTATATCAACGAAAAGAAACAAGGGGATTCTAAAACTTACACGACAATAAATTTTCCATTGTTTGGCATTTTACCAACTGCTAGACTTTGAGACTATTCGACACGAGCTTGAGTCGAGTTTGAACACAAAGTAGTGCCCCTTTAATTCTATTTGTCGATTTTTTTACAACAATAATGTTTGGCTCCGCGTGAATCATTTGATATCATTTAGATTTTTTTAGCCTAACAAACTTATATAAGCTGGTATATCAAAATACATATATAAAAAAAAAAACAAATCTAGGAGCATCCAGTAAAGCTTTTCTACTATGTTTTTCATGTTATGTTGGTGCCAAATCAATAAGCGGACAACCAAAGTTATATCCACTGTAGTAAACTTTTTTTACAAAGTTCATTTATTTATAACTGTCAAGATAAAAATTTAAGGGTGGTGCTAAATAAATTCTCACTTCACTCTTAAATCTTATTTAAAGTATTTTAAACCCTTTTCTATTACACAACATGTCTCATTAATAAGAGGTTGATTTAAAACCACTCATTTAAGTGTAATTAATATAATAAAAAAATTCTTTTTAAAAAGCTTGTAAATTTACAAGCAAATTCGAAAAGTTAACAAGAAAAAAAAAAAAAAAGAAGAAGAAAACAAGCAAATTGTAAAAGACTACTCGGATGAAAAACCTCTCATAGTAAGTTATTTAATTTTGTTAACCTTATTTGATTGAAGAAGTTTTTAATAAGCACTTATTGCACTAAATCTCAAACATGAGAAGTAAGCGCTACCATATATCCATTTTACCATCAATCCATGTATTTTCTATTATGATCTTTTGGTCTCTCTTCCCTATTTATAGACATATATTACAGCATGAGAAAATATCACAATTATTCATCATATTTAATATGTACCAAAACGTCAAAAGATTTAAATCTTTTAAAACAACACGTCGACTCAACCAAAAATGCAAGATTTATACTTTGTAGGTTTTATATAAAATACAAGGTTAGATATCCGTCTGTTACACGAGTTGATTAAAAGAAAAAAATATATGGGAAGGAGTAAACATTAACCAAGAGAAGCTTAAGTAGATACTAACATATTGTGATTAGAACAAAGGCTAACCAGAATCATATTACATCATTTAAAAGGGAAAAATGGCAAAAAAGAAAAAGAAAAAGAAAGTATAAAAGTTTAACTCATTTGAGAACGGGAACATATTACAAAACTTATCAACACATTGTATAATTAGAACAAAGGCTAATCAATATTGTCTGAAAGTCAAAAAAACTATGAAACATTGACTACAACAAAGGCTAACCACCAGCACCCCTAATGAGTTAAGTTAACCGCACCTCCACCCCATTATCCTTCGTTTGGTACTGTCCTTACCTCGACATGCTGGAGTATTTGGAAATTTTGCAAGAATTTGATTTTTGGAACGGTAAAATCAAAGGAAAACAGGGTTGGTGGATTACATAGTTTCCCGATCTTTCTTTGGGTTGTCTAATATGAATGCCAATTTAAAGTTGAATTGAATAAGATATTTACAAAATCTTATGTTAGCTATCAGCTCTTTGTAATTGTTTTGTCGACACCTTGCTAGTGTTTCTTTAATAAAAGTTTCCCCGTTAAAAATTTGATAAAGACTTTGCATAAGTATTTATAGAATAAATAAATGATAAAATATTATGTGATCCTAAAGTTTTATAATAATTGTTTAACTTTAAAAATCTTGACAAATATTTTATAATAATTTTTTAACTTTAAAAATTTTGACAAATATTTTTGAACGATATATTATTTATAAAATATCTTTGATTCTATTTTATATATTTAATAAGATAGATTAACTAATAAAAAATAATTAATTAATATTTATTTATAGTTATGATATATAATAAAATGTTATCAAACGAGGAGGTACATCCTCACATGATGCGGCGAGAAGCCACAGAACGATAAAAAAGTATAATAATGTACTCTGTTAATTTGTACATTTTTTTTTAAAAACTGCTAGTTATAAAAAAAATATTTACAAACAACTACATTACTAAACATATTTAAAAAATACAAATATTGAACTGTATATTTGTATATAACAAAAGATTGAACAAGTAAAAATGTAATTTTTGTAAAAGAAAAACATAAGTTTTAAAAATTATAAGTGTAAAAGAAGTGAGATATTTTTAAAAATAAATTTGGGAAAGAGGTTTTATTGTAAAAGTATTTGTAAAAGTTGAAAGAAATATCATATTATAAAAACATATAATGTAAAAGAATCGTAAAATGTTATTTTGTAAGAGAAAAACTTATGTTTTAAAAAATATATAAAAATAAAAATATATAAATAGTTGGGGATATTATTAAGAGTTTGGACTAACTTTATAAAAGATTTTAAAATGTGGGTAAAAATTGCCAAAAAAAATGTTGTTAGGACCAAAATGGAAAAAGTTTTTAACATCTAGGTTAAAAGTATAAAAGCTGAAAGTTGACAGTAGGACGTGTCGGGTCAGGGCCGGCCGGCCGGGTCTCAATGTGATGGGGTGGGGCGGATCTGTTTTTAAAAATAATCTAAAGGAGTTGGAGGTGCTCGGAATAGAACCCGACACCTTATGTTCAAAATACAACATGTTTACCATCAATTTTGCAGCTAGTTATGGTTTTGTTTTACTCAGTGGCTAATTTATAAAATGCAAAAGTATCGTAGCTTGATTTGACCTTAGCTACGATACATCCATTTTATAAAATGTTATATATAGAATATAACGATCAAAATTAAAGATACTAAAAAAAGTTTGTAAAACTTATTAAGCGTTTGATAATTCGTTATCTAGTTCAATAGTAAACAAAGGTTATCTAAATAGTAAAATCATATTAATAATTTAAAACTAATCATAATTACTCTATATATTAAAAGGCGTTGAGTTTCTAGAAGGATGTGTAGGGTGGGAGGGGTTTGAAGGATTTTAAAGGGGTGGGTTCTTTTTTACCAATCGTATGCCGCCACTTTGCTTCCACCTCTCTCTCTTCTCGACACCTCGCCTTGCTTCTCTTTTGACACCTCGCCTTGCTTCTCTTTTGACGTGTTCGACTCACGATTTTAGGCACCTTGGGTTGTACAGAAGGTTTAGATTATCCATCGATGCATCTCCTCATCTTCCGCTTCATCGTTGCTTCACCATGTTCAAGAGAGATATACTGAAGGGGAAAGTGGGATTGTTTCTATTGGAATGAATGGGAGAATTACTTATGGTCGACAAGTATTTGAGCGTTGATTGAAGATTCGTATCAACCGCCACCGTTCCAAAGGAGCCCCTCATCGTTTTCCACTCCATAAATAATTCCATCTTCGGCGATTGCTGGTCCGGCTTCCATCTCCGGCGGCTGCTGTTCCGGATTCCATCTCCGGTAATTCTGTATCTCTAACTATCCTACCGATGATTCTATTTTTCTGCATCCCTAAAATTTCTGCCGATTTTCTGTATCTAAAAACCGATGAATTTGGGAAATTAATTTCAGTCGATCATACAAGTTCAAAACCACCTCCGTCGTTTCGCGCAAAAATCAAGCAGAAACTATACCTCCACCGTCGTCCGGCCACTTCACGGCATGCTAAACTCAACAGTCGCAAGAATTTCGTTGGCATCGCTTTGGTCACTCTTATTAATGTAAGATTTTGATTCTCTACACAGTGTTATGTTACTTGTACTGTGATGTAAGGAGGATTTTAATTACTTCGTGATCATAATTTAGGCAAGAATATGAATTAAGGTGCCACAAATCCTGTACATCAGATGCTGGAGTCAGGCCAAAACTACGCATCCTAAACAAGTCCTTGGTATGCTTCTTATTGTTCAAACATAACTGCAGCATACACATACACAATTAGTCTTTTAATTTTTAGAAATATATGTTCTTTTATTAATCTACTTCCCACGCCATTCAATAATGATTTTGCTTGAAAAGTTGTTAATACTTAATAGACACTTGTCATTGTGCTTTTAGAGCAACTGTTGAACTAAATAGCCAAGAAAAGACTTTGATGTAATGTAAGACAACAAAAGATACCGTATGTTATTTTTTTCAAATTTGTCAGTGGAATCCAAAAGGTACATGTAACTATTTTACCAAGTCGCAACCCCAGACATCAGCCACCACTGCTATATTTGCGACCTTCCTTTGTACGGGGGCAAGCAAGTAAGAGCTTATCTTTATTCCTATTTCTTTTTCTCGAGAAGCCTTGAACCTTAATGGTGTTCTGTCATGAAGGGAATTTGGGGAACTTCATTTATTGTCCAGGTTTGATCGATCTTGAGTTTTAGTATTAAACTTGAACTGATTGGAGTTTGGAAATCCCAGTTGAACAATCAACATTTCCATTTGTTGAGCTCTCGCTGAGTTGCCGGAGAAATGAAGATAGACAAATTTGAAGTTGGGAAATTGGTGGAAACCAATTAAAGTTGACATATCAGCATATCAAGGGAAGTGTAATTTTTTTTTTTTTTTTTTGTTATTTTATGGTTTTTTTAGATTTGGAGTATTTGTGGTGTTTTATGCTCTTTTTGTGGAATTTAACTTTTCCAATATTAATTACTTGAAGAATAGTGTATTGATACTCAATATTGATACTCAATGTAGGACACTTTGAAGAACAGTGTATTTGATATATTGACAAAAAAGGATGATAAAACAGAGCTTTAACTTGGATTCAGGTTTGTAAAATGATTCTTATAAATCTCATGTGCCTTTTGTTTATTTGTTTGGATTTTTTTAACCTAATCTAATTCAAAAGGGTAATATAGTCAATGTAATTTAACTTTTCTTTGACTATCTGACTGATTTCTTGCCTGCAGACAAGGAGTTCATTTGTTGTTTGTGTATATTATACCTACCGATTATTCTTCAGGAAACTGTTTTTCTGAACACAAATCCAGTAAACATATCGAGAGTATGTAGTTTCCATGGTTATTGTAAGCTTCTTTTTATTTATCATCTGTTTATCTTATTCTCTGTTTTAATTGTCCTGTTGATTTGAACGTTTACCCAACACCTAACGATACGTTTTTATTTTTTTCTTCCTTTCTCGGGTGAATATTGTGAATATTGATATATCATCTGTGGTTATTTAAGCAATGCAAAAGAAATACTCCGGTTCCCCTGATCTAAAATGTACATTCTTCTCATATTGTACCTTTTAATTTATTAATTTTGATCAACACATGATATTTATTGCTATTTAGCTTCTTTTTTTGTTTCATTGGCTTTAATCATATATTGAAATGGATGTTAGAATATGAAAGCTTTTGAAGATGGTTCTTTTGATGCGGTTATTGACAAAGGTTTCTTTATTGTACTTCATCAACCTTTTTAATCTTATTAAGACATTGCACTTTCAAAAATACCCCTAATTATGGCATTGTAGTTTCATTTTCTTCTTATTTAAAAGGCCATAATTTGTTAGTTTCCCGAAAGTACATTGCTATAATTGGAATCTAATTTATTTTCTTCAATCGTTTCGCACATACGTTTCTGACCAGTTAAGTACAAACAATTTTGTTGTTGCGTTTTCATTACTTCCTTAAACATTTCTCAAACTGACACTGTGGTGTAAGTATTTGAAACAATTTCATGTTTGGGGGGTTCTTCTATGAAGAGGTCTCGAAGAAAATAAACCGAGAAAGCACGTATAACATCTAATAGAGAAGGCTTTACACCATGAGGCTTCACATAATTGAACTCCTACAGTTCAGTATAATGGCTGATAACTTGAATTTGCTCACTAGCAATTACGATTAGGGTATAAAGATGTTAATGGCCTAGATGTCTAACTTTCAGTAGGATAACATCAGTTCTCCATTACATGAGCATATTTTAAATTCTTAATTCATTTCTAAATCTAAAGCAGTCTTACATAATTCATAGCAAATATATATTTTATTTTCAAACTTACTACTTTGAATAACTTACAGTACCAACATGGAACTCAGTGAGTAAATCTCCATACATTAATATTTATAGTTTATTTCTGTCTCAATTTCACATAACAATGTACAAATTAAGAATCTTACTATCAATTGCTTACAAAGATAAATTGCTATATACACTCAATGGCATGGCATTTGTTGTTCTTCTACTGAAGAAAAAGTTCGTTTTGGAATTGAATGGCCTACATATTGCAAAAATATCAGTTTTCGAGGTTTGTGACAAAATTAAAATCTATTCATGTTAATATTTTTTATTGGAATTCATCATGTTTTCTTGTAATGCAGACCAATAGACTCTCAAAGAACAACCTCATCGGGTATTGTGAGATTCATCTTTTTGAATTTCTCAGTCGGGTAATTTCTTTTAAAAAAGTAAATTTTATTTTTCATGCATCCATTTCATATGAAAATTTATAACATTTTTTGATCTTCATGTAATGCAGGCTTCAGATTCTGACATTGAGGTGTTTGATTTATCTGATCCATCATCATCAAATGTAGTAGTTGGCAAAATATCTATTTCATGCTGTATTGAGGTGAGCAATAATATGATCCATTTTCATTAATTAAGTTTTATGCAATATAATCTTTATGTGACATTTAATTTTTAATTGCAGGATCTGATATCGTGCGTATTTCGTACATATTTTATACGATATCAGGGTATTTTTATAAATAAATTAAGCTAAAAAGGACTAAAATACTCACTTTACTTGGAAAATATCAATTATGCAGGTTTTTAAGCAAAAAGGAGCAAAATGGGCGAAAAAGGACCAAAATTGGAACAAGCAGGGACTAAAAATGAAAATGCTGGAATTTAAAGATTAGCGACTAACTTTTATAGTTAGCGACTCTAACATATTAGCGACGCTAATTCTCACATTAGCGACGCTAATTGCTGAAATCGCGAAAAATGGGAAAAAGGGCCAAAAATGTCAAAATGGTGAAAATTGAATATTAGCGCCGCTAATATTAGGGATTAGCGACGCTAATCCATGCAGTTGCGAAAAATCAGCGGCGAGATTCTTGCGTTGAATGGAGACCTGATTTTGTGGATTTTGAATATTAGCGACGCTAATATATAAATTAGCGACGCTAATGTCCCTGGAAGCCTATAAATAACCATTCTCGCCTGCCAGAAAAGGGGGTTCAGTCCCTGCGTTTTAGCCACGACCCCGAGCCATTTCCAAGCAGTTTTTAGAAGGTTTTTGAAGGCCGAATCACGACTTTCGAGATTCGGTTACGTATTTTATCATTTGTAAGCCGTATTTAATTACATTTCTGTATTTTGATTTCGTTCTAGCCATGTCTGGCTAGAACCCGTACTCTAGTTCCGAGTTCGGACATGTTCATTGTGTAGTTTGAAACATTCGGCTCGATGAATGCTTTTGAATAATTCTAATGATCATTTTCTTGTTTCAATTTTAGTCTTGAATCTGATTTGTTTTTGACTGATCACCCTAAATAGATCTTTTTCATGCACTGTTAATCGACTGTGTGAGGCACCTAATCGCTTAGCACAGTCGATGTTTGGTAACAAAAACAAGCGCCCAATTCCTTGTTTAGAATTTGATCATATGTCCACACACTTCCCAGCGGACACAAAGAATTGGACATTAATTGGTACTTGCACACCTTATGCGGTTCCTGTATTTTGGCCTATAAGCGGACCTTAGGTCGGGTAAAATGGAACTAGGTTTAGGTAATAAGCGGACCTTTATCTAAACATTTTAGCAAGTTATTTTCATAAAGAATATATTTTATGAATTTCAAAAGCCAACTTAGAATTGTATTCTAAAGCACATCAGTCGGATTCATTCTATTACGATGAACATCGAAGACTCGGGACTAGGCCTTTAATTATTGTTTTTCTCTTAATTACTCGTATGCTTTCTTCCTTTGTTATTATTTTCACAACAAAACCCCCCCATTACATCATACTAAGTATTTTATACTAAGTAGGCATAAATTTTATATCCCGTGTCCTTGTGGTTCGACCCTGCTTGCCCTGTACTCTAATCCAGTGCATAACAGCAGTGATTGGTCGGATTCATTTCCGATCTTATTTGTTAGGGATTGACACCCTTAACAGGATCCAATTGAAACAGAGAAAAGTTTTGCAAGGCGGATTTTGTCCATAGTTGTATGTTATGCTAATTGCTCTTCTGTCAAATGTCTTCCCAGAAACTTCTTAATTTATTCTTTTTGACTTTTCGACTTTTTTATCATGCAGGATTACAATGGTGATGGAAAATTATCATTTTCTGAGTTTTCAGAATTAATAAATGCATTTGGTAATCAACTTGCAGCCAAAAAGGTTTGAACTAATAATCTTCATTTATGGGCTGTTCAAACTATTCATTCTATGATGTAGGCCTAAACTCTATTTCAAGTGCTTCACATATTGTGGTACACTTTCTTTCACTCCATCGATCCGGAAAAGGGAACGTAAGCAGAAGGTCAGATATGGAAATAGCTGTTAATTTGGTGGGGTCCCATGGAAGCTCCATGAAAGATGATGCAGTCGCGAGTGAGATTGAAATATCATCGAACGAATATGGTGTGATCCATATTGGGTCTTCTGTTCGGATCCTATTAATTTCTTTTGGGTGTGAACGAATATGGAGGAAGTGCTTCGTTTTTTGCGAGTATTATTAACAAAAGTTTTAGGGATTTCTCGAGGGGTAGTCAACATGTTGATCATGGACAAATCAAGGTGACGGTCAACAGGCATCCTATACCGGAACAGCTGGTTAAAAAGGCTGAAAAACTTGCCGGACCGATTCATCCCGGTGAATACTGGTTAGTATATGGATTGTTTTGTATTTTATTGAAATTTATATAACTAACCACACATGTTTTTAATTGTTTTCTTTTATCAACCATTTTAGGTATGATTCGAGAGCTGGATTCTAGGGTATAATGGGTGGTCCTTGTCGCAGCATAATTCCGGTAATTTTATAGACAATTAATCTATTTTTATGAAGAATTCTAACATATATATATATATATATATATATATATATATATATATATATATATATATATATATATATATATATATATATATATATATATATATATATTCAATCCCCAAAAATACCAAACATGAGAATATCATATCACAAAATGACCACCTTTTCAACATTTGTCACCAAAGGATCACTTATTTCACAAAATAATGGTTTGTTAATTTGTGAAATTGCGAATTTTTACTTTTACTTTCGCGAAAATGGTCTTATTTGTAGGAAAGAAAATATACTTTTACGAAATAAAAAAGGCGTGCAATTTCTCGATGTGTATTCTATAATGAGTGGTCAGTTTGTAATTAACGTTAAATGATGGTTATTTTGTAATATGGCGTTCCCAATTTTGATTGTTTTTGTGATTAATGACGTGATTGGTATTGTATCTTCTTGCAACTAATGTGGGAGATATTTGTTTTTGCAACCATTTATTGAAGAATTTAATCATCCCATGCCTGAAAAATGTGCGGATGGGAAAACAAATGTTTTTGTGAATGGGAGAGAGCTTCATGAGAGGGGCTTGGATTTGCTTGCAAGTAGAGGTCTTCCAACAGAAACCGATATAACTTATGTGATTGAGATCATAGGAAGAGTGCTAGATGCGGACTCAGGTGAAGAGCTTGAAGGATTCGGTAAATTAGCCCCAACGTAAGTCCTTAAGTTTTACAAATAATAATAACCATAATAGTTGTAATTATAACTTGTAACAACAATGCTGATGATAATATTGTTGTGTCAACAGAGTGGAGCGTAAGAAACATGGATTTGGGATGAAGCTTCCGAGAGTTGCTGTATAGCGGATTCATGGAATCTCTATGAGATTTGTAATGTTTGTAGAGATGAGCTAAATTCTTTCTGATGATAAAATAGTTTAGAGATTCATGACATTTTTATATTATTCAAGAAAAGAGAAAACAACAATCTTTAATAAAAATGTATTTTAGGAGGGTTGTCAGTGTGGTATACACATACTCCATTTAGACCCAACTATAATGCTACACGCACAATAGAATTGGAGTGGGAGAATGAATACCGCGATAACAACTCAGAACACCTCACGCTTTCCATCATTTATCTCCCAAACAGAGATTACCTCATCAAGGTACATAAGTACATTGCTATTTATTACATCCAAAATTGAGTACTTTTATAATCGAGTTTTCTTTACACATATTTACAGACAGGGGAAAACAGCTTTGCTAATCTCAAGGTCACAGTAACACATCTTGGGGACCATGATGATTTTAGAGTCGAGGCTGATGGTATAAGCAAGAATGTGAATCTTACCGGTTACTTCAAGGTTTACCATCTTTTTCTATATAATTCCTGTGAACTTTTTTATTTATATATATATATATATATATATATATATATATATATATATATATATATATATATATATATATATATATATATATATATTTCATGTTGTAGGATGAGAGTGAGCACATTCACATATGGCATGGTTTAGAGCGTCATCACTTTAAGCAAAAAGTGGGGCTTGATTTGTTAGATAATCATGAAACCAATCACCACCGAAATCATGAATCTGCATCTCAACCTCCAGGGACAGTGGTGGCCCCCCCCATGGCTGGTCTTGTAGTCAAGGTTTTGGTCAAGAATGGAATGAAGGTCGAAGAAGGTCAACCCATGTTAGTCATGGAAGCAATGAAAATGGAGGTTTGAATATAACACTAGACATAAATTATGATAAATTAATTTAAATCCGTTACTAATGTTACTTTTCAAAATTACTTTGTTAAATAGCATGTCCTGATGGCACCAACCTCTCGCCTTGTGAGCAGTCTCCAAGTCACTCCTGCCCAACAAGTTTCCGATAACAGTCTTCTCTTCAACGTCAAGGTATTGGGTCCATGTGTGTCTTTGATGTAAAAGTGCAGAAATGGTGTAGAGGGCAACACTCATGTGTGTATGAAACAGGAAGAGTAGCATGTGTTTGCAATCATTTTAAACAAGGCTCACCTTTGGATGTGTCTTTGATGGATGATAATTAATGTATGTTGTGTTAGAATGTGTCAAGTGTTGTTCTCTTATTTCATTTGTAGTTTCAATGTGTGACCCGACCCGTGCGTAGCACGGGTGCAAACTAGTTAGACTTAAAATATGTAGTTCCTAAGATATACCCTTCTTGCCTAATGCAACGTGTTTAAATTTGGTTTTGAAAATTGAATTGTGCTTATGCAAAATAAGTCATCGGAAACTTCAAAATGATTTCGAATTCAATGTTATATTTATGAATTTCATGTTAATCTTTTAAATTCCCTATACAAAGGTTTATAAATTTTATATCAATTTTGTGCCCAATCGTCAAATTTGATGAATGAACACCGGAATCATGAAGATGTGCGCATGAAAAAATTATCTTCAACAGAAAAAGAGTTATTAGCATCCTCAAATCGAAATGAGATTTACAGGAATACACTATACACATACATATATCATCAATATACATAATCATATACAATTATACATAAGCAATAAGGTATGGAAATCGATCACGCTAGCAAGGTGCAAAACGATCCATCAGCCAAAACACCGTCTCTTCCGACAACGGATCCTCCGTCGCCGGTGATTTTAACAGCAGTGAAGCAGGTTTTGTCGCCTCAATCAAAGTAATTCCTGATTCTTCTTGCTCTTCAGTTTGATCATCAGATTCATTTTGAGATCTGAGGAAGAAATTAGGCCGCTGCTGCTGCTTTTTGTTCAACCGGATCTTGTCGGTAAGCTTCGTCAGCTCTCCCATCCATACATTCACCACCGTCGTCATTTTTCTCTCGGAAATTGTTTTTCAAAAATATCTAAATTTTTTCGAACGTAAAGAATGATTTGATGAATAGGAAAAAGCGAATCTATTTATAAAAAGATTATTGGAGATGAGAAGATATTTAATCGGAGGAAAGGCCCCTGCAGTCATGCTACCCGACAATCGACGAAACGTGTTAGCATGGCGACGGTGGTGGTGGTGGCCCACGGTTACGTAGCCCGCTATAGAAATAGAATATTCTGCAATGCTGACTCTTGATTTGATCCTTATTTCTCCATGATTATCTCATGGAAATAATATTTTTCTCTTATTTTATTTTAGTTTAAATATAGATTAGGTCAAACTTCAGTTTGATTCATTCTTGTATTCGTTATTTATATTATCTTATGAGAAGATATTGATTATAACGAAAATACAATTTATTAGATTTAATTGGATCTAGTCGAATAAATCGAGTATATAAGAACGTGATTTGAATTATTATCAAACTTTTAAACTTCTTCGAGATATTTTGGAGTGATGAAGCTCACAACTTAAGTGTGGATCTTCTTATATTTGAATCTACATACAAACGACGTTGAAGAATAATCTTTTTGATAATTCAAACTTTATATTACACAGAAAGGCATCCATTAATCATCATGGGTTTAAAAAACAAATTTTTAATCAACTCTTTTTTCGTCATAAAATGGTAGACATTAGATTACTGCATGCTGAATATCAAAACGGGGGTGTAGCTCATATGGTAGAGCGCTCGCTTCGCATGCGAGAGGCACGGGGTTCGATTCCCCGCACCTCCACTTTTTAGTATTTCGGTGATATTACTCATCGTTTACCAACATCAAATGAATTTCTTTCTGTAAAGTTTCGAGATTTTTCTTATTAAAATTTTCAAGTTTGATGATTAGATTTAAAGTTATAACAAAAATTATTATACCTTTTTGTATCAACTCATTTGGGAAAATGTAAAAAATACTGAAATACTAGATGGTCAAAATGTACAAGTGAGAAAGAAGATAGTACAAACAATACGTACGAGAGTTGAAGGAGCCCATCGGTTGGCTTCGTATGTGCAGTCTGTTCCACTTGGGCTCCAACCACGAACCTAACCCTTTGTGTCGTCGTTGTTGCTCCACTTGTCTACCGTAGACCTTCTTTTTCGTTTTTTGGCAAAATAATAATAATAATAATAATAATATTAATATTAATATTATTATTATTATTATTAGCATTCATATATCTATTTCAGTTCCGACGATACTTTTTATCACTCATGAATTTGTATTTTCAAAATCATAATAATTATAGATTTATATTCGGTAACATAAATTATGAATAACGATTAAAATGCAAATACGTTTTTTAATATACTGGTCACAAAGATTTGACTCTTGGATACATCAAATACAACTCTTTGTTCAATTTTAATGATGTTATGAAACATAAATTTAAAAATTTGTAAACTACACCATTTGAGTGATTCATGCTGAAACTCTACTCTCTTTTCTAACAAATTGTTATTTATATTGTCTACTTGTTTAAAATGGACCATTCATATAGTTTTGATACACTTTTTCTATTTATATATATAAAAAAATAAAAAATACAATAACATTCCCATTTTTTTAATTATAATAAAGGAGTGAGATATTTTTTAAAAGGGAATAATATCTTGAGAGGGATGTCGATTCTATCAAAGAAAAGTATAATTTTTTTGTAAGAAAGAAACAAATCATTTATTTTAGTGGCCACCTTCGTTGAATCGTGGGTCGGAAAATTTTAGATTTATGGGCCTACTTCGAGAAAGCATTGTACATGAAAAACGTAAATTAGTGGAGCAAATGCATTGAGAACCACAATTATTATATGAACAAAATCTAATTTGGTTCTAATAGTGTAATAGAAATGTATGATCTTATTAATTCGTCTGGCTTAATCTAGATTAACGTTTTACTCGATAACTTTGTTGTTAATACAACTAAACATTAGGAAAATAATTTCAGCATATAGACCTACAACACATTGGCAAATGAAATTTTACAAGATTAGTGTATGTGTATTGAATATATAGCTCATATAATTTGGTCCACACATGGATCTTTTATGTATAACCCATTAATATAATGTAATTATCTATGTTTTCCACGGTTCTTGGATTCTAAATTAGGACGAGATAATGCAACAATTTTCTAAATTACTTATTTATTCAACGTGTCCCATCTAAGATATTCTTTTTTTCGTTTTTGATTGTGATTCAGATATTCAAACTCATGCCCGAAATTTTGGCTCAAAAACTGATACTTTTCAGGTCTCATGACTCCCACCTCCTCAACTTTTAAAGTTTTATCCATGTTGACAGTACATAGATGATAATATTACAACTTAATTGATTATAGACAGAGCAATGTATATCATAGTTCGTGTGTAAATATTACAATGTAAAGAAACAACTAATCCTATTTCTCTTGTTGTATATCATCTGGAGGGACTGTTTAGTATTTAGTATTTAGTAAGTAGTCAAGTAGACCGGAGATAATCATGCATATTAAATTGTTTAGATTTTATCTATTTCAATGTGATTCTAATATCAAGCTTTTCTTGGGATTTTGGGTTTTTTGAATTTATTTTGGGGGTTTTTCAAGCTTTTGATCTTGGTTCTTTATTGAAACAAGATAAGAATGGAGCTAAGAACTTTTAAGTTATTCTTTCTCCCCATCTATTTCTCATCTCCATTTTTTGCTGGTTTGATCTTTCGTTTGATCTCCATTTTAACAAATCTTCTTGTTCTTCAAAGGTTTGGTTTTTATATTTTTACAGGTTTGATCTCCATTATGTTTCCCTCTTGATTTGATTACATTCTTCTGCCCTTCACCGTACGAATTCACACATACAAACACCCTTGAAAATATAATGCAATCGTCCAATTCCAAGAGACTAGAAAAGCCCGATCAAGATCGATTCATACTAGAGTTTATAAGCAAATACTAATCTATATTACGAAAACATAAAGTTGAAAATGTTGGGGTTTTTGCAATCTGCAAGGAAGTGTATTCATTTGAATCGAAGGGGTCATATACAAAGTCAATTCCAAGTTAAATATACTTAAACAACCAACAAAATAATCAATAGGTAATGCCATCAGATGGGATATATAGTTTTTCTCACGTTTGCGTTTTATGATACACAAACGGGACTCAGAGCCCTTGCGCAATTTCCCAAACATCATATGGCAATTCAAATTTTATACATCTATACGTATAATTAAAAGCAATCCATGTGAGACCTGTTTTCTTCTCAAGGTGCTTGTATAGGTAAAGTTGAGTTGTTACCTTATAATTAGTGATTGCTTAAAGTAGAAGTATGGTGATGGTTGTGATTGCCATCATGTTTTGAGGCGTTTGTTGCGTAAGAAGAGGTAGAAGTCTTTTTTGTGTATTATTTGCGATTTGGAACCAGTTGTGAGTGAATTCGAGTTGTGGAGCGTGTTATACCAAAAATTGGTGGAGATAGAACTGAACAGGCTAGATAGCGACACTATCTATAGAGGATAGCGCCGCTATCTCAAAGTACAATGCCCATTTAGAGAGCTAAGAGATAGCGACACTATCTTAGAAGGATAACTCTGCTATGAGTCAGCAGGGTTTTTATGCTTGTAAAGCTTAATTTCGAGAAAAACACACCCAAAAACACTTCTAGTCGCGATTGAGCAAATATATTACCATTTTGGTCAAGGAAACACGAATACAAGCTGAGGGAGATCGAATCTAACATCAAGAATGTGTTATTGATCCATAAATCCAAGAGGTATGTGAATTTTGATGAGTTTCGGGGTTTTTGAAACTCTAGGTTTTTAAATTCACGAAATTGAGTAGTTCATGTAGTGTATGATCTTAGTAGGTTGTTTTTATAGGTTTTCCTTAGCTATTAGTGTGGCAATTGCTAAGTTTTGTGGCTGAATGAGTTAAAGTCGTAAAGTTGGGCTGAACTGCATAGATAGTGTAACACCCCTTTTCTTTTACCGTATTTAAATACAAATACAGTTTAATTTACAAACATATTTTACAACCCGTGACTATAAAGTAGTCACTTTAATTTTTTTTTATTTATTTTACAAACTCAAACTCAAAGGGGTAATACAGACTCAATACAGATAACCATAATTTAAACTTACATTATACAAACTGGTCCCAACTGCAGCCTTCACTCCTTTCACCTAAGTACATAGCATTTCAAAAATAGTATACGTGAGACATAAAGCCTCGTGAGTAATATGGGTTTAGACCCAAAAGCTTTTCTGTTAAAACTTGAAATATTACAAGTAAACTTGCTAAAAACTGATTTCCTTCATAAATCTCAAAAATTTCTTTTCTTCTTTACTTTCAAACTATAAAACACTTTCTTTCTTAAAACTGCTTTCTTTCTCATTTTATTGTGACCAACTGAAACTCATGAATTAAGTTATTTTAATTCATTATACTAGCTCCCCTTGCAGGACAGAACAGATCCGTCCGCTCGGTTATGCTCATTCTGTCTCCCCTTTGTAACTTGGAACGGATTCGAGCACAAGGGTATTCTAAGCTAGACAACTACTTCGCGACGGGAGGTACCATCCCAGTAGTGTCTTCTGATCCCCCGATTATGTGGGTGATCCTAGTCCGGACAACTGGCTCTTATCTCTTTCTTTCTTCAATACTTATCTCATTACATCTCAAATTGGTCAAAATGGGACACAATTTGTAAACAACTCATACTCAAACATTTTATAACTCTTTGTTGACAATACTTTCAAAAACTGATTTTTTGACATCTTAGTTCACATAAGGAACTTCTTTCAAAATACTTTGCAAACCATACTTTAAAAATCTGTTTAAAACACTAAGCCCTTGTATAGAGCTTCTTTCAAAACTATTTTCCAAACTTTAGTATTTATAAACATTTGGAAATCTTACTTTTCTGAAAATAACATTTTGCTATGTACTATAGAAATCCTCATAAAACTCACCTTGGTGTAACTACGGGTCACTAATCTTCTCGTACACCCTTCCCTTTTCCGTGCTCTACAATGTTCAAAGCACCACCTATACAAATAGTATATATATTTAATAAATGTATGCTACAACTAACTCTATGACTTAAGAGTCTTATATGACATAACTACTGGCCATACAAATGTGTAACCATTAATAAACTCATTTTATAGTTTTCTCCGAAATACACGTATTTTGATACAATACCCCCGAGGGGTCGTATTTCAGTTCCGACATTTTCGCATGAAACCTTAGGCCATATTAGACTTGTGTTTCAAATTTGAGGTCAAACGGACAAGTCTAACCCCAATTTCCAAAAATCAAAACGAAAAACTCATCTCAGTGAGTTACACGGTCGTGTAACTTTGGCCCTATAAGTTACACGGCCGTGTAACTTTTGCAGGCCAATACCAGTTACACGGTCGTGTAAGATAGCGACGCTATCATTAAAGCTAGTGCAGCTATCTGTTGTTTACAGCTCCTTTACGTCTCTTAAATGGTTTGATCTTGAGTTAAACTTGTTGGGATGTTTGAGGATTATTGAGACCAGATTGTGATGTTGTACCACAGCTAACCCATATAGGAAGGAGGCTGATACGGGAATCTCGGGGGGTGATACGTCCTGACCTAACCCCATGTAAGTAATCTCTAGTACTTGAGTAAGAGATATGCACTATTGTATGTTGATATATATATATATATATATATATATATATATATATATATATATATATATATATATATATATATATCAACATACCCATTGGTGGAGTGATTGATTTTTTATGGATAACAATAGTTGAGTTGAGTATACATATTTGATTTGTAAATGCATAGTAGTTGCTAGCGTGGTTGAGTTAAAAAGTCTTTCAGTCGGATTTTTACAGCCGTGAGGGCTATTGTAATTGAGTATAACTGATTGAGGAATGAGCATATGCAAGTGTTTATGAGCGTTATCGGTCATGGTATATACTATTGAGTTGGTGTTTGATAGTAATTAGCTGATGTTGTGAAGCTAATGAAACTGTAGATTTCAGATAAAAAAATGAGGCATATATTTGCTAATGTAATTAGCAAGATGGATGACTAGAATGTGTACTGAGGGAGATATGTGGATTGTGTTGTAAGATTGTGGTTAATACCATGTCTTTATAAATAATGACACATCTTGTGATGATGTCGAGCAGTGAGATTATTCGCTAAGCTTTTATAAGTTTATCCGTTGTTTTTGTGTGTGTGTGTCTTTTACAAGTATCTGTAGCAGTGATAGAGAGAGGGACGACTATGAGCTGTCCATTAGTAGCGTTAAATTTTATGTTTTGTAATGCATGGCTTAGTCTGCGAAGAGCTTGTATGTATTTAAATTTTGATAATATATTGTTTTCGTGGTTTGAGTACTAGTATACCAAATTGTGATGTGATATATGTTTAAAAATTTTGGGTATACTTTGTATGGAAAACCAGGCGTTACAATACACCGATGTTTAAATCATCGAGAAAATTATTGGAAGGATAAATCTACCAATAACACAACCTAGTTAACTATTCAACTCACACGATCATCTCAATTACCTTGATATGGCTAAACTGAGTTGACAATTAGGATTTCTAAGATGGATCAATGTTGATGCCAATTTATTGTTGTTCTTTGGAAGTTGATGTCATCATATTTGAAAATCTAGAAAGTGTTTAATCTCATCTTGAAATTGTTCTTACTAATAAGGCAATTGCAACTTCAAGTGTGACTATTCCTAGTCTATATTCGACGGTGACCAGAAGTAATGTAACACCACGTTGGTTTCGGTGAGTAAATTTACTATAATCATATTTTAATTTCAATGTGAAATTAGGTTATAAAAGTTAGATGGTTTTTAGGCATCTAATGTAGAAAGTTTGTGTGAAAAACGAGTGAAAAGAGATAAATCGGGTCGCGTGGATTGAAACGGGTTGAGTTAAAAGATGAAATCAACCCTTAAAGATCATTTTAGAATAACTCGGGTCGTGTTGGCCAACCCGGGTCAAGTTAATGCCTTAGAATATCATCGAAATGGAAACGAATCAAACCCGGGGCGGGTTTTAAAACCCAGGTCGTGTGATAGTGGAAACCCGGACTGGTTTTGGAAACCGGGTCGGGTTCTGTCAAAGTGCAAAAATGGGCCAACGTCAAACCGGGTCGTGCTGTCGAGCCAGGAGCGTGCTGCGGGTCGGGCCCGGGTCTGGCTGTCTAACCCGGGTTGGGTTTTGTGCCGACCCCACTCATTTAAATCACGATTTTGTCACATTTGGTCACTTCTTTCTCGATCAAAAACTCTCCAAAAACCCTAGAAACGTTCCCTCTTGGTTCTTGGATCAAATTGGAAGCTTAAAACGAGTTGGATTGAAGTGATTTTCAATAATTAGCTTATTGAAGGTAAGGTATTCACTTCTATCCCTTTTGAAAGATTGATTTTGGTCATTTGAGTTGGGTTTCGAGTTGTGGTAAAGAACCACCTAAGAATGGTTGGAATTTGAACACTTGTACCCCTTTTTGTATAAACTTATACACCTAAACTGTTAGTTTTGTATGTTTGAAACTGTGTTTAAAAATGAAAATTTTTGGGTGTATTTTGTTTTGAAAATCCGGGTGTTACAAGTTGGTATCAGAGCCGTGGTTTAAGTGAACTAGGTGTCTGTAGAATAGATTCCTGGACTTAAACCTTGAAAATAGTAGACATGTTGAATCTTGGGTTGTATATAAGTTTGTCATTATATATAACCTAACAATTTGTTGAATTTTGAAGTATGAGAAGTACTAGAAGTAATCCTACGCGAGGAAATTCGGGGCGTGGAGCCTCGAGAGGTAGTCGGACCCGTTCTCAGGGCTCGGTTGGAAGAGGTGCGAGTGGACCAGCAAATGAAAATCCACCAGATTTACGCACCATTGTAGCCGATGTGGTACGTGAACTATTACCTACCTTGATAAATGCACGTGATGAAAGTGCTGCAAAACAAGTTCACGACAAATAGCCTGAAGATGAGAGTCAAGGGGAAAGTAGAGTTCGTGTTGAAAAAGAAGCCCAATGAGAAGGAAGTTCTGGGAAAAATACCAAATGTACTTATAAAACTTTTCTGGGCTGCAAACCCAAAGAGTTTTCAGGGACGGATAATCTGGTCCAAGCTATGGAATGGTTGATGCATACAGAGAAGGTGTTTCGAATCAGTAAGTGTGCCGAGGGAGACAAGGTGGAGTTTGCCACAAATCAATTAACTGGTAATGCATTACACTGGTGGCAAGTGTTTAGTAAAGCCTTGGGTCCCGACTTGACCCAGTCATTATTATGGGAACAATTCAAAACTAAGTTCAACGAAGAATATTGTTCCGAAGTGGCTGTGAAAAGATTGGAAGAAGAGTTTTTGCATTTGGAACAAGGGTCACATACGGTGCAAGAATATACGATGAGTTTTCTCGAGAAGGCCAGATTTGCTGAACACCAAGTAAACACCGAGAAAAGAAAAATTGATAAATATGTATGGGGATTGAAAACCCAAATTAGAGAAATTGTGTAACCGCTCCAGTTGTCTTCTTTCCGACAGGTGGTGGATAGAGCCACAGAAAGAGAGATGGAACTTCAAAGACAGGAGGAGGAAAAGAAAGTTGTGGAAACTAAACGAAAAGCGGAGGAACAACCGTGGACGCCTCAGAAAAAGTTGCAACAGACGGGGTCTAATTTTAAATGCAAAGGTCCGAGAGAGGAAGCAAAGTGGTGTGAAAAATGCAAGAAAAAGCACTTTGGAAATTGCCGAACTGATAGTCCATCGTCGGGTTGTCGCAACTGTGGAAAACAAGGGCACATCGCTCGAGACTGTCGGGCGGAGCGGAGGTGTTATCAATGTGGGGCTACAGATCATATTCGCCCAAACTGTCCCCAGATAAAAGCTGGAGCACTTAGTGATAAACCCAGAGAGGAGCGGGGAGGAAAGAAAGAAGAGGTAAATGGTCGGGGAGGACTAGTGGCATCACGGGCATTCCAAATGACAGGGGATGAGGCTCGTGAAAATACTGACGTAGTTACAGGTATATTCACTCTAAAATCAATTCCTGTATACGTAATATTTGATCCTGGAGCTACGCATTGTTTTGTATCACCGTCTGTGATGTCTCATTTAAATATTCTTCTAACTCCTATGGAGGAAAGTTTGGAAGTAGCAGTGGCAGATGGTAGGTATGTTTGGGTGTCAGAACATATTGAAGGTTGTCAACTTAAGATCTACGGGACCTCTTTCCCTATAGATCTGAAGCCGATGACTACCAAGGAGTTTGGAGTAATTGTGGCTATGGATTGGTTGGCAACAAATTTTGCTAACGTGGATTGCAGAAATAAAAATATTACAATTCTAACACCAGAAGGGGCATGGATTAAAATCCAGGGCGAAAGACCGCGTCTGAGAATGCCGGTTATTTCCTTTGCTCAAGCCCGGAGTAGTATCAGTAAAGGAGGGACATCTTATTTAGCATACGTGTCTGTTGCTAAATCAGAACAAATAGGAAAAGAAAGTATAAAAATTGTAAACGAATTTCCAGACGTTTTTCCTGAAGAACTCCCTGGATTACCGCCAGACCGACAAGTTGAATTTGCAATTGAATTAGTTCCGGGAGCGGCACCTGTTGCTCGGGTTCCATATCGATTGGCACCTTCAGAAATGGAGGAATTGAGGAAACAGTTAGAAGAACTTCTATATTTGGGTTTTATTAGACCGAGTTTTTCACCGTGGGGAGCGCCTATTCTGTTTGTGAAAAAGTAAGACGGGTCGATGCGTATGTGTATCGATTATCGGGAATTGAATAAAATTACGGTGAAAAACAAATACCCGTTACCGAGAATCGACGATTTGTTTGATCAACTTCAGGGGGCGACGTATTTTTCAAAAATTGATCTGAGGTCGGGGTATCATCAGTTGAAGATACGAGAATCAGATATTCCGAAGACTGCATTCCGTACTCGTTATGGTCATTATGAGTTTTTGGTTATGCCTTTTGGGTTAACCAATGCTCCAGCAGCATTTATGGATCTCATGAATAGAGTATGTCGCCCATTCCTTGATACTTTTGTGATTGTATTTATTGATGATATATTGGTATATTCTCGAAGCCAGGCAGAACACGGTGTTCAAAGTTGATCCAATGAAGATTGATACTTCGCCGAGAAAAATTATACGCAAAGTTTTCCAAGTGTGAATTCTGGCTAAGGGAAGTACAGTTTCTTGGGCATGTTATTAATAGCGAAGGAGTCAAAGTTGATCCAACGAAGATTGAGGCTGTGATGAAATGGGAACCGCCTCGGAGTCCAACGGAAATACGTAGTTTTCTTGGACTGGCAGGTTACTATAGAAGGTTTGTAGATAATTTTTCCTCAATTGCTGCTCTATTGACTAAGTTGACCAAGAAGGGTAAAAAGTTTGAATGGGCGGATAGACAACAAGCAGCCTTTCAGAAATTAAAACAAGCTTTGTGTGAAGCTCCGGTTTTAGCCTTACCGCAAGACGGGGAAGACTATGTGGTTTATAGTGATGCTTCACGGGTGGGCCTTGGATGTGTATTAATGCAGAAAGGTCGGGTAATTGCTTATGCATCCCGTCAACTAAAAGATGCCGAGAAGAAGTACCCAGTGCATGATCTCGAATTGGCTGCAATAATTTTAGCTTTAAAGCTTTGGAGACACTACTTGTATGGTGTGAAGTTTGTGATCTATTCGGATCATAAAAGTCTGAAGTATTTATTTGACCAGAAAGAACTGAGCATGAGACAGCAAAGGTGGATGGATCTACTCAAAGATTTTGATTATGAAATATTGTACCATCCCGGTAAAGCGAATGTCGTTGCAGATGCCCTGAGCCGAAAACAATACCCTTTGAAGATTACATCCGCGTGTACGAGTGTGGCAAGCCGACTACCCGAGTTAATTCGGGTGGCACAAGAAGAAGCCTGCAAGACCGAGAATGTGAAAAGTGAACGAATAGTCGGGTATGTAAAGCATCTAGTTGAAAACTCTCAGCGGTTGAAAACCTTTAGAGGCCGTGTGTGGGTGCCCAAGCAAGGTGAGTCGCGGGGTTTACTTTTAGAAGATGCACATTGTAGCAGATATGTTGTACACCCAGGTAGCACCTGACAACGCCTAGTGATATCAAGTATTTTAGGCATTGTTGAGCCCTGTTCTTGATAAAATTATATCAAATATGTATGGGTATTCTCACTTTTCGTGCCAGGACTTGTTTGGAGAAAAATAATAGAAACAGGGACTAAAAGCGTGCAAAAGGAAGAAGTTTGGAAAAGAATGAAAAATCAAGGAAACTCGTACGCGCGCCGCGGATATCTCATCTGCGCGACGCGGGCTTAAGGCGGTGGAACACATTCAAATACCGAAGAAACGGGATCTGATAAGTACGCGCGCCGCGGATTCTTAATCTGCGCGGCGCGGCTGCGGGAAATTTGCAAGTATAAATAGATGCATTTCCAGTCGAAAACCCTAGCAAATACCGGGTGTAAAAATCGACCTTGAAGCTCTTTGACTCCAAGATTTCATTCCAGAAGACTCTCATTTGGTATTGGTTAGTTTTAGCTTTTATTTGTAATTAGTTAGTTTGGATTAAGCTTTGTTTTGTATCTTTGGGAGTGACAACCATTGATATTAAGCTTTGGCTTCTATTTTTGGATCATTTGGTTACTGTTTTTATGTTGGATTCGGATTTGGTAAATGAGAATCATTTGGTTACATTTAATGTTGGTATTTCAATGTTTTTATGCTTGTGTTCGATTTTGGATGTTTGATTTATGTTTGGATATTGTTTTGACCTTGTTGGGACTGTTTTCCTTTGCTGAAATCAGTAGCTGATTAGGTTAGTTTGTAGGCATTAAACCTTGGCTAGTAACTGTTCAGTAGAACTTTAGTTAGTGGCTAGTTTATGCTTTGCTCGGTTTTGCTAGTTTGGATGCCTTTGATTGCTTCTGATTCAGAGATGTACTTCTGATTTCAGAAAGTGACTAGGTTATCTGAGCTTAGCTTAGCTTGGCTTGAGTGTGATTGATCATTGCTTTCGTTGATAGTGATTATGAAGGTAGAAACTAGATCCTCCGACTGTAGCTGTGACACTACTAGTTGGTAATCTCTCATCTAGTCTAACCACGAAGCTCCTGCGGATCGACCCTGACTACAACTATACTAGTGTGTGTTAGGTTTTCTCTTATTTTTGACCGCACGACGACCGCTGCGTTGTCAAATTTTGGCGCCGTTGCCGGGGAGCTGTGAGCTTAGATTAGGTGACTTGTAGGACTTAGCTCTGATTTTTGATGTTTGATTTTAGTTTTCTGATTTTTGGTATGTGTACATCCTTATAATGGGTGATTACATGTACCCGGATCAGTATTATGAAGATTATGAAAATCCGGCCGACACCTATTACGAGGATGATTGCTACAATGGATCACCCAATGATAATGGATGGCGGACCGATGAGTCATCTCAACCTGAAAATTCTACAACTTGGGCCCAACTTTGGGTACTCTGGTATAACACTCACCAAGAACAGAAGGACCAGGCTGATGCTCTTTTAAAATTGCAAGCTTCTTTAGATAGGTTAGAGGAAAGTTGGAAATGTTCACCACCTTCGCCAGAACCGGAGGCGAGTGATTTTTATACCAATAATAATGTGTGTGAACTTGGATCACCTGAATATGTGATGGAAGGGCATGCACCTTGGGAAAGTCAAGAGACCACCGAGAGGGTCGAAAATGTTGTTGAGGAAGAGGTTGTAGGTGACAATGCTACCTCTGACTCAACAACTTTTGATGTTTTTGATGTTTTTGAAAATGTTGAAAATGTTGATCTGGTGATGAGTGAATCCATATCATCACCAGACAATTTGGTTAATGGGGATGTTGAGGAAGAGTCTGTAAGTGACAGTACAGATCTCGGCCCAACAATTCCCAAAATTATTGAAATTGCCAATGTTTTTGGGGAAGGGGGTGTAGATGACAATATTACCCCTGACCCTATAATTTTTGAAAATTTTGAGAAATTTGAAAGTAAGGATCTGGTGATGGGTGACTTTGTACCACCATCAGATCAAATAAGTCGCTCACTCTTGGTTTCGATCCACCTGTTGGACGATGATCAAGAAGTTGATGCTGACGAATTAATATTTGAAAATAATAAACATGATTTTATCACCACTCATGATCCATTCATGAATGGAAAATTAGATGTGATAAATACCATCGATGAGGACATATGGAAGCATCCTGATATGTTGCCTTTCAATCCTAGTCGATTGGAAAATCTTTATTGGCATTGCAAGCCAAAATTGCAAACTAAAGATGGCACGTGGTACACTGGCAAAATGAAATCTACAAAACAACTACTGGGAGCTGCGCTAGGCGCGCTTCATGTCAAGCCCTTGACTTTGAAGAGGTGCAGAAGAAAGGACCGAGCTTGGAGGTCCAAAGCTACTTCCAAGCACTCGCGGGAAATCATCGGGAGATGGCAACTGTGCAGCAGCAGGAGAACTGACAAGCCATTCGACCCAGGAAAGTTTGAGGAGCATATGGGCAACGAAGGGACGGTGGTGACTGAAAATCAGCGAAGAAGGAAGGCATATGATCCACCGTAGCTGTAGTAGGAGTACCACGTCTGGCTGAATACGTTAAACTTAGCGCTTGTTGGGAGGCAACCCATCGTGTCATAAGTTAGGATATATTTCTTTGAATTAATTAGGAAAATACATCAATCTTTCTGCAGGTACTAGTAGTTTAAAATAAGTGTGGGGTCATGTGAGAAGTTTTGACTTTTTGAAGTCCGCGCCGCGGGTATTTGAATTACGCGACGCGGGATCGTAAACCAACCCGATGCGCAGGGGTTGATTTGGTGACACGCGCGACGCGCAAAGCGTAAATCCGCGACGCGGTAAACGATCAGTCGGTTTTCTCCTTTATAAGGTAAGCTGCGGCTCACACAAACCACACACGACTCGGAGCTCTGATTATCAAAATTCTCTTGCAATTTTTCTTGCTCATTTTGTTTCCACTGCTAAGGTACGCTATTCTAACTATCTATTAGCTGTTAAAACTAGCGATTAGGTAGTTAATTTTAGTGATTTGCCCAAAATAGTTTAAAACTTATAATCGCTAATGCTAACTCATAGGGTGTTTGTTTTGCCAAATGGAGACCTTAGATGAGTTAGTCGGCACCTAGGCTACCGTGTGGTGTGATTAGATTGAGTTTTAGCAGGTTAAATCGAGATTTTGGATCGGGGTTTGGAAACAGCCGCATGTCGCGCCGCGTCCCTGCTCTTGGACCGCGCCGCGGTGCGGCAGGGAATATAGGGACTGATTTTGCAAGTTTTTTGTCTTTTGTGGCTATGTGTCTTTTTGTAGACGATGTTCAGATTGGAGCACGCTTTCCTACAGTTCCCCGAGGGACTAGCCAGTTCTGCAGAGTATACTTCACGGAGGGACGCGTTGATTGGTCGTCGGGTTCTCGAGGCGACGGTTATTGACAGAGACATTCTGAGGGATGCTGGGCTCTGGGGTGCGATCGAGCCATTCTTGCATCGCACCTGGACCCATGAGGAGGCATCATTTACTTGCCGAGGATGGGACCGGATCATGGCCACGGACGAGGATGTGGTCTATACGGAGCTCCTCCTAGAGTTCCTATCTACTATCCATTTCGCTCCTCGGGCGTCGGACCCACGATCCAGGATCATCCGTTTTCGATTGGGAGGTGCATAGAGGGAGTGCAACCTCCGGGAGTTCGGGAGGCGCACCGGCATCTACACTCCAGCGGATCTTCAGCACCGCTACTTCACGCAGTTCTTTGGTGCGTGCATCCAGGGGCAGCCGGAGCGGGATCCCAACATGGAGATTTGGACACCATTGTCCAACGTCATGTACGAGGCAGGGACCTCGAGGGAGAGCCACCTACGCAATCCACTTCACCGCCTCATGCACCGTATCGTCTCCACCTTCATCATGCAGCGGGAGGGAGGCGAGAAGGTGTCTGGGGAAGACATGACATTTTTATGGGCTCTCCTCGACCCGTCCCGATTCCTCCATCCCCCCTTCGCCCTCGCAGTTGCTCTCTCCACCCACTCGACCGGCGCCTCCGCCAGCAGCCCACTAGCCAGGGGGCATTTTATTACCCGCCTGGCCCGCTCATATGGTATTCTCACTGCCCCCGTGGTTGCCTCCTTGACCGCTCTGCCTCCATCCCGCACTACAGCACGCACTTTGGAGAGGATGCGGCTCATTGAGCAGTAGCGCCCGGGGCAGTTCATCCGGGCACCGATCGAGCCTCCTCAGGCACCCCAGCCCGCGTACGCCCAGCCTGGCAGGAGACGCAGGAGGCCAGAGCCAGCACCAGAGCCCGCAGCCCCGACAGAGCCACAGTAGGAGGACCTGGCAGCCAGTGTTGCCAGGATTGAGGATCAGTTGGCATGGATCGGGGAGGTACTCTTGGATTTGGCCACTCAGCAGGGCCGGACCCCCCGACCATTCCCAGCCAGGGCCCACGATCACGAGGCTGGACCCTCAAGGCCACCTGGTAGTGATTGATGTACTTTTCTTTCTTTCTTTTTATATTTTTTGGGATATATGTACAAATTTATGACACCTCTATCTGTATATTTTGTTCATATTTTATTTGTTATTTGCTTTTAATTTGTCTGTTGAGTTATGCATGATATATCAAATGGGAAGGAGTTGTCTCAGATAAGTGTGGGGTCACCGTACCCCCGCCACTTGTCTCGACCACCGGCGTGTTCACTGTAGCGCTACAACTCCAGAATACGAAATCAGGGATCCATCTGTACGCAATTATACCTGTGATATTGAGCACCAAGCAGTCTACCGTCCAAAAAGGGATAACTCTTTCTCCCTTGTTTTGAAATAATTTTGTACAACGGGGACGTTGTACGGTTTTAAGTGTGGGGTGTGGACGGTCGAAAGAGATAGTTTCTGATATTTTATTATTCTGGATTTATATTCTAGTGTTAATGAGTTATGTAACGTAATTGAGACAGTTGAATGTCGGCATCTTTGTGTTGTATGAGTGTTTCTCCTATCTAATCGACGAGAGTGTGCAAACATGAGAAATCAATAAATGGCATGTTGCTATTGGAAGAGTAAATTGAGAGAGAATGTGAGTCAGGAATCGGTGAGACCGTTTTCCTTATTAAATTAGAGTAAACCATTTCAAATAGATTAGAAATGGAAGTTGAATCTCAAATAGTTATTGAGATTAGTGTTATAGAAAGAGTGGATGGTACGCTGAGAATATGGCTCGATGTGGACCATAAATATAGGTGTGTGTAAGTGATGATAGTGATTGGAGTATCACTTGAAGAGTGAGGTGAGATACCTTTGTATCGACAAAGCTATAACAAGGAAGTGCTCTGAAAGAGTGAGTGGTTGTCCATGCGAAATGGTAACAACCAATGTGCTTATAGAGATCATATTATGAGAATAATGGCGGGCGTAAAGATTTTATGGAAAGAGAAGTTGAATGAGAAAGTTTCTAAATGTAATGTGAATCAAGAGAGAGCTTGAGTTCTATAGCTATATTATGAGTAAATAAGATGCGACAGTAAGTACATGTTATATGAGTTGACGAGAGGATAATATCATTATCATACGTGATATATGATTGCGGTTGTGAGATGGTTGTATGAGTCATGCCTAATCTAAGAGATTCCGAGGACGGAATCTTCTGAAGGGGGTAAGAACTTGTAATACCTAACTTTAATTTATAATAAAGTTATGTTAAATATATATACTTATATGAGATAAGATGAGTTAAAAGTATGAGTTATGATGTTTAGAAACTAATTTAAGAGAAGTAGGATGCTAAAATAGATAAAAGAAACAAAGTAAATGAAAAACAAGCCAACCCGGGTCGAGTTTGTGAGCCCGGGTCGTGTTCAAAAACCCGGGTCGGGTTCTGACCAACCCGGGGCGGGTTCCGCAACCCGGGGCGGGTTCCTGTGCAGGTATAAATACCCATTTGGACCTCATTTCGTCATTTTACGAACCACAAACACCAAAACGCGATTTTTAGAGCAATGAGGGTAAAATTTAGTCCTTTTGATCGAGGGCTTTGCTTAGGAAAAGGTTGGGGAAGTGGATTAAAACCCGAATCACGTTCTTGAATCCTTGATTTTCAAAGGTATGTGATTTTGATTTCTAGAGTTTCAAACCCTAGGTGCTCAAATCCGAGGGTATGCTTGAAATTAGCTCATGTGTTGCTAGTAGGTTGTTATTATATGTTGTATTGAGTCTCTATTATGATTATTGAGAAGTTTTATCGGTTGATTTGGTAAAACCCGCAAATCTTGGAAGTTTTGAAGTCATTGTATATGATGTTCATAGTTGTGATTCTTGTTAGCTATTAATTCTTGATCTAATGAGTTAGATGTGGTTAAATTGTTTTGAGAATGTTGAAGTATGATGTGTGATGTCGTTTTGAGCAGATACACATAGGAGGGAAGAAGATATACGAGACACGGGTGGACCACGGACTGAACAGACATCAGGTGAGTAGTTAATTGTTAGAAGAATTATGCTTGTTGATATGTTTAATACAGATAAGAAGTATGCTATGTTTTGATTGGTTGAGTATAACCAAATTTGAGTATATGGAATAAAGAGTTATGGTGTGTATATCACACTCGGGACTGAGATAGTCCGTTAAGTTTAATTAAGACGAGAATTTGTTTTAGACTATGGTGATACAACCAAGTCTAGCGATCAGGAGTCCGGTATGCGCATTTTGGGAGTTTCACTTACTAAACCAATATCAGGTGAATACGTATTAGTATTTGAGTTAAGTTATACTTGTTTATGCAAAGTGTATATGTTTTTACAAGAACATCTATGTATTGTGCTGTTATTATGAAGATTGAATAGTAGAGAAATATCGTTATCCGTGAATAACAAACAATGAATTTGATATGAATACTGAGTAATAAAGATGAGTAGATGTTAGAGTGGCTGTGGTTAAGTGTCCTTGTATAGATTGTTATAACCATAGAAATTACTATGATTAAGTGTAACTTGTTTGTGATCATGAGTAAATACGAGAATATGATCGAGTTTATGAGTAGTACCGATTGTGGTATGTATTGATGAGTTGATGAATGTTAATTATTAATTGTCAAAGTAAGTTAATGTGTTGCAGGTTTCAGATAATAAGAGAAGATGGTTACTTGCTAGTGAGAATAGCAAGAGAGGAAGATGAGGATGTTCATTGAGAAGGATTCGTGGAGTATGATTAATATTTACTAACTAAGCTTTTATAAGCTTACACTTGAGTGTTATGCTGTTTTGCAGGTATCTATAGTTGTGATAGGGGGAGGCATGTGATAAGAAAAGACGGACAAGTTTAGAGCCTGTCCTTAGCCGAAGTAGATTTAATTGTAACACTTGGTCATATATTTTGTAAGGACCTTTTTGTGTAATTATTGTAATGATAACAGCTTGATCCTTGGTTTGTGTAACACCCGACTTATTAACAAAAACACCCCAAAAATTTTTCATTTTTCAAACCAAATATGCTACAATAAAACATAAGTAAAGGGGTATTAGTTAATACAATACGAGTACAAGTGTACCACGAAGTACAATACATAATATTATACATTCTAAGCCGGGCTGTCACTTCCAATGCTAAGTCCTTAGTCATGGACTTTGTCTTTTCCCTTGGCAGGGTCACGCTCACCTGCAGGGACATGTCAATAAAACTGTGAGCTATAAAGCCCAATGAGTAATCAAACCAATAATAACATGTATAAGAATAAAATTTCTCTATACAAAATCACATATGCATTATCATACAATACAAAATCAAATATGGCTCACGGGTTAGCCCGCTGTTGCCGTGGCTCACGGGTTAGCCCGCTGTTGCCTAGACTCACGGCTTATCCGGTCTTGTCTATATAAGTTTGGCACATCAAAATAAACCATGGCTCACGGCTTATCCGGTCTTGCCTAGACTCACGGCCTATCCGGTCTTGTCTATATTGGTTTATATAGATATATTGACTCACAGCTCCGTTCTTGTCTATAACAGACTCACGGCTTACCTGTTCTTGTCGTATATCAAATCATATAATCTGTCAAAACTTGTCCCCAAAACTGTTTTCAATCCGCAGCTGCTCATTTATCATTATCACATCAAATACGAGTGAGATTACTCACCTGAAGGTTTGCTACAACTAGCTCTTAGCGGTTCTTGCCTTTCAATGTGTTTCGCGAGATCTTGTCCCGTACCTATAATTCATTCATTTCCACAATGATTATAGGTTAATAATCATTTTAATTGATTCTAATGCATACGAGTCTAATATAGAACCAATTCCAAGCAATAACCATTCTTACAAAATTTCCAAAATACGTCCCGAAATACGCGTATTCTGCTACAGTACTTTCGGGAGGTCGTATACGTATTCCGACAATTTTGTATGAAGTTTCATACCATATTAGACCTATGTTTAAAATTTCAGGTCAAACGGACAAGCCTAGCATCAATTTTCAAAATTGAGCCAAAACTTAACAGAGAGCATGAAAAATCTGATCATTTTCCATGCAGCGCAGGATCGCGACCCTATCTCCAAGGGGATCGCGTCCCTACGGATCGCGACCCTATCTCCATGGAGATCGCGTCCCTACGGATCGCGACCCTATCTCCATGGAGATCGGGACCCGATCTTTGCTGAACAGACCAGAATTGCGATTTTTATGCTACAAACTCCCAATTTCTCTTATTAAGCCCTTAATACACGATTTAATCATTTGGGGTTTATTCCTAGGCTAAAACCTTACATTTTAACAAGGTTTTTAACCCCCAAAACACAATCAATCAATTTAGGGTTCTAAATTTTTAACAACCCAAAACTTCAAATTTATCAAAATATAACATCCTACTTCCATTTTCTTGACTTAAACTCTTACTAGCATGACTTAATGGAAGTATTTCATCATTTTAACCACATGATCATGGCTGCAATGCAGTTTTTGAGCCCTTCACAACTCATCAAAATTAACAATCAAGAACATGAAGAAACTTACCTCCAAAGTTTCCAATTATACCCTTTGAAGCCAAAATCAAGTTGCAAGCTCCAAATCTTCAAGAACTCTTCACAATTTTTGCAGAAATCGTTCAAGTATTTCAGTCCCGTAACTCCCAAAATCTGCACACAAGTCTTTCTTATATACTTCCAGAAATTACACTTTGGTCCTTGAAGTTGTATTTCTCAAACTTTTGCCACAATTTGCACAATTTATGACCAAATCAGATTTTTATAACATTTTAAGTCCAAGACTCAAAATATTATTACAATACAAGTCCTTTTCTGGCCAAAAGACCAAATTACCCTTTTGAGGTAAAATGACCATTTTGCCCTTTTTACAATAATTACATATTAACTATGTTTTGGCGTTACAAATTCTCCCCTCCTTTAAAAGATTTCGTCCCCGAAATCATACAAAAAGTTGATGATATTTCTCCCTCATTTCACTTTCGGTCTCCCACGTCATGTCGGAACCTTTGTGATGACGCCAAAGGACTTTCACCATGCTGATCTTCTTATTTCGCAGCTGTCTTGTCTTGCGGTCTAGCACCCGCTTAGGTTGTTCCGAGTATCTCAACTTGTCATCCACCTCTATTTCAGCAAGAGGTACCTGTTGAGATTTATCAAACAATGTTTTCCTCAAATGGGACACATGAAATACATCATGTATACCATGAAGTTCATCAGGTAGCTCCAATCTATACGCCACGGCTCCAACTCTTTGGGATATGCGAAAAGGTCCAATGAAGCGAGGACTCAACTTCCCTTTCTTTCCAAAGCGTATAAGGCCTTTCCAAGGAGATACTTTGAGCATTACCATATCTCCTATTTGGAATTCTATCGGTTTCACCCATCTGTCTGCATACTGTTTCTGTCTATTCTGAGCTACCTTCAAATTTTCGCGTATCAGTTTGATCTTTTCTTCGGTCTGTGCTACAATTTCGGGTCCAGCCAACGGCTTTTCCCCAACTTCAGTCCAGCAGGTCGGAGTACGGCACGGTGCTCCATACAAGGCTTCATACGGGGCCATCTGAATACTGGAATGGTAACTGTTATTGTACGCGAATTCCACTAAAGGTAAATGATCTTCCCAACTTCCACCAAAGTCTATGACACAAGTCCTCAACATGTCTTCCAAAGTCTGGATTGTTCTTTCACTCTGACCATCGGTCTGCGGGTGATATGCGGTACTCATAAGTACTTTTGTACCCAGTTGCTCTTGAAGACTCTGCCAAAAGTGAGAAGTAAATCTACTATCTCGGTCCGATACTATCGATGCTGGGAATCCATGTCGACAAATCACCTCATCAATGTAAATTTTCGCCAGTTGATCTACTCTATACTTTTCCTTATATGGTATAAATTGTGTCGATTTGGTCAATCGATCCACAATCACCCATATAGAATCATAACCTCGCGGTGTCCGCGGCAACTTTGTTACAAAATCCATGGTAATATGGTCCCACTTCTTCTCTGGAATCGGTAATGGTTGTATTTCCCCGTACGGTTTCTGATGGTTTGACTTAACTTGTAGACAAGTCAAACATCTTTCCACATATCTTCCAATGTCCCTCTTCATTCCAGGCCACCAATACATCGGTTTTAGCGTCCGATATGTCTTAGTACTACCCGGATGAACCGCATATCTGCTATAATGGGCATCTTCTAGAAGCAAGTTCCTCGCTTCTCCTTGTTTTGGGACCCATATTCGACCTCTGAAGGTCTTTAACTTCTGAGCATTTTCTTCCATATGCTTCAAGTATCCAACCATTCTTTCACTTTTAACATTCTCCGGCTTACACGCTTCTTCTTGTGCCAAACGAATCAATTTTGGTAACCGGCTTACTACACCCATACACGTGGATGTAACTTTCAAATGAGTTTCTTTTCGGCTTAGAGCATCTGCCACCACATTCGCCTTGCCAGGGTGGTACTGGATTTCACAGTCAAAGTCTTTCAACAGATCCATCCACCGTTGCTGTCTCATACTAAGCTCTTTCTGGTCGAAGAGGTACTTCAGGCTCTTGTGGTCGGTGTAAATGACAAACTTTACACCGTATAAATAATGTCTCCACAGCTTCAATGCTAAAACCACCGCAGCTAATTCCAGATCATGAACTGGATACTTCTTCTCGGCATCTTTTAATTGACGGGACGCATAGGCTATAACCCGACCTTTCTGCATTAGCACACAACCAAGCCCGATTCTAGATGCATCACTGTAAATCACATACTCTTCTCCACTTTGTGGTAGTACTAACACCGGTGCTTCACATAGAGCTTGTTTCAACTTCTGAAAGGCTTCTTGCTGCTTTTCGGACCATATGAATTTTTCGCCTTTCTTGGTCAACTTGGTTAACGGGACGGCTATCGAGGAGAAATTCTCAACAAACCTTCTGTAATAGCCTGCCAAACCAAGAAAACTTCTTACTTCGGTTGGACTTCGAGGCGGTTCCCATTTCATCACAGCTTCTATTTTTGCTGGGTCGACTTTCACCCCTTCGGCATTAATTACATGGCCAAGAAATTGAACTTCCCTTAGCCAAAACTCACACTTGGAAAATTTTGCATACAACTTCTCCCGGCGAAGCAACTCCAAAACTTGTCGCAGGTGCACTTCATGTTCGGTTTGGCTTCGCGAATACACCAAGATGTCATCTATAAACACTATCACCGAGGTATCAAGGAACGGTCGACACACCCGGTTCATGAGATCCATGAATACGGCTGGAGCATTGGTTAACCCAAAAGGCATCACCAAAAACTCATAATGACCGTATCTCGTTCGGAAAGCTGTCTTCGGAATGTCAGACTCTCTTATCTTCAATTGATGATAACCCGATCTCAGATCAATTTTGGAAAAGTAGGACGCTCCTTGTAGCTGATCAAACAAGTCATCTATTCTGGGTAGCGGGTACTTGTTCTTCACCGTGATTTTATTTAACTCCCGATAGTCAATACACATGCGCATTGACCCATCTTTCTTCTTGACAAACAAAATAGGAGCTCCCCAAGGTGATGTACTCGGCCTGATAAAACCTCTGTCTAGCAGTTCTTCCAGTTGCTTTCGCAGTTCTACCATCTCTGAAGGTGCTAAACGGTATGGAGCTCGGGCAACAGGTGCGGCTCACGGAAACAGCTCAATCGTAAACTCAACCTGTCGATCTGGTGGCAACCCTGGAAGTTCGTCTGGAAACACATCTGGGAACTCGTTTACCACATTCACATTTGCTACCCCCACTTTAATCGGTTGAGCCACCGACACATACGCCAAGTAAGACATCCCTCCTTTACTAATACAGCTTCTGGCTTGAGCAAAGGAGATAACTGGCATCCTTAACCGAGGTCGTTCACCCTGAATCTTCATCCATTTCCCCTCCGGTGATAATACCGTGATGTTTTTATTTCTACAATCCATGTTGGCATAGTTCGTTGCTAACCAATCCATCCCCACAATCACACCAAATTCATTGGTAGTCATCGGCTTCAAATCTATAGGGAAAACGGTCCCGTAGATTTTAAGCTGACAACCTTCCATATGTTCAGAAACCCAGACATATCGGCCGTCTGCTATAGCTACTTCTAAGCTTTCATCCATCGGGGTTAGAGGTACATTCAGGCGAGGCAATAAAGATTCCGATACAAAACAGTGAGTGGCTCCCGGATCAAAAATAACATATACAGGTATGGTATTGAGAGTAAAGATACCTGTAATCACATCCGTCTTCTCACGGGCTTCCTCCACGGTCATCTGGAAAGCTCGCGAGGCTACTGGTCGTCCCCTGTTCCTCGGCTCTTCTTTCTTTCCCACTTGATCATCTCTAGGTCTCTCACTATAAGCCCCAGATTTCAGTTGGGGACAGTTCAGGCGAATATGATCCGTAGCCCCACATTGGAAACACCTACGGTCCGCCCGACAGTCCCGTATAAGATGACCCGCTTTTCCACAATTTCGGCAGACCATTGACCCAGTATCGCTGCGACAACTGCCCGTGTGCCTTTTTCTGCATTTTTCACACCACTTGCCTTCGTCCCTCTGACTTTTTCCCCTAGATCCGGATTGTTGCGACTTTTTCTGAGGCGTCCAACATTGGTCTTCCGCCTTTCGTTTCGTTTCCAAAACTTTCTTCTCGTCTTCTTGTCGTTTCAGTTCTGTTTCTCTTTCTGTGGCTCGATCCACTACTTGCCGGAAAGTAGTTAATTTCAACGGTTGCACAATCTCTCTAATTCGGGTTGTCAACCCCCGAACATACTTGTCGATCTTTCTATTTTCAATGTAGATATGGTGTTCCGCAAACCTAGCTTTCTCCAGAAAGCTAAGTGTATACTCCTGAACAGATCGGGAACCCTGTTCCAAATGCAGGAATTCATCCTCCAACTTCTGAATAGCTACTTCCGAGCAGTATTCTTCATTGAACTTTGTCTTGAATTGCTCCCAAGGTATCGATTGGGACGAATCAAGATCCAGTGATTTATAGTAGGTTTGCCACCAATGTAGTGCACCGCTTGTAAGTTGGTTTGTGGCAAATTCAACTTTATCATCATCAGCACATTTACTTACTCGGAACACCTTCTCGATATGCATGATCCATTCCATAGCTTTGACTGGATCATCTGTCCCCGAGAATTCATTTGGTTTACAACCAAGGAAAGATTTGTACGTACACCCAACTTTCTTTATCGAGGCTTCCCCACCTTGAGTTTCTTTTGCTGCCCGGGCCCGACTTTCTCCCTGGCTCTCATTTTATGGCTGCCCATCATGAACACTTTTTGCAGCCTCTTCAGTAGGATTTGGATTTGCACTTGGGTTGGGATTGCCACTCGGGTTGGGATTGTTTGATAATGCAGGCATCATTTGCCTAACCACTTCTTCCACTATCGCTCTAATATCGGGTGGATTTTGTCCCACCGGTTCCCGTGCTGGTGCCCTTTGCCCAACAGAGCCACGTGACCGAGCTGGTCCACTTCTTGACCGAGCTGGTCCACTTCTTGCAGTTCCACGCGAATTCGCACCAGTGGGATTGCTTCGTGTATTTCTCATACTTCAAAATTTCAGCAAACCGTTAGATTACATATATAATAACAAACTTATATATATCTAACAGTCCATTTATCTGTGTTTCTCTCAAGGTTTAAGTCCAGGGATCTAATCTAAGACACCTAGTTCACTTAAACCACGGCTCTGATACCAACTTGTAACACCCGACTTATTAACAAAAACACCCCAAAAATTTTTCATTTTTCAAACCAAATATGCTACAATAAAACATAAGTAAAGGGGTATTAGTTAATACAATACGAGTACAAGTGTACCACGAAGTACAATACATAATATTATACATTCTAAGCCGGGCTGTCACTTCCAATGCTAAGTCCTTAGTCATGGACTTTGTCTTTTCCCTTGGCAGGGTCACGCTCACCTGCAGGGACATGTCAATAAAACTGTGAGCTATAAAGCCCAATGAGTAATCAAACCAATAATAACATGTATAAGAATAAAATTTCTCTATACAAAATCACATATGCATTATCATACAATACAAAATCAAATATGGCTCACGGGTTAGCCCGCTGTTGCCGTGGCTCACGGGTTAGCCCGCTGTTGCCTAGACTCACGGCTTATCCGGTCTTGTCTATATAAGTTTGGCACATCAAAATAAACCATGGCTCACGGCTTATCCGGTCTTGCCTAGACTCACGGCCTATCCGGTCTTGTCTATATTGGTTTATATAGATATATTGACTCACAGCTCCGTTCTTGTCTATAACAGACTCACGGCTTACCTGTTCTTGTCGTATATCAAATCATATAATCTGTCAAAACTTGTCCCCAAAACTGTTTTCAATCCGCAGCTGCTCATTTATCATTATCACATCAAATACGAGTGAGATTACTCACCTGAAGGTTTGCTACAACTAGCTCTTAGCGGTTCTTGCCTTTCAATGTGTTTCGCGAGATCTTGTCCCGTACCTATAATTCATTCATTTCCACAATGATTATAGGTTAATAATCATTTTAATTGATTCTAATGCATACGAGTCTAATATAGAACCAATTCCAAGCAATAACCATTCTTACAAAATTTCCAAAATACGTCCCGAAATACGCGTATTCTGCTACAGTACTTTCGGGAGGTCGTATACGTATTCCGACAATTTTGTATGAAGTTTCATACCATATTAGACCTATGTTTAAAATTTCAGGTCAAACGGACAAGCCTAGCATCAATTTTCAAAATTGAGCCAAAACTTAACAGAGAGCATGAAAAATCTGATCATTTTCCATGCAGCGCAGGATCGCGACCCTATCTCCAAGGGGATCGCGTCCCTACGGATCGCGACCCTATCTCCATGGAGATCGCGTCCCTACGGATCGCGACCCTATCTCCATGGAGATCGGGACCCGATCTTTGCTGAACAGACCAGAATTGCGATTTTTATGCTACAAACTCCCAATTTCTCTTATTAAGCCCTTAATACACGATTTAATCATTTGGGGTTTATTCCTAGGCTAAAACCTTACATTTTAACAAGGTTTTTAACCCCCAAAACACAATCAATCAATTTAGGGTTCTAAATTTTTAACAACCCAAAACTTCAAATTTATCAAAATATAACATCTTACTTCCATTTTCTTGACTTAAACTCTTACTAGCATGACTTAATGGAAGTATTTCATCATTTTAACCACATGATCATGGCTGCAATGCAGTTTTTGAGCCCTTCACAACTCATCAAAATTAACAATCAAGAACATGAAGAAACTTACCTCCAAAGTTTCCAATTATACCCTTTGAAGCCAAAATCAAGTTGCAAGCTCCAAATCTTCAAGAACTCTTCACAATTTTTGCAGAAATCGTTCAAGTATTTCAGTCCCGTAACTCCCAAAATCTGCACACAAGTCTTTCTTATATACTTCCAGAAATTACACTTTGGTCCTTGAAGTTGTATTTCTCAAACTTTTGCCACAATTTGCACAATTTATGACCAAATCAGATTTTTATAACATTTTAAGTCCAAGACTCAAAATATTATTACAATACAAGTCCTTTTCTGGCCAAAAGACCAAATTACCCTTTTGAGGTAAAATGACCATTTTGCCCTTTTTACAATAATTACATATTAACTATGTTTTGGCGTTACAGTTTGAGTGCAAATATACCCAATTAAATGTGTAATTGTTTTAAAATGTTTGGGTGTACTTTGTATGAGAAACTGGGTGTTACATGTTTGATTTATGTTTGGATATTGTTTTGACCTTGTTGGGACTGTTTTCCTTTGCTGAAATCAGTAGCTGATTAGGTTAGTTTGTAGGCATTAAACCTTGGCTAGTAACTGTTCAGTAGAACTTTAGTTAGTGGCTAGTTTATGCTTTGCTCGGTTTTGCTAGTTTGGATGCCTTTGATTGCTTCTGATTCAGAGATGTACTTCTGATTTCAGAAAGTGACTAGGTTATCTGAGCTTAGCTTAGCTTGGCTTGAGTGTGATTGATCATTGCTTTCGTTGATAGTGATTAGGAAGGTAGAAACTAGATCCTCCGACTGTAGCTGTGACACTACTAGTTGGTAATCTCTCATCTAGTCTAACCACGAAGCTCCTGCGGATCGACCCTGACTACCACTATACTAGTGTGTGTTAGGTTTTCTCTTATTTTTGACCGCACGACGACCGCTGCGTTGTCAGCACCAAAATGTATCGAACGCTAAAGCCTGTGTATTGGTGGCCGGGAATGAAAAGGGACATTGGAAGGTATGTAGAAAAGTGCCTGACTTGTTTGCAGGTAAAGTCGAACCATCAGAAACCGTATGGCGAAATTCAACCGTTACCAATTCCAGAAAAGAAGTGGGATAATATTACAATGGATTTTGTAACAAAACTACCTCGAACACCGCGTGGGCATGATACTGTTTGGGTGGTGGTTGATCGATTGACGAAATCGGCACAATTTTTACCAGTTAGTGAAAATTTTAAAATTGAAAAGTTGGCGAAAATATACATTGACGAGGTAATTCGTCGACATGGATTACCGTCGTCAATTGTATCTGATCGAGATAGCAGATTTACTTCCCGATTTTGGCAAAGTCTCCAAGAACAGTTGGGTTCAAAAGTGTTGATCAGTACCGTGTACCACCCGCAGACTGATGGGCAAAGCGAGCGAACCATTCAGACTTTAGAAGACATGCTTCGATCAAGCGTGATAGACTTTGGCGGAAGTTGGGAATATCATCTACCTTTGGTAGAATTTGCTTATAACAACAGTTTCCATTCCAGCATTCAGATGGCCCCATATGAAGCGTTGTACGGAGCACCGTGTCGTACTCCAACTTGCTGGACGGAAGTGGGGGAAAAGCTGTTGGCTGGACCCGAGATCGTAGCCCAAACTGAAGAAAAGATTAAGCAAATCCGGGAGCATTTGAAAGTTGCTCAAAACAGACAGAAACAGTATGCTGACAGACGGGTAAAACCTTTGGAATTCCGCGTAGGGGACATGGTAATGCTTAAAGTATCCCCTTGGAAAGGCTTGATTCGATTTGGAAAGAAAGGGAAGTTAAGTCCCCGTTTCGTTGGACCGTTCCGGATATCACAAAGAATAGGAGCTGTGGCGTATCGATTAGAGTTACCAGAAGAACTCCAGGGTATTCATAATATTTTCCATGTATCTCATTTGCGGAAAACATTATTTGATGAATCCCAACGAATACCCCTAGCTGAAATTCAAGTTGATGAAAAATTAAGATACCCGGAGCAACCTGAGAAAGTGTTAGACCGAAAAGTAAGACAGTTGCGAAACAAGAATATCAAAATGGTTAAAGTACTTTGGCGACATCATAGAGGTTCCGATATGACGTGGGAAACTGAAGACGAAATGAGGGAGAAATACCCTCAACTCTTTATTTGATTCCGAGGACGGGATCTTTTAAAGGGGGGAAGAATTTGTAACACCACGTTGGTTTCGGTGAGTAAATTTACTATAATCATATTTTAATTTCAATGTGAAATTAGGTTATAAAAGTTAGATGGTTTTTAGGCATCTAATGTAGAAAGTTTGTGTGAAAAATGAGTGAAAAGAGATAAATCGGGTCGCGTGGATTGAAACGGGTTGAGTTAAAAGATGAAATCAACCCTTAAAGATCATTTTAGAAGAACCCGGGTCGTGTTGGCCAACCCGGGTCGAGTTAATGCCTTAGAATATCATCGAAATTGAAACGAATCAAACCCGAGGCGGGTTTTAAAACCGAGGTCGTGTGATAGTAGAAACCCGGACCGGGTTTTGGAAACCGGGTAGGGTTCCGTCAAAGTGCAAAAATGGGCCAACGTCAAACCGGGTCGTGCTATCGAGCCAGGAGTGTGCTGCGGGTCGGGCCCGGGTCTGGCTGTCTAACCCGGGTCGGATTTTGTGCCGACCCCACTCATTTAAATCGCGATTTTGTCACATTTAGTCACTTCTTTCTCGATCAAAAACTCTCCAAAAACCCTAGAAACGTTCCCTCTTGGTTCTTGGATCAAATTGGAAGCTTAAAACGAGTTGGATTGAAGTGATTTTCAATATTTATCTTATTGAAGGTAAGGTATTCACTTCTATCCCTTTTGAAAGATTGATTTTGGTCATTTGAGTTGGGTTTCGAGTTGTGGTAAAGAACCACCTAATAATGGTTGGAATTTTAACATATATACTTGGTTAGACGTGTTGAATGCTTCTAATTTCGAGCTTTATCCGTTGTGACCAAGCTTTAAGCTTGATGGGTTGAAAAACAACATTTTCACCTTTGCTTGGTGTAAATGTGATCATGTAGGTGCTGGGAAAACTTGAAGAATCGTTGTAACTCTTGTGGTGTTAGCTAGGATTGTATAAGTCTTCATTACCAGGTGAGTAATCTCTCTTATATCAGTTGTGATATTTGTATTGATCGAACTCTTGAAATTTGAAGTAGCCCTAGCATTTGAATTGGTGAACTATAAGTTAGTCAATTACCCAATTGGTATGGTATAACGGCCTATATGGCTAGGAGATTGGACTTCGTATCCAAATGTGAACGGCCTTCGTGGCTAGGAGATTGGATTCCATATCCAAAATAAACGGCCCTTGAGGCTAGGAGATTGGATGTAATATCCAAATAATAACGGCCTGTACGGCTAGGAGATTGGATGTGATATCCAAATATCAAACGGCCCTTGAGGCTAGGAGATTTGATTGATATCCAAATGTTGACTTAAGCAGGGAAGTACACAGTATAGAGTTTTAACAGCTTTAGTATATGTTTATATATTAAATTGCTTATATGATTACTCATTGAGCTTTATAGATCACTGTATTTGTGTAAATTGTCCTTGCAGGTGAGCGTGACCCTGTTAAGGGTAAAGATATAGCTCGTGGATAGGACTGTTCGTTGTAGCGGCCCGGCTTAGAAGGAGTTTATTTTGTTATAGATACTCCTTGATACACTTGTACCCCTTTTTGTATAAACTTATACACCTAAACTGTTAGTTTTGTATGTTTGAAACTGTGTTTAAAAATGAAAAAATTTGGGTGTATTTTGTTTTGAAAAGCCGGGTGTTACAAGTAAATACGACATGAGGATAGACGTTGGAGGCGTCGTCGGACAGAGGTTGGTTTTCAGTGATTTTTTTATCGGGATATTCACTTGTCGGGTAAAGAAAAGAAAAAAGAGAAGGATTGGGTTAAAGTGTAATGCTAAATTATTTTTATCAAAGCCCATTCAGATTTCTTTTTATCTCTTAATGGTTCAGAGTCCATTAAGATGGTCTGATCCATTCAGACGTGCTACTTATACAAATATAATAGTTTTATCCATTCAAAGTCTCTTAGGGCATCTCCAACTCACATCTATAAATGAGTTTACACCATTTTAAACCATTTTTTCTTCTAACCCACTTTATTTTTTGGTATATGAATAGTATTACTCCAAATATAGAGTAATACTATTCATTTACACAAAAAACAGAGTTAATGTTTCACTTGTCATTTTTATCATTTATTTTTTATTTCTATACATTTTTAGTTTAATTTAAATGCAATAACAAATATTTACAATCATGTTATATATTAAATGATATTAATTAGTTATAATTATCAAAATTGAATATTTATATATCAAATTCGTATAAAAGTTTACGTATAATAGATAGAAGGAGAAAATTTGACAATTTTTGTAAATAAAGAAAAAAATATACTAGAAATATACATTTTAAAGTAAAAATATTATGAAAAATAGAGATGAGTTGAAGATGATCAATTTTTTCGGAAAACAATGTAGTTTCAAATAATAATTTTTTTTTTTTACTTTGAATAGATGTTTGTATGAAGTAAAAATGAAGTATTTATTTAGGGGCTGTTTGTTTTTTCTTTGCAGATCTTCCTGACCTCTTCTGTCTGCGCCACACAGATATGAACCTTCGCAGAGTGTTTGTTTTTTCGAAGACTGCAGACCTAAAAAAGTCTGCGCGTCCTCTTTTTGGGGAAGACATGGACCAATGTCTTCAAGGGTCTGCAAAGCTCTTCTAGTAATAAATTAATACTACAATTTTAACCTAAAAAAAAAAGAAATACACATATCGTTTTCTCCTCCAACCGGTCTCGCGTTTTCTCTTCCTTGCGTCGTCGACCAAACCGCAGCCGCTGACCACCTTCGATTAAAAAAAAGAAATACGCATATTTGTTTTTAAAAATACTTTGATTTTTTTTAACTAATAGTTGCGATTTTTTATCAATATTACTTTTTCGAAGTAAATAATATTTATTTTTTCTAAGTTTTTAAACAAAATGAAGATAAATTTGTAAAACTTTTAAAAAAAATGTCACAAACTTACAAAAAGACATGTTTGCTTTGATATTTAAATTCGTTAATATCATATAATAGACGTTTTTTTTATTGTAAATCATACTTATAAACTATTTGAAACCTACAAATATATTTTAACATTAGAACTTTGGTTCACAATCTTACGCAAATGTTTAGCTTTACAAACTATTTGTAAATCCAACTTTGGTCACATATTTTTATTCTTTATTATTTTAAAAAATAAATGTTTGCCTTGATATTTAAATTCGTTAATATCATAAATTGAACGTACTCATGTGTTACTTAAAAAAAGTTTATTTAAATTTCAGTTTAATTTCACAACCTGCAGACTTTAAAAAACAAATAGTCTTCTTCTTGCAGTCTGCAGACATTAAGTCCACCTCTTCTCTGTAGATGCTCTGCAGATATGGTCCGCAGACTGCAGATCTTTTATCTCTTAAAAAACAAACAGCACCTTAGTGATTATCGATAAAAAAAAATAAAGATAGAACAAAGATGATCATAAACATTTAAATTTAAAAACTATCAAACACACCCATTCAAATTTAAAAACTATCAAACACACGCTAACCTAACCTATCGACACCCCTAGTTTTTGGATGTCAATTGCAAAAAGGGAAAAGACAAGGGGGAGACAATTGCAGTTTATGAAAAAATTTCACCCTGCTGTTCTTCTGTCATGAGTTCATCAGTCTCATTGCCAAATTCAAACACACAAACCAAAGAAATCAATAGAGGAGATGCGAATTGAAAGGAGCAATGAATATGCAAGGCCTTCACCATCAACAACAGCAGTTAGCAGCTCTGCTCTCCGTCGCTCTCCCAAAAGAGAAGGATTCTTCATCTTCATCTTCATCGCAACCTAACAATCCGTCGTCTGAAGGTGGCGAAGATGACGCTTCTCGATTGGCAGCCATCAACTCACTTCACCGCGCCATTGTTTACCCTCATAACTCACTCCTCGTCACTCACTCTGCCTCGTTTCTCGCCCAGGGGTTTTCGCAACTCATTGCAGACAAGTAACTCTTCCTTATATACGCCTGTTTATTTATATTCGTTGCTGGATATAGTGACCAATATACCTCTTTATGATTTAGAATTGATTCATATGTATTAAATTTGAATCATTTTTCTAGGTTATCAGTGGATTTAGGTGGGATTTTCCCTTTATTATGTGTTTGCACTGTGCACTAAATCCGATTTCATTTACTGTTTCCATATTGCTGCCTCTGTAACAGCAAGCTGCGCATCAGCAGATTGCACAATTATATTTCCTTATTTTTTTTTGGTAATTATTATACTTATGGTGTTTGCTTTATCTAGATCATATTCAGTACGTCAAGCTGCTGCAACAGCCTATGGTGCCCTGTGTGCAGTCTTATGCTCACTCCCTATTGGATCAAATGGAAGACAAAACCATGTAATTCTTGGAAATTTGGTTGATAGATTTATCGGCTGGGCATTACCATTGTTTAGCAATGTCAATGCTGGTGAAGGGACGATTGAAATTGCGGCAGAAGGTCTCCATGAATTCCTCAATGTTGGAGATATTGGAGCTACTGAGAGATACGCATTGCCCATTCTCAAAGCATGTCAAGAGCTTCTTGAAGATGAGAGAACCTCCTTTACCTTACTTCACCGGCTTTTGACTGTTTTGACCTTGATTTCTTTGAAGTTTTTCATCTGTTTCCAGGCCCACTTTGTTGACATAGTTGATTTGCTTCTTGGGTGGGCAATGATACCCGATCTTGCTGAATCTGACAGGAGTGTCATTATGGATAGCTTTTTGCAGTTTCAAAAACATTGGGTCAACAACCTGCAATTCTCTTTAGGATTGCTTTCAAAGTTTTTGGGTGACATGGATGTACTACTTCAAGATGGAAGCCCTGGGACCCCACAACAGTTTCAAAGACTGCTTGCATTGTTATCGTGTTTTTCTACAGTTTTACAGTCTACAGCTTCCGGGTTGCTAGAGATAAATTTACTTGAAGAAATTAAAGACCCCCTCACCAAAATGCTTCCTCAATTGTTACAATGTTTGTCAATGGTCGGAAGGAAATACGGTTGGTCAAAATGGATTGTGGATTCCTGGAAGTGTTTGACTCTTTTGGCTGAAATTTTAAGCGAGAGGTTTTCATCTTTCTACAGTATTGCAGTTGACATCCTGTTTCAAAGCTTGGATATGAGGAACACTCCTAAAACTTTAAGTACCCAAAAACTTACTTCATTTCAAGTTCATGGGGTTCTCAAGACCAATCTTCAGTTACTGTCACTTCAAAAACTTGGCCTTTTATCTTCATCTGTAACTAAAATATTACAGTTTGATTCACCTGTTTCCCAGCTTCGTCTGCATCCAAATCACCTGGTGACCTCAAGTTCTGCTGCTACGTATGTCTTCTTACTTCAACATGGAAACAATGAAGTTGTACAATGTGCAATGACTTCATTACTTGAAGAACTAAACATGTTAAAAGACATGCTTGCGAGCATTATAGCTCCTAAAAGATTCTCCAAAACCGAACTGTTTGCACTCTTTAAGTTCGATATCAAAGTTCTTCTAAGTTGTGTTTCTTTGGGTGGTGGTACTAGTTTGATAGGTCAACCAGAAATCGATACTTTATATGTTAATAGATCAGAGAAAATGATACATCATATTATTGACAATCTGAATCCTTTTGAATTACCTATTCGGGGATACATGGAGTTGCAAGTAACCATTTTCAAGATGTTGAATAGGCTAAGTATAGTGGAATTTCTTAGTAAGTTCTCAATGAGGAAACACAACAATGGAGTGATGTTGGAACATTTTAGGAAGTACAGTCTGTTTCTCACGAAAGCACTTCATGTTTCATCTCCTTTGGGATTAAAGTTAGAAGCATTACAATGGATACATACATACTGTGAGACTGTTAAACGTATGCATGACAAGTCAAAGTGTACAGATTATGATTCTAAGGGCATTGGGTATCTCGAGTTTTTTGGTGAGATTGTGCTCTCTGTTCTTGATGCTGCATCTGATAGGGAACCAAAAGTGAGGTGTCAGGTTGCATTGGTATTGGAAATGTTTCTTCACTCAAAACTTATACACCCCTCACAGTTATATGCTTTAACTGAAGTTATCCTTGAAAAGCTTGGAGATCCAGATGAAGAAATCAAAGAACTATTCTTGAAGTTGCTTTCTCATGCATTGCCTGTCACATCACTTGTATGTGGCATACATGATGACGTGGCAGTTACCAAGTATAGACCAATCACACAATGGAAGCAAGTTTTTGCCTTAAAGCAACTGCCACATCAGCTTCACTCAAAGCAGCTTGTTTCCATCTTAAGTTACATTTCACAAAGATGGAAGGTTCCTCTTTCTTCTTGGATTCAAAGACTTGTTCATACTTGTCACAATTCAAAGGATTTTGCTTTAGCCCAACAAGAAGACACAGGACATTTAAACATGACTAGCTTATTTTTGGACATGAACATGGAGGAAGATCTCTTAGAAAGAACATGTTCAGTAAACCTCCTTGCTGGCGCATGGTGGGCCATACATGAAGCAGCTAGATACTGTATCACCACACGCCTTCGTACCAATCTTGGTGGGCCCTCACAAACTTTTGCTGCTTTGGAACGAATGCTTCTAGATGTTGCACATGTATTACAGGTGAACACCGATCAAAGTGATGCAAATTTAAATCTTTTAGGTTCTTCTTATTCTTATGCTCACTTGTTACCATTGCGGTTATTACTTGATTTTGTCGAGTCTTTAAAGAAAAACGTGTACAATGCTTATGATGGATCAACCGTTTTACCATCTCCATCTCGCCAGAGTTTTGTTTTCTTTAAAGCAAATAAAAAAGTATGTGAAGAATGGTTTTCTCGTATATGTGAGCCAATGATGAACGCGGGTCTTGCACTTCAATGTCATGATGCTACAATTCATTACTGTAGTTTACGTCTACAAGAGCTCAAAAATTCATTGGCTTCATCTATGAAGGAAAAGTCAAGAACCCAAGTCATGGAAAGCCTTCATAACATGAAATCAAGATTCTTGGGAGATGTCTTAAGGGTCTTACGCCATATGACATTGTCTTTATGTAAGAACCATGAACCGGAAGCTTTAATAGGTTTTCAAAAATGGGTATCGACCGCTTTTTTTCCTTTATTTATGGAAGAAAGTCAAAGTTTGTCTTGGATCACAGGGCTTGTCTATCAAGCACAAGGTCAATACGAAAAGGCTGCTGCTCATTTCACTCATTTGTTACAAACTGAGGAGTCACTTGGCTCTATGGGCTCTGATGGTGTACAGTTTGCTATAGCGCGCATAATTGAAAGTTACAGTGCGGTTTCGGATTGGAAATCCCTTGAATCTTGGCTATCAGAGTTGCAACTCCTTCGTGCTAAACATGCTGGTAAAAGTTACTCGGGTGCTTTAACAATGGCGGGAAACGAGTTAAATGTCATTCATGCCCTTGCTCATTTTGATGATGGTGATTACAAGTCAGCATGGGGTTGCCTTGACTTGACACCTAAAAGCAGCAATGAACTCGCACTCGATCCGAAAGTAGCTTTACAAAGAAGTGAGCAGATGCTTTTACAAGCAATGCTTTTTAATATTGAAGGGAAGGTAGAAAAAGTGCAACATGAACTACAAAAGGCGAAATTAATGCTGAATGAAACATTTACGACTTTGCCACTCGATGGGTTAACAGAAGCAGCAGAACATGTTAATCAGTTGCATTGTATATCTGCATTTGAAGAAAGTTGCAAGATTTCAGGCACCCAAGATATTTTAACTTCATATATTCAAGAAGTGCGGTTTCCAGGTAATCACATTTACCAAGATTGTAAACCATGGATGAAAATTCTGCGTGTTTATCGATCCATTCATTCCATATCTCCAGTGACTCTAAATCTCAGCTTGAATTTACTCAGTTTATCTCGAAAACAAAAGAACCTAATGTTGGCAAATCGTCTCAATGACTATTTGAAAAAGTGTCATTTAAGTGAAGAAAGTTTTCATACATCCATCTTCTCAAGTTTACAATACGAAAGCATTCTCTTGATGCGAGCTGAAAACAGGCTTGAAGATGCATACACAGGTCTATGGTCATTTGTTAGTCCTTTCATGGTTTCATCCTCTGATATTCCTTCTGTTGTCCCTGATGGTGCTTTAAAGGCGAAAGCTTGCTTAAAACTTTCAAAATGGTTGAAAAATGACCATTTAGATCCCAATTTGGAAGACATCATTCTAAAGATACGATCAGAATACAGTGATGATAATATGAACTATAACATGGATCTCATTGTTGAAGAACTTGTGGGGACAGTTACTAAGCTATCTACACGTCTTTGTCCCACTATGGGAAAGTCATGGATCTCTTATGCTTCTTGGTGTTATGGTCAAGCTAGGTCAACAAGTGACACCGCCCTTCAATCCCGTTCCTTTTCTCCAATTCTTGATTCAGAAATTCAACCAGACAGGTTTAAATTAACCGAAGAAGAGGTTTCAAGAGTCAAACATCTTGTTTCAGAGATTCTCCAAAAAGCAAGAGATATTCAAGACTTAAATGTGGTCCCACAAGACCATAATAATTTGGTGCAGCAAGTAGTGAATATAATAGAGTCTGCAGCTGAAAATTCTTCTGTTGTTGTTGCTTCACAGTTGCAGAAATTCTTTCATTTTGCCAACATTGATGTTGAGGGAAGTACGTTGCTATTGTTGAACGAATTGGTTGATGTTTGGTGGTGTTTGAGAAAAAGAAGGGTATCTCTATTTGGGCATGCAGGTAAAGCATTTATAAATTACCTGTCACATTCATCTTCCAAGCTATGGGGTAGTCAAATGGAAAGTCAAAAGAATGCTAGTTATACCTTGAAAGCTACACTCCATGTCTTACATATCCTTCTTAACTATGGAGTGGAGTTAAAATCTACCCTTGAACCTGCACTTTCATCTGTTCCTTTGTTGCCATGGCAGGTGGGACCCGTTTTGCTATTTTTAATATCATAGTAACCTAACCAGTTCTATATTCTAATTTATCATCTCTAATTGAAGGAAGTGACTCCTCAACTATTTGCTCGGTTAAGCTCTCACCCTGAAGAAGATGTCAGGAAACAGCTCGAGGGCATTTTGGTCATGCTTGCGAAACAATCTCCCTGGTCAATAATCTATCCAACCCTTGTTGATATCAACACAAGTGAAGAGAATCCTTCTATGGAACTCACACGTATATTGGCATGTTTGGTAAGTTTTCTTTATTATATAATTGTATCTGTGTTGTGTTTTTTCTTCATTTCTTTTTTGTTATCTATTTTGATATTTGGTTTCACTATACAGAACAAACAATATCCAAGATTAGTCCAGGATGTCCAGCTCATGATTAAAGAACTAGAAAATGTAACAATTCTTTGGGAAGAATTATGGCTCAGCACACTACAAGATCTTCACTCAGGTAAATTGAATCTGGACAATAGTTTTTTTTCAAGATTAATCTAAATTACTCTGATAATTTCATTTTTTAAACATTTCTAGATGTAATCGGGCGGATAAATTTGCTAAAAGAGGAAGCATCACGTATCTCAGAGAACATTACTCTGAGTCACACCGAAAAAAGCAAAATAAACGCCGCGAAATATTCCGCTATGATGGCGCCCATTGTAGTTACCCTAGAACGTCGGTTAGCTTCCACTTCAAGAAAACCCGAAACACCTCACGAAATCTGGTTCCATAACGAGTACATGAAACAAATCAAATCAGCAATTTCAAACTTCAAAACCCCACCATCTGCAAACACACTAGGAGAAGTCTGGAAACCATTTGACACCATTGTTGCATCTTTATCTTCTTATCAAAGAAAATCATCAATCTCATTATCAGAAGTCGCACCTCAATTAGCTCTCCTTTCATCATCCGATGTCCCGATGCCCGGTCAGGGCAATATCGTCACAATCACGTCTTTTTCTGAACAAGTAGTGATCTTGCCAACAAAGACGAAACCGAAAAAGCTTGTTGTATTCGGGTCAGATGGTCAAAAATACCCTTACTTGTTAAAAGGGCGGGAAGATCTCCGTCTTGACGCTAGAATAATGCAACTTTTACAAGCTATAAATGGTTTTCTTCATTCGGATCCTATTGGGATTCGTCATTATTCAGTGACACCGATTAGTGGTCGAGCCGGTTTGATTCAGTGGGTGGAAAATGTAACGAGTATTTATAGTGTTTATAAATCTTGGCAGAATCGCGTCCAGGTGGCACAGCTTTCGGGGGCTGTTTCTAGCAATAATAAAAACTCGGTGCAATCGCATGTACCTCGGCCTACTGATATGTTTTATGGTAAAATTATACCGGCATTGAAGGAGAAAGGGATAAGAAGAGTGATTTCTAGAAAAGATTGGCCTCATGAAGTTAAGAGAAAAGTTCTTTTGGACCTTATGCAGGAGACTCCTAAACAGCTTCTTCATAACGAAATATGGTGTGCAAGTGAAGGCTTCAAAGCCTTCCGTTCAAAGTTGAAAAGGTTCTTCATACAACTAAAAAAACATGCTGATAGTTTTTTGAATTTGTACTAATTTTCAGTTTTGTTTTGGTCTAAGGGCAATATGGTCATTTTCAGAAAAATTAACAGCTAGGCTGTTAATATAGAGTAACCAGGGACCAAAATTGCTAGGAAACTTAAAATCAGGACCAAGTATGCAAGAGAAAACTTTCGAGGACCAAATTTGCAAAAATCAGCTATACTAAAGACCAAAAATGTAACTTACTCTTTTGATGTTTATGATGTCTATCTAATAATTTTATTTTCATTCAGGTATTCTGGAAGTGTAGCAGCCATGAGCATGGTAGGACACATATTGGGTCTAGGGGACAGGCATTTGGATAATATTCTTTTGGACTTTCATAGTGGTGATATTGTCCACATTGATTATAACGTGTGTTTTGACAAAGGACAAAGATTAAAAGTCCCTGAAATTGTCCCCTTCCGCCTCACACAAACACTTGAAGCAGCTTTAGGGTTAATGGGCACCGAAGGCTCCTTCAAGAAAAACTGTGAAACAGTTCTTGGTACCTTGAAAAAGAACAAAGATGTACTCTTGATGTTGTTGGAAGTCTTTGTGTGGGACCCTCTTGTGGAGTGGACACGTGGCGATTTTCATGATGATGCTGCCATTGTTGGTGAAGAAAGAAAAGGCATGGAACTTGCAGTTAGCTTAAGTCTCTTTGCTTCTCGTGTCCAAGAAATTCGTGTACCTTTGCAGGTACTTAAAAGGGTCAACCTTTTTCTGATATACATGTTCTTTTCGGATATTTTTTTTTTTTTCAATTATTTTCTCAAATTTTCCAGGAACATCATGATCTCTTATTGGCTACATTACCAGCTGTTGAATCTGCCCTTCAGGTAACTTAAACGTGTTACAACCCATTTGCAACTTATGGTTGTTTTTAGAGTAAACCTCAAGAACGGTCCCTGTGGTTTCACTTTTGCTAGGTTCAGTCCAAAAACGAAACTTTTTCTAAAAATGATCCTTATTGGCAAGTTTCGTTCTGTGTTTGGTCCTTCCCCTTTACGCCATTACCATTTTGCCCCTACTTTTATACCGAAACCCTCCAAGAAGGATCTTTTTTAGAAAAAGTGACAAACCACAGGGACCATTCTTGTTTTTATCCCGATTTTTGTCTGACTTCAAGAATATCATGATTTATAACAGAGATTTGCAGACATTTTGAGTCAATATGAGATTGTATCTGCTGTCTACAACCGCACAGATCAAGAAAGATCCAACCTTATTCTCCACGAAACATCAGCCAAAACAATTGTTGCTGAAGCAACAAAGAATCTAGAAAAAACACGCACTTTATACGAGTTACAAGGTCGAGAATTTTCTCAAACAAAAGCTTCTGTAGCTGAGAAAGCCTTAGAGGCCGCCACCTGGATCGAACAACATGGAAGAATCATCGAAGCTCTAAGAACCGGTTCAATCCCCGACATAAATTCCCACATAAATTTAACCGGTAACGAAAAATCTTTATCTCTCACATCTGCTGTTCTAGTAGCAGGAGTTCCATTTACAGTTGTACCAGAACCTACACAAGTCCAATGTCATGACATAGATCTAGAAGTTTCTCAATTAATTTCTGATTTAGATCATGGGATTACATCTTCCATTACATCTCTCCAAACATATTCTTTAGCTTTACAAAGAATCCTCCCATTGAATTACCTCACAACCAGTCCGGTCAACACTTGGGCACAAATTCTTAAACTTTCGGTCAGCACAATCGCGTCAGATGTTCTGTCAATTACTAGAAGACAAGGTGCTGAACTTGTTTCAAATGTCCGTGAAGATGGTTTTGAAACAGTTAAAAGCATTCATAATGATCTTTGTGTTCAAGTTGAAAAGTATGCAGATGAGATTGAAAGAGTCGAAAAAGAGTACCAAGAATTAATGAATTCGATCGGTTCAGAAACCGAGTCACGTGCTAAAAACCGTCTCGTGGATGCTTTCACTAAGTTTTTACAAAGCGAGTTCAACAAGAAAGATGAAACTTTAACCGTGGTTAGGTTAGCTGTAAGTTCGGTTTACAACGAGGTTAAGGTTAGGTTACTCGAGGTTTTGACTCGCGCTGACCTGGCAACTCTTTTGTGCGAGTTCGAAGAGAAGGTAGAGAAATGTGTTCTTGTAGCAGGTTGGGTAAACGAAATAAAGCAATCTACTTTCAAAGAAGATTCTTTCGACACAAACTGGGCTTCAATTTTCAAAACCAGTTTACTTTCGTGTAAAAACTTAGTTTCACAAATGATTGAAAACGTTGTACCGAATATCGTAAGATCCGTGATTTCATACGATTCAGAAATCATGGACGCGTTTGGATCACTTTCACAAATCAGAGGTTCAATCGATACAGCAATGGAACAATTACTTGAGGTTCAAATAGAGAGAGGGTCTTTAATGGAACTTGAACAGAGTTATTTTGTGAAAGTAGGGTTTATTACCGAACAACAATTAGCTCTTGAAGAAGCTGCTGTTAAAGGTAGGGATCATCTTTCATGGGAAGAAGCTGAAGAGTTAGCATCTCAAGAAGAAGCGTGTAGGGCACAACTTGATGAACTTCATCAAACATGGAATCAGAAAGACATTCGAAGTTCTTTGTTAGTAAAAAGGGAATCAAGTATTCGAAACGCGTTAATCTCATCCGAAAATCATTTCCAATCGTTAATCGGTCAAGAACATGATAAAGATTCACAATTTTCAAGAAGCAAAGCTCTTTTATTAGCATTGGTGTCTCCCTTTTTCGAATTGGAATCAGTTGACAAGACACTATCAACATATGATTCTTCAAACGGAATAACTTCCCAAGTTACGGATTCATCTTACATTTGGAAATTCTCGGGCATACTGAAAACCCATTTGTTTTTTATGTGGAAAGTCGCGGTCATGGATTCGTTTCTTGATTCTTGCATACGTGTAGCAGCTTCATCTCGAGATCAAAATCTGGGATTTGACCAGATTCTAAATTCCGTCAAGAAAAAGCTATCCGTCCAACTCCAAGAACATATCGGTCAATATTTACGTGACAAAATCGCCCCTCTTCTGTTAACCATGTTAACCTCCGAAACTGAACTTTTCAAGACTCAAAACGACCTTGACTTTGAAGAGATTAATACAAACGGTGTTGAAAAAGTCAAACAAATGCTTGAAGAATACTGCAATGCACATGAAACAGTAAGAGCGGGAATGTCGGCTGCATCACTCATGAAAAGACAAATGAAAGAACTCAAAGACGGTTTACACAAAACATGTCTAGATATCATCCAGCTGGAATGGATGCATGATGTCACTTTAAGCCCGTTACATAACTGCAGGTTAATATGTCACAAGTTTCTTTCAAACGAAGACAACACAATTCCAGTTATTCTAAATCTCAGCAGACCAAGATTATTGGAAACCATACGATCTTCAGTAGGTAAAGTAGTTAGATCACTTGATTCCCTTCAAGCTTGTGAACAGGCTTCGGTTACAGCAGAAGGGCAGCTTGAAAGAGCCATGGGGTGGGCTTGTGGCGGTCCTAATTCCGGTTCAAACTCCGGGATTCCCCCCGAATTTCACGATCATTTAGCAAAGAGACGACAGCTGTTATGGAGTGCTCGAGAAAAAGCATCCGATGTTGTTAAAATCTGTATGTCAATATTGGATTTTGAAGCTTCTAGAGACGGTGTACTCGGGACAGATGGACAATCATGGCAGCAAGCTTACTTCAATTCATTAACAAATTTAGATGCCACTTTTCATTCTTTTACACGTGAGTTTTAACTTTTAACTTTTAATTTCAGTACCATGATAAATTGGTAATCACTTCTATGTGTGACAAATTTTTGGTGGTTTTGATTTGATTAGGTACTGAACATGAATGGGAGTTAGCACAGAGGGATATGGAAGCTGCTTCTAATGGTTTACTCATGGCAAGCAATGAACTGCGTATTGCTTCTGCTAAAGCAAAATCCGCATCTGGTATGTAATCAGTGATTCCATTCCATTTAAGAACGGAATGATGATTCTGGTTATTGTTTGCATCAGGTGATTTACAGGAGACTTTTGGTGGTATGAGAGACTGCGCTTATGAAGCCAGCATGGCATTGTCTGCTTTTGGAAACATCACCAGGGGTCACACTGCTCTTACTTCTGAATGTGGTTCCATGCTTGAAGAAGTATAATAAATTCACTACTATTTTTGGAAACATCATCTCATAAATAGTATCTTACTATTGTTGACTTATGTAGGTTTTGGCAATAACAGAAGGCTTACACGATGTTCACACATTAGGAAAAGAAGCTTCTGCATTACACTCTTCTCTTATGGCAGATCTTTCAAAGGTTTCAACTTTTCTCTGTATATATTTACACAAAAACCCCTTCACTTTCCTTTTCTTGATATTTACATTTCAAACAGGCGAATAGCATTGTACTTCCACTGGAATCAGTGTTGTCCAAAGATGTTGATGCAATGACTGAAGCCATGACAAAGGAAAAAGAAACAAAAATGGAAATCTCTCCAATTCATGGACAAGCCATTCACCATTCTTACCATACAAAAATTAAAGACGCGTGCCATGTCATCAAACCCTTGGTTCCATCACTTACATTTTCAGTCAAAGGACTCCATTCCATGCTTACACGATTGGCTCGAACCGCAAATATCCATGCGGGAAATCTTCACAAGGTATTATTTTACATTTTGTATTTATTATAAAATCAATTATAATTTATTTATGCTGTCCACCAGGCTCTTGAAGGATTAGGTGAAAGCCAAGAAATAAGGTCACAGGATTTAAACTTATCAAGACCAGATCTTGTACCTGATGACACTGAATACAACAACAAAGAAAACGACACCTTTTCAAGATCCGATGAAGAATCTGATGTGGACCCCGTTCAAACCACGGGATTCACTTTGCAAGATAAAGGATGGATATCTCCACCGGATAGTATCTATGATGCCAGCTCAGCGGATTCCGGTCCTATTGAATCAACCAGTAATAGTTTCACCGGTTCTGAACTAACCGAACCGCATCCAGACAAAGAAAACACCAATGTATCTAGTTCTTATTCCGGGGAATCGGAGTCCAGAGTCAAGGATGGTAACAACGGAAACAGTGATTCCGTAGATGAGAAAGACGTGGCATCACGTTCTAGTACTTCTGTTTCGAGTTTCTCTGATGTTAATATTGGAGTCGAAAATAATCAAAATATAAAAATCGGTACCCAGCGTCAAGAGTCTTACCAAGAAGAAACTCATAAATCTCCTTTGCAGAATATAGATGCTTCAGGCCAAGTGAGCAGGGTCAAAAGTAGGTTTCTTTTTTAATTTTTAAATTTTAAACTTTTTTACAAATTGCGTTATTTATGCTTGTGATATATTCAAACTAGGTAAAAATGCATACGCTGTGTCGGTTTTAAGGCGAGTGGAAATGAAAATAGAAGGCCGAGATATCACTGATAACAGGTACGTGTTATTATTTCAGAATTTATTTAACTAAAAAATAATTTTAATAAATAAAAACTTTTTTATTTTTATATTTCCAGAGAGATAAGTATTGCGGAGCAAGTTGATTATCTACTTAGACAAGCAACAAGCGTGGATAATCTTTGCAATATGTACGAAGGTTGGACACCATGGATTTGAGCTCTGAAAGTGCAAGATTAAATGAAAAATGTCTTATCTGCCCTTTGTCTGGGACAACGTACCCTCCAAAACTAGGGCAACAACATGCCATTTCAAACAGGGGCAGATTTGTCCAAACATGATATTCGCTTCTTCTTCAAAGGACTCTTGAAAATCCATATCTGAGGTCTGAGGTTGAAGGCCGGGCATTAACTCCAAGGTATTATTATTTATTATCATCAAAATGTTATTTTTCGAAAATAAGAAAAAACAATTTATTGAAGTTTTGAACTTATAATAAAAACATTATTGTTATGGTTTTGCAGTTTGCGAGGTTTGAGATGAAAATCTTTTTGATGGAAGTTTCTTGGAAAGCATGAGATTGTTTTCGGTGAACATGGGCCCACAACCGCTTTGATAATACATGTACATATTGCATGTTGATATTATTACAATGAACATAGTTTTGTGTTTTGATTGTATTGGGTGACGATTAAAAACCATATACGACATATGAACCATAAGAAGAAAAAGACAGTCATAGTGTCGGTTTTTTATAAGTCTGTTTAATACGACAGTTATATGTCCCATGTTTTATTGTGACGAATTAACTTTCTTATGTAGTTGGGTAAAATGTCAGTTATAGCTTTTAGGGCTGTTTGGAAGTTCATTTTGGAGTATGATTATTTGAACATTCAAGAATCAGATAGGATTAATTAAATGTAACGTAGTGATTAAAACAATAAAGTAAATATTCATTTACCTTTAAAGAGTAGTATGTACTTCTCAAAGGCTGATTATTTTGGTCTAGAAAAAAAACTAGAACTAAAAGTTGGATTTGTCAAACATTGCAAGTTTGTAATGGAAAGTGAAGTTCAAATGAAAACTCAAATTTTTATGAGAATCTAAGTCTAAGAACTCGAATCTTTGTTCTTTGCAGGCTTAATGTGTCCATGTTTTTCTTTACAAATTTTTGTTGATATATTGGGTCTAATAATTTACAGGATTGTGTAAGATGTCTTCATGTAAACATGCAAATCTTAAATTATTTTATTGTCGCACAGGAAAAAAAATTCTGAGGATGTGATCGGTAATAGTCTCTTAAACAATCATGTTGTAATAGAAACCATAAAATTTGGCGGAAGTCTTGACTTAAATCCTTTTTAAGTTATTGATGGGAAAAACATGGTAATCTATAATTGCAAAGTTAATTTTCATTTCGCTAAAATTTTCCGACTCAAATGAATATTTGAGGATGCAAACATATAGGGTATTTTAAATGAATCCAAAATAGCTCCGATGCAATTTATATGACCAATCTAATCAGCTCAAAACAATAAGCAATCAACCAATATAAGACACCTCAAAAAGGCTGTTTGTTTGAACAAATTCGACGACTATATAACAAATTGTTGCTTATAGCTGCAGACTTTATGAATATGTACACCAGCTTACGTAGCTATAACCAACCCGTGTCATGCATAATTCATTCCTTGCAGAAAAAGAATGAATAGTAGAAAAAAGAGAATTGATTCCAATTTGCCCCCTTTTAAGTACTCTTTTTGGTCTAGAGAAGAGAAAACTTTAATAACTTAGTTATTAGTCAATTAGAATTGCTTTTTTTTTCTTCTAGAAATGAAGATGCGAAAAAAGCAATCCATTTAGTAAAATCAGAAATGTAGATCTACATAAGAAACAAAATGTCTTCTATTCTCCCATTCTAAAGCCAATCGAGTTCATAACAAAAAAAAAAAAAAAAAAAAAAAGGAAAGGAATGGATCTCACACATAGCCTATAGAAATGAAAAAGAAGCTTCGAGAAAGAAATATGAGAGGAGAGAGAACAAGCAAGCAAGGGCCCGAAACAGAGGCAAATCCAAATATAAAAATAGCAAATCTTCCAAACAAAAAACAAGATTGGAACCGGTAGAGAATGAAGCTTGGAATTTTAGCGTGGAAAACCTCTCAAAACGAGAGTAAAAACCACGAGATTTGTAGAGCCGCTTCAAATCCACTACCACCAACATTTGAGCAATACAAAGTCTTCTCTAGATGAACTAGAGGTATACAATAACCATCATATACTTGGAAACAAACTACTTCAAGTATATGGAATCTAACAACAAAAAGACAAAAAGAATGGCGAAATATCATCAAACAAGTGTTGCTGTTCGGCAAATAGTAGCAGCGATTCCCTAGCCTTCGAGATAGATCTAGACAAACTAACCAGACAGAATGTTCGTATGGATGTTAGGTAGCTGCTGTTCGAAAATCAAGCCAAACGGACCTACGGATCTCCGGGAAATGCTTCAAACACTGCAGAGGTCTCCAGAAAAACGAAAATGAGGAAACCCTTCCTTTTGCTCTCTGTTTTCTCTTTGTGATGGCTGATGAATTTGTGCAATAATTGAAGGGAATATTAAAACTCACACACACACACACACAAACACTCATACATACATACATACATACATACATACATACATACATACATACATACATACATACATACATACATACATACATACATACATACATACATACATACATACATACATACATATATATATATATATATATATATATATATATATATATATATATATATATATATATATATATATATATATATATATATATATGCTAAAAATAAAATGAGTTTTTTCTTCTCATGGGCTAAAAAAACCCAACAAATATCTCCATTTTAACCTATGAGAAAGAGTTCGTCATTCCGGCATCGAATAACATATCTTCATCTTTTCCCTTGTTGAAGCATTTGTCAATATATCGGAACCATTATTATTGGTATGAACTTTATCAAGTTCAAACAACTTGTCTTTTAAGAGCATCACTAGTTATAAATAATTATGATATTAACTAAAAATTACAAAGTTATACCAGTCGAGGCCACTTTTAGAAAAGCCTTAATATTGCACTAATATAGAAAATAATTATAAAAGCCGACGTGAAGGTTGATCAACAAATATATTACTATGTATATTATCATTTCAATACAAAGACGATACCTTTTCTAATATCTAATATTCTCGTTAGCTAATTGAGTGAGACATTGCTTTCTTTTCTATTTAAGTATTGTTCTAATAAATAATTTAAAATACATTTAAGAAAAGTAAATAAAAACAAAGTCATAAAAAATAAATTACCTCTTAAATCTATTAAACGAACACTTTAAAGGTACCACATGCGAATATCAAAACAATAGTGGCATCAAAGAGAAAAACAAAAAGTTTTGTTCCCAAAGTGTAAATTATAAAGCTTCCATCCTCTATATTTTTTTTTGGAACCAGCGAATAGATATGGTTTCACCTGCGGGTAATCAGTCCCGCAACCCAGGGCATGGCAATCATGCCAGGCGCAAAGACCTTTCCCCTCACCTAATTCGCCTTCCAGGAAAATCCCCCACATGGGGTTAGTCGGAGTCGAACTCCAGACCTCCCACCACATGGGTATATAACCCGGTGCATCCACCAAGCTAAGCTAGGCTTCACTTGCTTCCATCCTCTATATAATACTCGGTTTCTTCCGTGTTTTGCAAAACCCTAACGACGACAGATTTAAATATCCAGCGGAATTAAAGATTCCGACGTAATTAACGATGTCGTACGACGATGTGGAGATCGAAGACATGGAGTGGAATGAGGAGCTCAAGGCGTTCACGTATCCCTGCCCTTGTGGAGACCTGTTTCAGATTACAAAAGATGACTTGAAGATCGGTGAAGAAGTCGCTCGGTGTCCTAGTTGCTCTCTTTACATCACCGTTATATACAATATGGAGGATTTCACTGATCAGAAATCTAAAACGAATATCGAGCCGGCGAAGCAACAACCTGTAGCCGTCGCATGAAGCAAATTCAGGTCATAAAATTTTGTCCCTATCAATTAGAGGTGTCGGGGAGTTATTGAGTCAATATTGTATGTTACGGGTTACGATCATTATTTATTGTTGTTTGGATTTGGGCGTTTGTAATTTGAGCTAATTGTATTGATAGTTTTTGAGTAACTTTAAGCTATAATTACATTGATAGAGAGAACTGCTGATTTCAAAAAAAATTGATAAATATGAGTACATCAGGCTATGATTTCTTATGACATTCTGTTTCTTTGTATTGTTCTAAATATGTTGTGCGAGTATCTTTTGAAGCCATTTGAGATCTACGTTTGGATTTTATGGGTATGACATAACCTAATCGAAATTAATGCGATACATAACAGGTCAGAGAGATTAGATGATAGTTTAGGAAGAAAGCATTTGCATCAATTGGATTGTGGCTGTTCATGGTTGCTTAATATTCTTTGCTTTTAGAGAATAAGCTTTCTAAAAAAAAGTGTGGTCATTTTATATGCTGACATGATTCTTTTTATCCATGTGTTGACCTCATGAACAAGCAATCACCACAAAACAGCCCTTGAACACTCTTACACTTGCAGCATTTAGTTGGATGGCTTGAATTGTTGTGCCTGCAAAATATGAATTCATGGCTAAGCATATATTCACCGTATTCACAGTTCTTTATTACAATTTCAACGGCCATCGACAGTGGGCAAGGTTTGTATCCTATTACATTAGATACGTTTAAGATCAAACTAGTTAAGGGGGAAAACTCATTCGAAATACACAGTTATGGAGTATTTAGTTTTAAGATCGAAAATCATCAAAAACAAACGGAGTAAGATCTGATTTCATATGAGATACGCGGATAGGAAAATACCTAGAAGAGCGTCTCGGAGAACTAGGCAAGCGTTTGTGTATCCTTTCGAGATTCTCTTTGATTCTTCGCTCTCGATAAAGCTCGTAATCTGCAACTCTGACTTGATAGTTCTTTTCTGGTTCATTCCCGCCATTTTCATGTCTTCTGTTCTTCTCGCTCGCCATTTTCGCCTGGTGTCTCTCGGCTCTCGCAGTACCACTAACCCCGCTTTTGGAGGATTATGTCTTCCTTTTCCTGCCCTGTTGTGATATGACTGTGTAGGGTTTTGAGCAATGTTTTAAAAACCGGGTTGACCCAGCCGGTTGGACCGTGAACCGGTGAAGAGAGCGGGTCAATTATGACCGGTTTTTTGTTAATTTCCGATTCGGATTGAACCGGCCGGTTTTCTCAAAAAACCGGTTGAACCGGTGACCCAGAACCGGGTTGAACCGGTGGTTGGAAAAAAAAAATAGAATTTGGACTTTAAAAACTTGGTTAAAGAAGTCAATACTCAAACTTTTAAGATTAGTCCACCATTAGTTCATCAAATTTAATAAATTTTTCTTATACAAACCGGACAAAATATATTTTTTTTTGAATCAAAAAGATTAAATTACATTGTTTATGTTTTATAAATATATAATTATGCTGAAATATAAAATATATGGAAAATGTAAAAACTGGTTGACCCGGCGGTTGGACCGGTTGACCCATGACCCGGTCACTGCACCGGGTCAACTAAAAAACCGGGTTTTAAAACATTGGTTTTGAGTCCACGTGTTCTCTTATGATTGCTTGTTTATTCAATGGCTTCACACTTCAATTTTGTTGAAAAGCTGATTAAAGCACGTTTCTAAATTTTGGCTAATAGCAAAAATGAAAAAAGCAAACAAAACTGAATATACCATAAAAATATTGTTGATAAAAGTAGTAATGGAATTATTAAATTTGTTATCATTTGATCACTAAATATCAAATTGTGCTAATTTAAAGTTTTAAAGTCTTAAAACTATCTCTATCTAGTCATTGAAGCATGTTTTATCTTGTTCTTGGTTGCAACTTGTCATGTCAGTCTATGTGGTTTTGACACAGCATCCTAGGTGGTCTAACTTAAATGAAACGGTGTTGTTGCGATCCAAATTTAGTATAACACCAATTTCTTTGTCCAGTATCATGATCATCTATCTTCTCTCTTTCTCTCCTCTCCTTTCCTTTTCAAAAGGCTTCAACTTTTGACCTTCATGGACCTGTATTGTCATTGATACAATGATACAAGACTGTTGTGAAGGTTAAGCTCCTATTTTTTGAGACAATGATCATCTATCTTCTCTTTTTCTCTCCTTTCCTTTTCCTAGCCTTGTTCGTGATGTTTGGATCCTAATTATTATATATATACATTTACAGGACATATTTTAGAAAAATGTGCCCAATTTACAAAATAGTCCTTCATAAATAGAAAAGCCATATTTTAGTCCATTTATGTCATCAAATTATAGTAATGATCCTTTATTAATAATAACTTTACAAAAATAGTTTATATGTTTTACAATGTTAAAGAAATGGTCCCAACCTAATAATAAATTAGAAAAATTGCCCTTTATTTTAAAAATTATCAACATTGTCTCTGCATTTAACAAAAATTATAAAAAGAGTCTCCACCTAATTGCAAAATTTTAAAAGAGGTCATAGTTTTTCATAAATATGATCTATGTCTAGCAAAACTAACAAAAATGGTCCCTATGCTTCTAAATTTTATAGAAATTGTCCCTGATAAATAAAATTATTACAAAAATAGTCCTTTTAAAAATAGTCACTGCCTAATGGTATCGATTTATAAATCTGCCGCAACGCGCGGGCTATCCCACTAGTTTTATACATAACTGAGGCATTACAACTAAGACATGGTTTTCTTCATTAATGTCTAAGACATTCAAAACAAAACAAATACATACATCAAACGTTTATAAAGCTTAATTTTCTTTTTGTACCATCCGTATTTTAGGGCCCAATAATTTTGACCCTTTTTATAAGATTTCTTTTTTGGAAAATAAAATAAATGAAAATAAACTAAATTAATCTCAAATAAATAGAATAAACATTGGAAATAAATAAAAGAAGACAATATTAGAATATTAAGCTCATTAAGATGTTTAAAAGGATTAAATATAAGGATAAAAAGAAAACTCATGATAAAAGGACTAAAAATATTAAATTTGAGAAAATCTTGTAAGACTTTGAATGGACTAGGTTTTGAGACCTAAATGTTATGAAATCAACATTGGAAGTATAGATATGAGATCTATAAGTTGGAATTATGAATAGAGACCATTTGTAGACATTTTAGGATGAGGAACCAATCTTTCGAAATCCTTGAAACTTAGAATCAAGGAGAAAGAAACAATTTAGGGACTAATATTGTTAATAATAATTAATTAAGGGTTAATGATGATGTTTTTGTGTTAGGAGTTTGTGCTGACATCTTTTTGGGACAAATATTAAAAAAGAGATTAAAAGTGTCAATTGTGTCAAAGTTGGCTTTGATCGTCTTTGACTTAGTGTTTGACTTAAATGTAAAATATGTGTTTTCCTATGGATGATTATGTAAAGGAATAAACTTGGTTGGCTTATAGGAGATTCATGAAGGGCAATTGTGTAGAAATATTAGGTAGAGGGGTTTATGTTGCCACATAGTAAAAGATATATAAGCTAGTTACTTTCGCCTTCTTCATTTATTCACTTCAAACGAGTTCTAGATTGGGAGGATATGATTCATGGTGATTTGAAGCTATTTGGAAGAGATGATGAGTGAAGATCCAAGTTCTAATATTAAAATTGAGTGTATGGCAACTAGTATGTATAATCTCTTATTCTTCTTCACTTGGAATTAAGCTAGGGTTTGGGGAAAACCCTCAAATCCAAAAATCTATCATATAAAATTCATTTCTCTGAGGTTTTAAGTTTATTTTAGTCATTTGAATGCTAGTCTAAGTTCATTGCTATCATACATGACTTAATTTTGAAGTTCAGTGTGTTTTTAAAACCTTAAAACTTCAACAATGGTGGATTCCAAATAACTACATGTTAATCTATAATTCAAATAATTACATGTTGATCCCTCATCATTATTAGTTTCTAGTTATATCACCATCTCATGACAAATTAAAAAAATAGCCCCTCCAAAAGTGTTCTTAATTTGAGTTTGAATTGTGTTTTGTGTTTAAGACAATAGACTTATGCATTTTAATACTTATTAACTTGTTGTGTCAGTAGCCATATCTAACAACTGCACAGTAATACTCATTATGCATCTGTATCTCCCAATACATTACCAACATGGGGTGTCATCTTATGACAAGTATTGTACTCAACTAGAAGCTATGAAACAATCCTAATAAGCGATCTAGTATCCCTTTGCTTTAGATATACGTATGAACGTGAGACATGGAATAATGTCAATCTCAAACATTCAATGAAATCTAATATACCTAATTATCGTCTTATATAAAATCTAATCATCAATTAAACAATTTTGTTGAAGTCACATATCTATTAAGTTGTAGTTACCTTTCCAAATTAGGAGGGGAGAAAAATCAAAATATAATGTATATGATAGCGGTGAATTCAAGGTCAATAGCAGTCGATAATTTTGCACTTGTGACATGTTTATGGCACCTAAACCTTTAGATCACTTACAAGTTAAAAACCCAAAAATTCGGCACCATAAAAAAGACATGACTACTAGGGATCACTGATCATTTCTGGCACTCACAAAACAGCTGATCATAAAAAGAGCAACCAAATATCATCTAATCATCCTCACTAAAAGAACCATCTTCCTCATTATCATCATCATCATCATCATCATTATCATCATCAACATGATCAGATTTATAATCAGAATCATCATCATCATTGTCTCCTTTACTTTTCTGACCACCATCTTGATGTTTCAAGTTTTTATCAGTCAAAACATCTTTGTTATCATCTTTGTCAACCAACTCATCATCTTCTTCATCTAGAGTGTTGATATCAATGTCATCTTGCTTTCCATTTGGGCCTCGGGTGTGAATGAGATAATGAGCCACTGACTTAAAACCAAGTCGTAATACCTGAAATTTTAGTCAAAAACATCACGGTTGACTTTCCTTTTTTAGTGAAATTTTAAACAAAAACATTAGAAGGTTAATGAAGTTAACCTTCCTGTAAAGATTTCCAGTGGGTTCCCATCCTTTTACCCTGCGACATCGACTACAGTTGCATATATCTCTACAAACAGGGCAAATCCAATCTGGGTTCTCGTTTGCTTCTAGAACATTCTCTCCATACCTGCATAAAACACCAAAAACCTTTGAGAAAGAAACACCAAGTAGGAAGAAAATATCACTTAATCTTGTACTTCACCTCATGAACAAGCAATCACCACAAAACTGCCCTTGAACACCCTTACACTTGCAGCATTTAGTTCGATGACCTGTAGTTTTCTGCCTGCAAAGTATCAATTAATGGCTAAGCATATGTTTACCGTATTGCAATATGTAACAATTAAAGAAGAAAATGGAGAGATTTAAAGATCCAAAACCTGCATTGATGGCAGCTCTTTCCGGCAAACGTATCATACATACGATTTCCCTCATCATCATACCCATCCACGCAGAGTGTCCAGGCTTCTTTGTGATCACCCAACGCCTTTTCGTGTTCTTCAGTATAAACTTCAGGTTGCGGACCTTCCTTTATTTCAATTTTGACGTCCTTGATGACTTTGTCTTTGGAGCTTGGAACACGCTGCTCTGAATAATCGACAGTGGGCATGGTTTGTATCCTATTACATTAGGAAAGTTAAGATCAAACTAGTTAAGGGGGAAACCCATTCGAAATTCGCAGGAGTGATGGAGTATTTAATTTTAAGATCCAAAATCATCAAAAACAAACGGAATAAGATCTGATTCCATATAAGACATGCGGATTAGGAAAATACCTAGAAGAGCGTCTCTGAGAACTAGGCGACGGAGGCAAGCGTTTCTGAGGACGGATGGTTTTCGGTTTACGAGTAGGCTTGAGATTACGAGAGAGCTCTAGGATGCCGAGTTTGTGCATCCTTTCAAGATTCTCTTTGATTCTTTGCTCTCGAGACAGCTCGTAATCTGCAACTCCGCCTTCATCGTTCTCCTTTTCTGGTTCAGTCCCGCCATTTCCATGTCTTCTCTTCTTCTTGCTCACCATTTCGCCTGGTGTCTGTCGGCTCTCGCAGTGCCCCGCTTTGGGGGGATTATGCTTTCCTTTTCCCGCCCTGTTGAAATGAATGAATACTCCAACTGGGCATTTGGGTGGGCTATGTATGAGTGCTTGTTTATTCTATAGCTTTGTTGATGAACTCTTAATTAAAGAGTTAATAGCACCTTTCTAAATTTTGGCTAATCGCAAAAGGGAAATTTGGATATTTCATATTTATGCATTAATGTTTTACATGTTTTCCCGTCTAATTTTCAAAATATACAACGTTGTTTGTAAACATGAACGTATAGTCTAGTTTAAACATATTTTGAGTTGAAAGAAAATAAAATGTGTTAATTGCATTTTTTGGTTTGTCAAGAATTGTTAGTCCATAAGGTTTGGTACTAACGTTCAAAAGATTGATATTTTTGCGAGTTTGATCCAACTTTTTTCAGAAATACATAGAATGACGATTTTATTTTACTGTTTTCTTTCTCTCTTTTTTTAATTTATTGGCATAATTTCATATATTTGCCAACCTAATATTTAAATATCATATATATCCTTAATAAGTTTCCAAAATATCATATTTACCCAACCTAATATTTAAATATCATATATACCATTTATAAGCTTCCAAAATATCATATTTGCCCAAATTATGTTTTTAAACATTTTTATATTCATTTTGTAATTTAAAATCATTATAAGTATAAAGAAAACCTGAAATGATCAAAATACCCCTACTTCTATTTTGTTTGAATGCTTTCAATCTTTCAATCAGATTTCTCACACAAACATGTCGCTGGAAAGTGAAAACAAAAATGACGCAACCTGGAGGAAAGGCGACTTCGTCATTGTTGTAGTCCATGGTCGTTGTCTACCGTCCACCATCCGTAGTCGTCGTCCGACTTAGTTAGTTGTCGTCGATAATCATCTTCAGCACTTATTTCCATCTTCAGCGGTAATCATCTGCCTCGATTTCCATCGTTAGTCATACTTATTTGTCGTTTGTCGTAATTGGTTGTCGTCGATAATAAGATGGAAATCGGTACCGGTGATTGTGTTTTCACTTTCTAGCAACATGATTGGTGAGAAGTCCAATTGAAAGATTGAAAATATTCCAACAAATAGAAGTAGGGTGTTTCGGTCATTACCAATCTTTTTTATAATTATAATGATTTTAAGTTACAAAAAATGATTATAAAGATGTTCAAAAACATTTTAAAATTTTTTGGGCAAATATGATATTTTGGAAGCCTATAAATGATATATATGATATTTAGAGATTATGTTGGGCAAATATGATATTTTGGAAACTTATAAAGGGTATATATGATATTTAAGGATTAGGTCGAACAAATATGATATTTTGGAAGCTTATAAATGATATATATGATATTTAGAGATTATGTTGGGGAAATATGATATTTTGGAAACTTATAAAAGGTATATATATGATATTTAAGGATTAAGTTGGGCAAATATAATATTTTGATGTTTATTTAGGGCATATATGAAATTCTCTCTAATTTAGTTTTATGGCTTTTGGGTTTAAAAAAATAAAAATTAAAGAATTAAAGAAATCCCCAACCCTACCCACCCCTTTCCCCTCTATTTCTTTTCTCTCTCTCTATCTCTATCTCTCTCTCTCTCCTCCGAACTAACCCTACAATTAGGAAATTAGGGCTTTCATCTATTTACTCTGTGGTTCGCGGACTAATTTGACCAATCGGAAAATTAGGGTTTCTATATCTTTATGGGCTTTTTCGTCTTTTGCTTGTAGAACTTCGGTTAGTAATCTCAATAAAATGTCATTGATTCTTGAAAAAGTTGATGGTTCCAGTGTGACTCTTTGTAGAACATCACGATCGTTATGAAGATTAAGTTCGTTAAGATTTGAGATTACTCTTTCTTCTTCTTCTTCTGACCAAGGAACCACTTCCAAATACTCTAAACATGATGATATGCCATCGTTAAATTTCAATGCATCACATACCTACAAACAGGAGTGTGTAAATATGAAGTTTGACTTGAAATGACTTTTGAGGTCAACTCAATCATGTTTAGAATCCAAATTAGCGTACAATTTGATTTTTTATTCGTAACTTAGTAATTTTGTTGGTGGTAGTACATTTACTGTAATACCGTAACTTTTAATTATGGTAGAACGATATTAATTTTAATATAAACGAGTTTAGATAAGTTAAAATATGAGTTAAGATGTCTAAAAACCAACTAGTAGAAGTAGGATGTTAAAAAAGGGGTAAAAGAGACAACTTGAATTCTTAAAAAGGTCAAACTGGGTCGAGTTTAGCAACCCGGGTCGAGTCAAATTGAAATGAAAATGGAAAAATAGCAACCCGGGTCGTGTTCTACAAACCGGGGTCGTGTTCAATAGGAACCCGGGTCGGGTCGAATAAACCGGAGCGAGTTACGACGGAATTGAAGCAGAAAATTGCGTAGCAAAACCCGGGGCGGGTTGAGCAGCCCGGGTCGGGTTGCGGGTAAAAACCCGGGTCGGGTTCGGTGTAGGGGTTAAATACCCATTTCTCCTCTTTACTCCTATTTACGAACTCAAAACTCCTCTAGGCGATTTTCAGAGATAAGGTAGCGATTTTTGAGCCTTTTGATCGAGGATTTAGCGTGGGAAAAATGTGGGAAGTCGAATTTAACACCCGAATCACGTTCTTGAGTTCTTGATTCCAAGGTTAGTGATTTTGATTTTTAGGGTTTCAAACCCTAGATGCTCAAATCCGAGAATATGCTTTAAATTAGCTTATGTGTTTTTAGTAGGTTGTTATTATATGTTGTATTGAGTCTTTGTTGTGATTATTATGAAGTTTTAACGGTTGATTTGGTAAAAACCGCGAAATTTGGAGGTTGTGAGTAAATAGTGCATGATGTTCATAGATTATGATCCTTGTTAGCTATTGATTATTGATCTAATGAGTTAGATGTGGTTAAATTGTTTTGAGAATATTGAGGTATGATATGTGATGTCGTTTTCAGCAGATACACATAGGAGGGAAGGAGATACACGAGGCACGGGTGGACCACGGACTGAACAGACGTCAGGTGAGTAGTTATAATTAATTATGTATGGTTTGGCTATATCTAAATTGAATTGTTGTACATCTTAATTGGTTGAGATAACCAATTTATATGAGTTAAACAAGGTTGAGAACTCCTTATTATATACGAGTATTTGGCTTGACTGAATACACTAAATGACTGAGATAGTCATAGAGATTGAGATCAGTGAATTGGTTGTGATAATTGTTGATAACTGTTAGAACGATTTTTTAAATTATAATAATTTTCTCACTGAGCTTAATTAGCTCATAAAGATGGATATGTTATATGTGTTTAGGTGACAGGGGCAAGAAGGTTGCTGAGGGATGATTGTCTGGACATGGGACTTGACTTTTGGACTAGTTGTAAACCATGATATACTTTTTGTATAGTTTTGTAAAACAGTCTTTTGTAACCCAGTTTTTGGGACACGTTTGCTATGTACTTGTTCTTTTTATAACTACTTGTGCTTTTGTTGCTTAACTTTGATTACACCATAAACCCTTGTGGTTATTTTTGAGTAATTATTGGTGTAATCTAGAGATAAGAAACTGGGTGTTACATTTACACAATCTGGAATTGTAGAATGTTGTACCGAAATTGGATAGATCTTACATCAATATGAATAAAAAGTTGAGTTTTGAACACTAAACTTAAAGAATCCCAATGGTGGGAGCAAGTCCTACGGCCCAATTTCTCCTTGAAGAACTGAGTCCGACTGGCCAACACCTTTCTATGTACACCCATAGACACAATGAAACCATCACGAGTAGTGATTGTAAGCTTCACATCTCCAAACCCAAAACCCCAATCGCTAGGGTTTCTAAATAGGGCTCCAGATAAAACCCTAGCGACCTGTTCTTCGATACGCGTTCAGGCAGTGTCGAGGGAGTCTAGGTGTGTGGAGGGTCTGGAGTCTCGGGTCTGTTATTCTGTCATCATCTCGAAAAGGGTGTGGCTGGGTTGGATCAAATCAGATCAGATCGGGCTTTGGATGGGTCAAGTCAAGTCGGAGGGGGAAGAGGAGAAAGAAGATGGTGTATAGGAAAAAAAGAAGTCTTAGGTGAAGAATTGTTTTCACATTATGGATACTTGTTGTTTGGATTTGGTGAGCTCAAATGACACTATTAATGCACATGTTTACTTTGATTTGTAAGTGTATGAGATGGAGAGATGGAATACAAGGAAAGGATATCATTGAAATTGTGGGTGTGTGGGATAGATAAATGCAACAATGGTGAAAATGATGGAGTTATCTATGCCAAAAAATTTGTTTTATGTTTGCCCAAGTACAGATTGTGAGTGAGTGAGAGTGAGAGAGAAAGAGAGAAAGGGGGTCGGGCGGGGGTGGGATTTTTTCTTTCTTTTTATTTTTTTAAATCAAAAAAGCTATAAATTAAATTAAAAGAAAAGGAAATGAAAAAAAACAGTAAAGGCAAAATCGTCATTCTAAATATTTTTTTAAAAAATTTGGAACAAACTCGCAAAAAAAATCAATTTTTTGGATCTGTGGTACTAGTCTAAAACTTTTTGGACCAAAGTAGCAATTTTTGGCAAACCACGTACACTAAAAATGCAATTAACTCAAATAAAAATCTCTCATAACACAAGTGTAGTCAAACAATCCACAAAAGCCTACTAATTTATTTTTTTGGTTTTCTAGATATAAAATCATTAATAATATAATAAAAGACACAAATATAATCAAAATATTTACAAAAATTAACCAATTCAAAAAAGTATACTTCTTTTATCTAAGGTTCACTTAGATTAGTATATGTTTCATTCCAGTTAGTATCATGCTTTTTTATCTTTCTGAGATATTTGACACGATGTTTACACGAGAACCAATATGAATAGATGTAAGTTGAGTAAACCTGATAGGTTAGGTTTCTAGTCTCATAGGAGGTGTTAAAGTAGTTTTCTATATCACATTTGTTGCTTTAGATAGATTGACGTCAGATTTTAAATAATATTCATATATGGAATTTCAATCACATTTTGAAATAACCTTCATGATTTAAAATTGATGAACGGCAAAAGCCTGAAAACAAAATAATTAATAATACAATAAAAAATAATTAAGAATAGTAATTAGTTGAGATGTAATCGTGTAAAACTATTACACAATAAAACAAACAAAAATCAGAAAATCAAAATTCAACTTACCAATATGAGCTCAGATTTTGAAACTTTAGCATGATTCAACCTTTTATACAACTTTAAATGTTCAACCATTACGATTTGAGAGTTGAGACGACCTAATTAACTAATTCATTCGATTGTTGCTTGATTGCTTCATAGGTCATAGAACGATTAGTAGATTTAATTTCCCTCCTTTTTTGGTCACATCTGCTAACCTTGTGATGAATGACGATAATTGTATAGAGTATATTGTTGCTTCCTCTGACTTCGAGTAATATATATAATTTGGGCCATTGAATTTGTGTTACACGCTTCCGGTCATTTATCTTTTTTTTTCTTAAATATGGACTAATGTTTAGAAAAATAGTCCATGAACGGTCGCCCCTTAAAAAGATTGTCATGGGAGGTCGCCCCTCACCCACCGTCAGGGCCAAGCCTAAATCCTACAACCAACTACCAAACTCCGTTAAATATACAAGATCGCATTAATTTTTCATTTTTAATCCATATAAAAAGCTTACATGGAAAATTAGAAGTTGAGTGTACAAAAACCACGTCACATTCTCCCTCTAAATAATCTACTAATATAGTTCAAAATCATGTATCCAAAATTTTAGGCTTTGTTCATCCTCATCTTCTTTATATTTGATCCTAATTTTCGTTATGGTTTATCATAATATTCTTTGTGATTGTCCTCATCTTTGCTATGTATAAGCCATCATCTTCAAGTTCTACCTGTTTTTAGATTTTTTTCCGTTCTCGACTTCTCTTCAGTTATTGATTAGGGGAATCAAAATAATGTAACTGTTACATTAATACTTTAACATATTACACTCATTAACGGTTACATTAGACAGACATTGCGTTGTAGTGATCAAATTGGGGCAAGCTTTAAAGTTCAATAGCTTTTTTAATTATTTCATGTCTTTTACAGTTGAAAATTCATCACTATCTGCTTATTTCAAGCATTGAGAATCAATTAGGGGGTATCCATTACGAGACCTATTGTGATCAATTAGGGCAATCATCAAGTTCAAACTCATTAAAGGTAATTTTTCCATATCCCTTGTTATTTATTGTTTCGTTTTTAAATTTTGTTGCATATCATAAAGTTCTCTATTGTGCAAATGGCCACATCAACATATGTGTTGAAATGTATTTCAATCAGTGTTGCATCGGCCTTGACGACTGATTCATCGGCGATTGATCGATCGATTGACAGGTCTGCAACCGATTACAATTAGACCTAATCCGTCAGACTTTACGATTTGGTTAAATGTCGGTCAAATATCAGCCTTGGCGGCTGATTAGTCGACCTTGGCGGTCATCCTTTATTTATTTTTATTTTTTTAATTATTATTTATTATTTATTATTATTTTTATTTTAGTCAAATGTCGGTCCAATAAGTCAAGAAAACTGAAAAAGAAAATCAAAATTAAAGATTAAAATAACAAATGTTCAATCTTTGATTTGTATCTAAGAATAATCATACTTTGCTATTTTGTTATACTCGTTTATTTTTAAATAAATTCATTTATATTTTAGGATATCTGATTAATCTCCGATTAATCCAATTAATTCTTTAACCACAGTCGAGCGCCAAGCTATCGTCAAGCGATTTTTACAACATTGATTTCAATTAAATTACACTATCATCATCTTGCTTTAGTTTCTTTAGTTGTATATTATTCAAGTTAGATGACTTTACTAAGTCATCACGCAATGTCTATGCTAATCGATTGTTTCATCTTGCATTAATACATTTGTTGCATATAAATCTTAATGATATGCAACCAACATGTTTCTTCATAATTTTATCAACGTTTTGGTGCTACTTACGATGTCCACATTTACCCTGCATAAAAATACAAAATATATGTAGAAATTACATCACATTTCATCATTTACATTGAAATTAGGCAACTTTTTTACAAAAGGGGTGAGACCCTTCGATCAAGAAAAAACAATCAAAGCACTCGGAAGGGAGCTAAAAGGAGCAACCTTCGGAAATGGAGAACAAGGTTCAAGACCCACACAGGGGGGCCACTTTCCACTTAATGAAGGTTCCAAACATTCCTAGCCATCAAGATGTTATCAAGGGGTCTTATAGGAAGGGTAAGCAAATGTCAGGGAATATCATCCACGATGGTCTTGACCACAACTTCATGCATTTTTTTCTTATTCTTAAAGATCCTATTGTTTATTTCAAGCCAAATACGGTAGACCACTCCAACAAGCACTAATATGTGAATAAATGATCAAACAACCTTCCCTTTGGTAACCGAAATAAGGAGGCGACAAATATCAGCCTGATGGTTTGGGGCGTTCATAAGGTTCATCTTAGAAGTGAGATCCTACTAGACGAGATGGGGGAAAGATTAATAAAAAGGTGGTTTTGGGAATGAGGTAAGTTACCACCGGAAGCACAAGAGATATTGGAGTTGGGCTCCCAAATTCTGATTTTATCATGAGTCTTAAGGCGATCTTTAAGAGCAACCCATAGGATGAAGGCATGCCTAAAAATATTTTGGAGAACCAGACCAGATGGTGCTAGTTAACATCAGGCTCATCAGGGAGAAGACTAAACAAACTCCACTAAAAATCAAGTAGTAAGCCGGTCGGCCTTTTTACGCCATAATAGTTTATCAGGAGTAGTAATGAAGATAGGAAGCGACATGTGGTTGCCGAGATAAATAGTGGGATCGTACCAAAGATGAAGGTGGATCCAATTACCTTCAACAACAATGTCTTTAACATTAGCTTCAGGGGTGAAACCTACATGATAAATGCCATGGGAGGATAAGAATCTAAAGAGGGACCAACAGGGTGTCAGTTGTCATACCAGGAATAGGTGGTGCTACCAACCAATTTAAGGGACAATGAAATCTCTGATCCTATTCCTCATACCAAGAATGTTACACCAACCCCCTCCAATGTCACTTTTGGCCGGGGCATCCCAGAAGTTCCGGCCAACAAGCATGTAAGAGTATATCTATTTAACCGTAAGGGAGTCGGCCTTCTACTTGGTCTGTTGGTCCATCTCGATCTTAGTACACTTGGTAAGGGTTTCCGTTTCAATTCCAATCCCAAACAAATTTGCAAAAATTAACAAAAGTTTTATAAACCTAAACTGTTACATACATTTTGCAAAAAATACAATACAAAATTTACAATTTAATGATGAACATGACCGCACGAGGAACACATTTAAATATCAGAGACAAACTCTATGCGCAAGAACAACGCACTTAATCCTATTGAAAAAATGACTTGATGATAACATTATTTTCAACTGATTTTTTACTCTTTTGAATAATGTCATCTATAACAATCAAAAACCAATTTAATTTTGTAATCTAATGTTTTAAAAGTGGCTCTGGTACTACTATTGAGAATTGTGGACCTATAATAGTTTAATAATAAAAAAAACAAAGAAATTAAATCTGGTATTTTTATTTTTAGTCTATAAGAACCATGGATCCAAGTAAAACAAATTAGATTAACAAATCACGACCGTATGATGTTTAGAATACCATCTAAAAGGTTATGCAGTCCTTTGATGTTGGGGGCTAGTTACCAAAGTAGGAAATTTCTATATTTGATCAACATAGAGCAGGAATGAACAACTGCTAGACGGGTAATAAGATCAACACCACAATTTTTCCTTTATTGGGGTTGAAGTCAACACAAAGTGAGTGGATGCCTCGTACACGTATGAGGGAGTATCTAGGGTTTTTATGTTTTATTATAAATGAAAGGTTTTCTGCAACTATGAACTAAAAATCCTAAGTTCACATGCAACCTATATAGATCTAGGTTTTCTTCTAATTAAACATATAACATATCCTAGAAGGCCAGAAAAAATTAACTAAAAGAATAAAATAAGAAAAACTAACCTTTTAGGATTTCTTGGAAACCAAGCAGCACAAATGTCCTGCCTCAAATGAAGTCACACCCTAGCAGGAGCTCTTGGCCGAAAATTCTTGAGAGAAAGAGAGTAAAAAACGTGGTCCTAGGGTTAGGGAAGCCTCCCTATTTATAGCCTCCATGTGGTGATCAGATAATCGTTACAGATAAACCTTTTTGAATTCGAATTAAGATAAACTATTATTTTAATCATTCAAACCATATTTATCTGTAATATATATATATATATATATATATATATATATATATATATATATATATATATATATATATCGAAAATATATATGTCTATATATATATTTTTGGCCACCACATGGTCACTCACACTGCCACTTACTCAACTATTGAATAATTACAGTTTTAGTCCCTGCACCTTTAATTAATTAATTTAACTGCCAAATTAATTCCAATTAATTCCAGAAAAATTTCTAATTAATTATTGTAGTTTCTAATTAATATATTATCACTTAAATATATTAATAAACTATTTATTTAATTTCTATTGATTTATTAATCACATAATAAATCAATCTTTCTCTCTACCGGACTTTCTGCCAATCCTCCAACTATGAGGGCAACCCAAATGGACTATGCTACTATTAATTAGATAAATACTAATTATTAGTCATGGCTTAGACACCTAATCCAACAGTCTCCCACTTGGATAAGTCTATGACTAAAATTACCAATTTAACCTCTAATTAATTAGCAACTGTAGCTTCCTAGAAACCGCTGCCGAACTCTGACCTAGTCAGTTCTGTCCAATGATAAGTGATCATATGATCCTTCGTCCAACAAGATATTTTCAGACACGAGACATGGATTGAGATCAATCTCGGTCCGATACTCTGTTTCCCGATTTCCGATTCTGCTTATGACTTTAGAACTTCTAATTGAACACATCAATTTAGTCCAGGCTGGCCAGCACTTTAGTCAACTTCAAAATCATCGAGAGGCCTACAGATATCTGTTTCCCATCAGGGTCAAGGAACGAATAAGCTTTGACTTATATGCTTATATCTTTTACAAGTCAAATCATTCACAACAACATGTTTTATAACATCGAGTTACCGATGCGTTTTCATATTATCAATGAACAACTGCCTTGTAAATCATAACTCATATCTCTCCACTTTAAGATCATAAGATATTATCGTCTCAACATTGCTTGTGATATAATCCATGAAGCAATCTGTTGAGCGTGGGTTTATCCAATACTCAAATCTCTATTTCTAAGTACTCATGAATGTTGTAGCAATCCTATTGCTATGTCTAACTCTTTAGACAGTCTACAAACCAATTCATGACAGTCTTGATTCAATACTTACTTCCCAAAGTATGAGCGACTGTGGACCTATCTGAATAATTAAATTATTCTGGAAGTAAAACATGCAAAAGTGAAACATAAAGATCTGACTGGCAGCTACTCCTGCTTATTACCAAGTCTCCACAAGGTAATCACCAAGTCGAACCTTGTCATAAACTGTTATCGGTTTCAAGATTTCTTTTAAACTTTCAATTCTAATTTTACATCTATGTCTTTATCAACCTTACACTCTTTCTATGTATCCAAAGTATCTTATACTTATACATTTTATTGCAGATGATCCAATCGGATGCTCATCCGATAACATCTCAATATGTTATCCTGTCAATTTCTCTTTTAACTCCATTCTGTGAATGTGTACTGTGACTTCCTATGGTTCTGGGATCTTTAGTCTACTTGACTGCACCCTAAGACTATTTCGAGGTGTTATGATGTGTCGGTGAACCACACGCGCTCCATCAGAATACCAACGAGACTTTGTAACCATGAAGTCTATTAACATCATGCCCTGATGTTAATAATTACCACTTTGAAAATCTTTCAAATTAATACTATCACTTTCACCCTAATCATTTCCTAATGAATTCTCACTTTAGTTCAACCAATCCATCCAGTATTCCAGCCAGGCAATGTCCTGAATCCAACTTGCTATGCCCTAAGCATTAAGTTATCAGGACATGTTCATGACTTTATGATCGATCCAAAACTTGTGGAACCCGATCTAATCCTATTCCAAACCCTTTCGGAATCCAAGGATTATTTATAATCCTTTGTGTCATGATTTTCGAAAAGCTATTTCCTTTCAGAGACTCTTCTCATGCATCTTGAATCTTATCAAGATCATGCTTAGAATGGCTAGGTCTATGCTGGTGATTTCATCTATCTAATAGATGACTTTGAATTATGTGAGTATATTGCACCTTCTTAGTTTCTTTCACGCCAAGTCATCACACTTTGAAATGATAAGAAAACTTTTCCTAGGTCTATGCATCTTGAATCTCATCAAGATCATCTTGGCAGAATCTGGATCTATCTCATAGACGTTTACAACCACCTGAGTATGCCGTATTTCTATTAAGGCTTTCATAGCGATCTGTCTCTTAACACCAAGTCATTACACTTTGTAACGAAAAGAGACGTTTCCTAGAAACATTATGTATCCCACGTATGGAGATAGTAGATAACGGCGACTCCCACTGGCTTTGAGATGGTTATAGACTATTCACAAAATCCAGGACTTATGGTACATTTTGAGAATCCAAACCTTTCTGACATTTTAATGGAAATCTTTCAGTCCTTTCTCAAAATCCAATCCTTTGGCATATTTTGAGAATCTGAATATCCTTTCTTGCGAGATCCCCGTGGGACGAAACCCGGGGCCATGTACCTTTTGTAATGGCATGCTCTATGTGTGTCCCTATTAGTGTGCCGGTAAACCACACACGCTCCACTAACGACTCACACTATGCCACGCAGAATCCTCTCGGATTTCATCTGCTATTGAGAGTGCTTTACTCGAAATCAATTGCTTGACTCTGAGTATCGACTCACTCAACTAGATGCTCTGAAGGTATGTATATGTCCAAGTTGCTTTCTTTTGATAACTCAGTTACTCCCACTGGTTTTTAGACCAGGTGTAAAATCAATCAAATTTTCATACAGACCGTGTCTCGCCCTAAGGTCCTCTTATTTGGCAGCAGCCGGGCTCACCAATGCTTCCAAGTAGTCGGATTGCAAATCCGTACCAACTGCAGTGTTTTACCACCAATCGGTATGTCACCCTGATCACAACTACTTATGATGGTGATCAATACTACTGGTTAAGAGGAGATTATGTCAGTTGTAAAGCAGAAATCTGATTTCTGCTCCAAGCCTAGTGATGACTAAAAGGTTCTTTCATTGCTAATCCTAAACTCATTTAGGACTGTCCCAACTCCCACTGTTTCCTTAGACCATGAGTTCTTTCTAAAAGAGCTCTTTAGTTACAGTGGGATAGCTAATGAAATGACAATGCTGATCAAGTTCAGCTGGTCATGAGGTTCAGATGAACACTACAAGACCCTGGACTTTCTATGTACAAGTGGGATAATCCCAGCTTTACATTTCAAGCAGTGTTTGCAAGACCTACTTAGTCTAGGATGTGGTCGGAGTATGGTTTATATGGACTGACTGGTATAGTGTTCATCTTATTGGAAACTAATTGGCATTGTATCTCATACATCGAGGATCGAACTGTTTCGACCAATGCTCCATTATCTTCCCTAAGACACATTATAACCATTAATGCTCTTGGAAGAGAATGAACTGTGAAACCTTTTTCTCAGTTTATGTTATCGCTCAGGTTCTGTGGAACTTGTACTTCCTTTGAAGTCCTTGGACTGTTTAAGGTCTCAATTCAATTACTTATACCGATAAGCAATGTCATATTCATCATACCGAATGATGAATATTGTGAAGTACAAACAATTGTGTTCTATCTCAAGATTCGAGCAACACACCACAACAGGTGTGTCCGTTGCTCTTAATCTCAATGTCTTTTACATATCTATGTAGACTAATGACTTTGTTAACTTGGTTTAAGACTTGCAATCTTCAGTTGACTCTAAGTCAACTGATTCCAAAATCCTATCCTCTGGATCTTTGGGTGATTCATTTCTTGCCATATGTGCTTTATGAAGAACTTAATCATCATCTGACTCTAAGTCAGATGATTCCAAAGTCCTGTCCAACTGGACCTTTGGTTGATTCATTTCTTGACACATTAAGAACTCAATTCATCAAGTGACTCTAAGTCAAATGATTCCAAGGTCCTGTCCAACTGGACCTGTGGTTGAATTGATTCTTATAACATTTGTATTAACAATCATAAATGACACAATTCTTGAATCCAAACACTTTGGATGCATCAACATTCAAGTTATTACTAATCATACATTCAACACATTCATATAACATTTCAAGGATAATTTCAGACAACAGGTGTTAAAAGAAAATATGACAATTTTATTAAAAATAAAATCCTTGAACAATGTAATAGACAATGCCAAAAATGTATCTAAAGACTAATAACAATATTTAATATCTATCTAAACTTCAAAACTGCACGAGCTGGAGATCCAATCCAAATGTGCTCCTATGCGACAGAGTCCCGTGCCTTCTTGATTCCCTGCATACAATCCAAAATGCGACTCTCACATTATGTATCAAGAAATCTTGGAACAGGAGTTTTGAGGTTTTTAGATATACCTGAGCTTTCAAAAGAGTTGGAGCGTCTTCCAATCTTTCCGTGACTGTATCCGATTTAGCGGATTCCCAGTTTGAGACATGTCTAGTCGATCTCGACCGTTTCTTGTTACGTCTCTTCACTGGACTTAATCCAGAAGTAGCTGAGCCATTGGAGCTATGCCTGTCCAAGAGTGACTCGTATAAAGTCAACAGTGGACGCATTTCCATGAGGGTCTTTTTCCGGTCTTCCTTTCTATACGTCTGAATGAACAGATCGTACTCATTTGTCAGCGAAACGAGTAGGATGTTAACACTCTCTTCCTGACTCATGGAATAACCAAGTTTATGCAATTCGCCTCTGTACGCTTCAATCTGAAGAACATGCGAATTGACGCTACTTCCTGCTTTCAGCTTGCACTCTGCAAGTCTTTTGAAGATCCTGGTTCGTTCCTCTTCAACTGGTTTCTGGAACCTTTTCTCAACCAGTTGCATTAACTCATATGGCCCCAAGGATTCAAAATCCTTGCGGAACTCGGGGTCAATGGTTGATAGCATGAGGTCACGAATCTCTTCGGATTCATCATAAGGACCTTTTATGATGACTTGTTCCGGTGGAACTGGGATCGGATACTCGGTGAGATGTAGCTTGCCAGCAATGCCGAGACCCAGTCTCCAATTGCGAAGCCATTCTTTACAGTTGAGGCCAGTCAGCCTTTCCATATTAAGCAGGTGCATTCTGATGCTTTCAGAAATGGGTGAAGGAGGAGAAGGAGGAGAATTGACACTTGACATCTATAAAGAAAATAGAATTTATTAGCTTAATTTGTCCTTTTTAAATAATTACCCAATATGTTATTTAATAAGGCTAGGATCCAAAATACCCCAACTATGGTGTGAAGAGGGATGCCGTAATCACAACATAATGGTCATTAAGGTAGATAAACACTTATCAATTTCATCTTATGAAATTCCTAGATCTGTTGAGATTCATTAAACTCTTCAATGGCATGTTTAATCTCGGATGTGCTCCACTGTTTGTGACTGGGATGCCGAGGATCACAAACTGGATGTGAATAACCATGCAAATTAGCTTGGTACTCTCGGGTTAATTATCATCTCTAATTGATGTGCCGGTAAACCACACACGCTCCATCAATAATGATAATACCCGGGAAACCCATTGCAACTCTTTATGAACCCCTATTGGCATGCCGGTAAACCACACACGCTCTACCAATGTTTCATAAAGTGCAATGTTCAATTTCATGGATTAGCACCAATTCACATTTTTTCCTAAAGTAACTAGATTTGGGTTTTATTAAGTGTTCTAGTACTTTGAATCATTATACTTTTAGTGATTATTAGGTGGTCCTATCAAACCTGTTCGGCTAACGACCCTCCACTGATCAGGCGAGCGGTGGGCGAGAGTGTTCACCCATTAGACCGCCATTTTATAGGCAGTCTCCTTATACCCACTTTATAGACCAGCTTCGTGAATGAGGCCTACTAATGATTTGACTAACCATTTAATCTCATACATATAAAAATAACTTCCTAGTTATAATATATATAAGATGTAATTTTTTAAACCTTTAAAAAATTGTTTCTGGTTTATCTTTTAATTTATTGTCGATTTAAGCTATTAAATTTAAAATTAAATTAAACCATTTAAAGCCGATTTAATTATCTTTTAATTAACCAATTAATTAATTTAATTAAATTTGATATTTTAAACCTTTTAAAATATTTTAGGATTTATCCTTTTAATTTTCGCCAATTTAAACAATTAAATTCTAAATTAAATTAAATCCTTGAATTATCTTTTAATTACCAATTAATTAAATTAATTCAAATGTAGATAGGTTTATCAAATTAATCAAATTAATTAAAACCTATCCTTATCCCCTAATTTTCGATTTTTTAGGATAAAGGTTTTAAGGTTTATCTTTTCAACAATTTAAAGTTACCAAAAATAGAATACCTTCTAAACCCTAATCATAAAATCGCCAAAATAGAGGGGAGGGGCTAGGGTTTTCAAAACCCTAACCCTAATTGTCGATTTGCCCAAAATTAGGGTTTAGAGACTATAAACCCTAATTACAAGGAAAGCAGTTATAGCAATTTAACAAGAAAAACAACCAAACGCTCTGATACCACTGAAAGGTTTTCTGCAACTATGAACTAAAAATCCTAAGTTCACATGCAACCTATATAGATCTAGGTTTTCTTCTAATTAAACATATAACATATCCTAGAAGGCCAGAAGAAATTAACTAAAAGAATAAAATAAGAAAAACTAACCTTTTAGGATTTTTTGGAAACCAAGCAGCACAAATGTCCTGCCTCAAATGAAGTCACACCCTAGCAGGAGCTCTTGGCCGAAAATTCTTGAGAGAAAGAGAGTAAAAAACGTGGTCCTAGGGTTAGGGAAGCCTCCCTATTTATAGCCTCCATGTGGTGATCATATAATCGTTACAGATAAACCTTTTTGAATTCGAATTAAGATAAACTATTATTTTAATCATTCAAACCATATTTATCTGTAATATATATATATATATATATATATATATATATATATATATATATATATATATATATATATATATATATATATATATATATATATATATATATATATATTTCGAAAATATATATGTCTATATATATATTTTTGGCCACCACATGGTCACTCACACTGCCACTTACTCAACTATTGAATAATTACAGTTTTAGTCCCTGCACCTTTAATTAATTAATTTAACTGCCAAATTAATTCCAATTAATTCCAGAAAAATTTCTAATTAATTATTGTAGTTTCTAATTAATATATTATCACTTAAATATATTAATAAACTATTTATTTAATTTCTATTGATTTATTAATCACATAATAAATCAATCTTTCTCTCTACCGGACTTTCTGCCAATCCTCCAACTATGAGGGCAACCCAAATGGACTATGCTACTATTAATTAGATAAATACTAATTATTAGTCATGGCTTAGACACCTAATCCAACAATAAATACTTATTATAATCACTAAATCCCATTTTATTATATTTAGTTGTGGGCTTTTTAAAGCCATTATTGCTAACTAATTATAAAAGCTCAAACCTATTTAACTAACTCTTTCACTAATTAAAAGGACTTAATTAAATAATATTTAATTAATAATAAAAACTATTTATTTATTTATCCCGCATTTGACTAATAAATAATAAACAACTATTTCATTATTTATATTAAGTTGGTAAAAATAAGTTATACTCTAAAAATATTATTATTTATTTATTTGTTCCATTTTAGCTATTTAGTGTGTGACTCTATAAATTCACATACAAACATCAATACTATTAATTACAACAACTTGTTCTACAATATGAATATAATTGCAAAAGTAACAGCCGTATCCACTTGGTTTCTCCATAGGGTTTTTGAGTAATATATCATGCAAAAGACTTCATAGTCATGTGATGATAAAATCGATAAACGTAAGATAATAAGAGTTGAGTTTAGTGAAGCTTTTTAATTAAATGTAACGTAATATTCTAAATTCAACAAGCTTTCAATTTGACATGAATATCACACCGGATCTAATGGATGTGTCAATTATTATCAAAATACATGCATTCATAATGTTGGACCATCCATATTATAATTCCAAATGAATCTAACATTATCATCGTGATATAGATTAAACATAGTTTCAAACATAAACCTTAATGTAGGACTATGGTGATTAGCCACACATAATGGATAAAATACTATGTACATAAAGATAAAATGATAAAAATGGAACAAAGTTGCCTTACAAAGATGATAATATGATGTTCTTACTATGAGAGTTTGTCACTTTCAAATAATATACAACCATGATAAGTTGGAAATTGATCATAGAATGACCTAATTCATAGAATAAGAGTATTTAAACCTCGAAATTTGCAACCTACAACCATTTGACAAGATCATGTCAGCCTGTCACCAACACTCGTCTTAGTATAATGTTTTTTTTTTTTTTTGTATTTTCTGCATTGGCATGTCCATGTCATTCCAAGAGGAAAAGTGAAACCAGCACACATTTGGATAAGCAACATTTTGTTGTGCATTTTGTCTTTCCTCACATTTTATAGCCTTTTCATGTTCTTTTCCTAATGAATTATCTCTAAATCCTCGACTCTTAATCCACCTCGTGTCCTAACAGGAGGGACATCACGATATTTCATTTATGTATCAGTTTGTTATAGTTATGTTTTATTTAAGTTAATTAAGGTTACACTTAAATAGGGGAGGTTTGTTGGTGATTTATGAAATTACAAATATGTATTTAAGTGTAATGGATTAATTTTGTTGACATCTTAACAAACATTCAACAAGTAAGGAAGGTGTGGAGTACACACTTGTTTGAATTTGTCAAGATACAAAGTAAAAAACTGTTAAAAACTATCATTTTCCAAAAATCATCCTGACACGGGCCGTGTTAGGATAACACGGGCCGTGTTAGGATAACACGGGCCGTGTCAGGATTACAGAAGCAATTTTGGAAAATAACACGGGCCGTGTCAGGATAACACGGGCCGTGTAAAATGTCAGTTTTGGGACAGAAACAATGTTGCAATGAAACACGGGCCGTGTCAGGATAACACGGGTCGTGTTTCGAGCCCAGTGACAGTTTTTTGACAGGTTTTATAGCCGTTTTTGGTCATTTCTAGGGTACGAAAAACATATCTTTCTCTCATTCTCTGGTCTAGAATTCACTCTGAATATTATCCAATCAAAGATTTGATTGTACCATCAAAATACTTTGATTTAAAAGTGATTCTTACACGATTTTCAGAGATCCAAGCCATTGTTCATCCCCATTTCTAACAAAAATCAAAGTATTTTCTGCAACAATGGCAAATGAAACTTCTGTGAAAGATATGACAAGCAAAATTGACAAGTTAACCAAGTTTGAAGGCCAAGATTTCAGGAGATGGCAAAAGAAGATGCACTCTCTTCTCACAACCCTCAAAGTGGTGTATGTTCTAAGTACTCCCATGCCTGAAGTTGTTGAAGATGAACCCCTGGAGGCAACAAGAAGGAGATCAAAGTGGGAGAACGATGATTATATATGTCGTGGTCACATTCTCAATGGTATGTCTGATTCTCTGTTTGATGTTTATCAAAATGTTGAATCTGCAAAAGAACTATGGGATTCGTTGGAATCCAAGTACATGGCTGAAGATGCTTCAAGTAAGAAGTTTCTTGTAAGCAATTTCATGGGATACAAAATGATTGATTCCAGGCCTGTGATGAAACAATACCATGAAATGTTAAGGATTTTGGGACAATTTGCTCAACACAATTTAAAGATGGATGAAGCCATTTCTGTGGCTGTCATCATTGACAAATTGCCCCCATCCTGGAAAGATTTTAAACACACTTTAAAACACAAGAAGGAAGAGTTGACTTTGGTTCAACTTGGAAGCCATTTATGGATTGAGGAGTCTTTAAAGACTCAAGAACTCGATAACAATCCTAAAGGCAAGAACCAAATTGGTTCTTCTTCTGTGAACATGGTGGAAGGAGAAGGATCTAAGAATTCCAATAAGTTTAAAGGTAAAAGGAAGTTTAAAGGGAAAGATGACAAGTCTTCAAACAAAAAGGCTAAGTTGGTTTGTTGGGGTTGTAACAAACCGGGTCATCTCAAGAAAGATTGTCACCTCCGTAAGGTGAACAAGGACAAGGATGTGGGTCCAAGTGGATCTAAGGATCCGGACAAGCAACAAGGTCAGAAATCTGATTTTATTCAAAATCTTAAATATGTGCAGAATTATGTTTCTGTGATTTCTAAAGCATTCTATGTGTAGGATGATGATGTTGCATGGTGGGTTGATTCGGGTGCAACAAGTCATGTTTGCAAGGATCTTCGTTGGTTTAAAGACTATCAACCAATTGAAGATGGACCTATTGTAAATATGGGGAATGTTGCTACCGAACCAATCAAGGGACTAGGATCTGTTTTACTTAATTTTACTTCTGGAAAATGTTTATCTTTAGACAATGTATTGTATGTACTGGGGATTCGAAAGAACCTCTTATCTGAAATTGTATTAAGTAAGTGAGGTTATAAACAAGTATTAGAAAGTGACAAGTATATCTTGTCAAGACATGGTACTTTTGTGGGATTTGGATATGTATGTAATGGTATGATTAGGCTTAATCTTAATTATCCTTCTTATGATAATTCGATTTGTATGGCTTCAACTAGTACTAGCAATAGTTTGAATAAATCACAATTATGGCTTGCTAGACTAGGACATATTCATTACAAGAGATTAAAAGACATGTCTAAAATGAGTATGATTCCTGCTTTTGATATGAATATTGAGAAATGTAAAACTTGTATGTTGACTAAAATCACTAGACAACCTTTCAAAGATGTTGTTAGGGAAATCAAGGTATTGGAACTCATACATAGTGACTTGTGTGATTTCCATGCAACACCTTCCCTAGGAAACAAAAAGTATGTTGTTACTTTTATTGATGATGCATCTAGATATTGTAATGTCTATTTTTTGCATTCTAAAGATGAAGCTCTTGATAAATTTAAAATTTATAAACAACAAATAGAGCTACATAAGAATGAGTTAATAAAGGTTTTGCGTACAGATACAGGTGGTGAATATTATGATCCGGCTTATTTTGAATCTACCGGAATAATACACCAAACCACTGCTCCTTATACACCACAACAAAATGGTGTAGCTGAAAGGAAGAATAGGACCTTGAAGGAAATGGTTAATTCCATGTTGTCCTATTCTGGTCTTAGTGAAGGATTTTGGGGTGAGGCTATGTTAACAGCTTGTTATATTTTGAACCGAACTCCAAACAAAAAGAGTAAGGCTAGTCCTTATAAACTTTGGCATAAAAAGGTGCCAAATTTGAGTTATCTCAAGGTTTGGGGTTGTAGAGCTGTTGTAAGACTCACTGAACCAAAAAGGAAAAACTTGGGAGAAAAGGGTATAGATTGTATCTTCATTGGGTATGCTGAGCATTCCAAGGCATATAGATTCTATGTTATAGAATCTAATGACTCGGTGTCTGTGAACACTGTTATAGAGTCAAGAGATGCTATCTTTGATGAAGAGAGATTTACTTCTATACCTAGACCAACGGACTTGATTCAGCAATCTTCTAGCAAGAACACAACTCAAGGAGAAAATGTCTCTGCTGGTACAAGTTCTGTACCTGAACCTAGGAGGAGTGCTAGGACAAGAAAATCTAAGTCTTTTGGATCTGATTTTCAAGTTTATTTAGTTGAAGGAACAAGAGATGAGACCAACTCTGAACATCAATATTGCTATATTATTGAGGAGGATCCAAAGACATTTAGTGAAGCTATGGCTTCAAGAAATGTTCATTTCTGGAAAGAAGCTATTCAGGATGAAATAGATTCTATCATGCATAACAATACTTGGGTACTGGCTGATTTACCTCCTGGATGCAAGGCATTAGGATGTAAATGGATCCTCAAAAGGAAAATGAAAGTGGATGGCACAATAGATAAGTATAAAGCCAGATTGGTTATCCAAGGCTTAAGGCAAAAAGAAGGTATTGACTTCTTTGATACTTATGCTCCTGTGTCTAGAATATCTACTATTAGATTATTGTTGGCTCTTGCAGCAATACATAATCTTGTAATTCATCAAATGGATGTGAAAACTGCATTCTTAAATGGTGAATTAGATGAGGAGATTTACATGAAACAACCTGAAGGGTTTGTGATGCCTGGACATGAAAACAAGGTTTGCAAGTTAAAGAAATCATTATATGGTTTGAAACAAGCACCAAAACAATGGCATCAAAAATTTGATGATGTGATCTTGTCTAATGGTTTTGCATTAAACCAAGCTGACAAGTGTGTATATAGCAAATTTGATACTTCTGGAAAAGGAGTTATAATTTGTCTATATGTAGATGATATGTTGATTTTTGGTACTAGTCAAGATGAAGTTGACAAAACCAAGAAATTATTATCATCGAGTTTTGACATGAAAGACATGGGGGAGGCGGATGTGATTCTTGGTATAAGAATCAAGCGTGGAAACAATGGTATTTCAATCACTCAATCTCATTATATTGAGAAGATATTGAAAAAGTTCAACTTTGAGAATTATTCTCCTGTTAGCACTCCTATAGATCCTAGTCTTAAACTTCTACCTAATAAAGGATCTCCTGTGTCTCAACTAGAATACTCAAGGGCTATTGGTTGTCTTATGTACGCCATGATTAGCACTAGGCCTGATATTGCTTATGCTGTAGGAAAGCTCAGTAGGTGTACTAGCAATCCTAGTTCACATCATTGGCAAGCCATACATAGAGTATTCAAGTATTTGAAAGGAACCATGGATTATGGTTTGGCATACAGTGGATACCCTTCGGTGTTAGAAGGTTATTCAGATGCTAGTTGGATTAACAATTTGGAGGATCACTCCTCCACAAGTGGTTGGGTATTCCTTCTTGGAGGAGGTGCTATTTCTTGGGCATCCAAGAAACAGACTTGTATTACAAGTTCAACCATGGAATCTGAATTCATAGCATTGGCTGCTGCTGGCAAAGAAGCAGAGTGGCTCAGGAATTTAATTTATGAAATTCCATTATGGCCTAAACCGATATCTACCATTTCTATCAGGTGTGATAGTGCTGCAACTTTGGCTAAGGTTTATAGTCAAGTGTATAATGGGAAGTCTAGACATTTAGATGTTAGACATAGTATGATTTGTGAACTCATAACGAATGGTGTGATATCTGTGGAGTTTGTAAGGACTCAGTTAAATTTAGCCGATCATCTAACCAAAGGGTTAGCGAGAGATCTTGTGCACAAGGCGGCTGTAGGGATGGGTTTGAAGTCCACCTAAAAATCTTTGATATTGAGATACCCAATTCTCATCTAATTGAACATTAGATGTTGAATTCAATGTGGAAAGCTTAATATTTGAAGATTGGAACACATTATTGTTTATATCATCCCAAGGTATGTGTTCAGTACTGCAAGTGAAGGAGGTTGAAATTTATTTTCTTAATAGTTCTTTGAAAAATTGCATATGCAGGTGCAAGAATAAAAGAACTACCTATATAAGCATGAAGTTTAGCTGCTTCAAGAAGCTTGGGACTTAGCTTTGATATGCTTATTGAAGGATATGACACAAGCTAGTAAAAATAGTGTCAAGTTAGAACTTATGAGAATGTAAACTGGTGTGTGTTATTATCTTCATGTATTCACTATGAATAAAAAGGGTTCAATCCTTAGTGACACCCTGATATTCGAACATTTGGAATGTGTAATACACTAATGTGAAATTCAATCGTCACGATATTTCATTTATGCATCAGTTTGTTATAGTTATGTTTTATTTAAGTTAATTAAGGTTACACTTAAATGGGAGAGGTTTGTTGGTGATTTATGAAATTACCAATATGTATTTAAGTGTAATGGATTAATTTTGTTGACCAAATGTGATCTTAACAAACATTAAACAAGTAAGGAAGGTGTGGAGTACACACTTGTTTGAATTTGTCAAGATACAAAGTAAAAAACTGTTAAAAACTATCATTTTCCAAAAATCATCCTGACACGGGCCGTGTTAGGATAACACGGGCCGTGTCAGGATTACAGAAGCAATTTTGGAAAATAACACGGGTCGTGTCAGGATAACACGGGCCGTGTAAAATGTCAGTTTTGGGACAGAAACAATGTTGCAATGAAACACGGGCCGTGTCAGGATAACACGGGCCGTGTTTCGAGCCCAGTGACATTTTTTTGACAGGTTTTATAGCCGTTTTTGGTCATTTCTAAGGTACGAAAAACATATCTTTCTCTCATTCTCTGGTCTAGAATTCACTCTGAATCTTATCCAATCAAAGATTTGATTGTACCATCAAAATACTTTAATTTGAAAGTGATTCTTACACGATTTTTCCAGAGATCCAAGCCATTGTTCATCCCCATTTCTAACACCTATATGCTGCGAAATGCAAAAACATATACATGGTTAACATATACATGATCAACCTCACAAAAGCTAGGTATCGCTAACCATTAACTTCAACGACTTATGGATGAAAAAATTTACAAAAAATTTAAGGGGCGAAAACGTTAAAGGGTAAGAAAGTAACAAACATGTAACTTTCAGCAAACCATAGGGACTAAAACTATAGTTTACCTTAAAAATTCACAATTCATCAAAGTTCAAGTAACAAACAAAGTAAAAAAGAAATTTTGAAATTAGATTACGAATCTATCTTAAATCTCGTCTCAAACAAATATAGGAGAGGTAAAGAATACCGACCTCTTGTTTTTTAAACTGTCCTTTTATTTGCTTGGAGAAAATCCGCCGAGAATTAAGCAATGTCTCTCGAAACAAACTCGCATTATGTTTCAAAACTTTCACAATTTTTAAATTTAGTGGTGTCTGGAGAAGATCTATTTGTTGCTAAAGATAGCTTCCATAACACCCTCCATTCTTCCTTGCATGGAGTTCCTATAAGCAACCTTTGGCCAAACCAAGTGTTGCCAAAACCTCCAATATGAAAGCCGTATGCTGCTTTCTTTTCCTATCTCTTCTCTCCATCTTCTCATATCCATCATCATCAATCCCGTTAAACAACGCCTTCGCCGCTGCAATTACCCGCCGCCACCTTAGCACACCAAAAGAAACAGATCCGCCACCTGATGATTTAAATTGCGAGATTGAGACTGATGCCCATTTAAATTTCCCTAATCCCAGGCTTAAAAAGGCTTATTGCGTCCTCCAAGAATGGAAGAAGGTAATATATTCCGACCCGGAAAACATGGTGAGTAGCTGGGAAGGTGCAGATGTTTGTTCTTATAAAGGGGTGTTTTGTGAAAAAGCTCTCGATGATCCAAATGTGGTGACAGTTGCTGGAATCGATCTTAACCATGGCGACATTGCCGGGCAACTTATTTGTAAACTTGGGCTGTTAACCGATCTTGCTATATTCCATATAAATTCGAATAGGTTTTGCGGGATTATTCCGGAGAGCTTTTCCAAGCTTACGATCCTACACGAGTTTGACATTAGTAATAACCGATTCGTGGGTCCGTTTCCTGATGTCGTTCTTGAAATGCCGAAATTGAAGTATCTTGATATCAGGTTTAATGGTTTCGAAGGAGGGTTACCTTCTCAACTCTTCGATAAAGATCTTGACGCTATTTTCTTGAACGATAACAGATTCTCGTCAACTATCCCAGAAAATATAGGGAATTCTAAGGCTTCGGTAATCGTGTTTGCGGATAATGATTTTAAAGGTTGCATTCCGAAAAGCATTGGTCATATGACTGGTTTAGATGAGGTTGTATTCGCGAATAACGAACTTACTGGTTGTATACCGGAGGAACTAGGGATGCTTGAGAACATTAAAGTGTTGGATTTGAGTAATAATAATTTTGTAGGAACGCTTCCGAATGGGTTCGAAAGATTAAAGTCTGTTGAGAATATTGATATAGGACGTAACCAGTTGATAGGTAAGGTGGTGGAAAGCTTTTGTACGTTGCCGAAACTGTTGAATTTTACGTTTTCTAAAAACTTCTTTGATGGGCTCGAACCCAAATGTGAAAAACCAATGAAAGCTGAGCTTTTTTTGGATGATAGAGAGAACTGTTTGCCCAAGAAGCCGAATCAGAGAACTGAGAAAAAGTGTTCGCCGGTGGTAAATCATCCGATCGATTGTAAATCTTTAGGGTGTAAAAGACCATCAAGAAAAAGCGATGAAGAGTCTGTAAAGAGGAAACCACGGCAAAGGGCACCGCCAAAACCGAAGCCGCCACCACCGCCACCACCGGTTCAATCGCCTCCTCCACCAGTTCATTCCCCACCGCCACCCGTCTTCTCTCCACCACCTCCAGTGCCATCTCCTCCTCCACCGCCACCATCCCCACCGCCACCCGTCTTCTCCCCACCACCTCCACCACCTCCGGTGCCATCTCCTCCTCCGCCACCAAGTTACGCAGACGTTGATATTCCAGAATATATTGGTTCACGTTACCCATCACCACCACCACCGATACACCCCGGATATAATTAGATGATAGAACAACATTAGAGGTTTTGTACATGTTACCAACAATGTTAGTAAAAGAAGAACCATGTATGCACTAACTTTGGTTAAGATAAGAACTAACTAGAAAAGAATTAATATGGGGCCACTTCGTTTTCGTTCTTTTGTACGAGAACGAAATACATGGGTCGGCCATTGACACACCTTCCCAAGAATATGAACAAGTTGTATTCACTTGTTATTTTTCTAAATCTTTCACTAATCAGATTTCAGTGTAAAATTTTCTAGAGCTGTAACAATTATTTACACGGTACTCGCCGGTAATTGAGCATAGATAAGGTGTTATTCGGGCTTTGGGTTATTTGGGTCGGGTTAATCGATCTGTTTTAGGGGAAGGGGTAAACCGATCGAAACCGAACCGCATAAGGTTCGGGGTTATTCAGGTATAGGGTAATTCAGTTACTAGTTAGTCGGGTATGGGTTATTTGTTTTATTTAGGTAGAAGTAGGTTGCTATTATGAGTGTAAAATTGAACGTAGTTTGCTATTATGACAATAAATCTTAACAAAAAGTAAAATAATCTCATTTTTTAGTCGTTTATATATCCATTCAAATAATCAATCGCAACATCGTTTGAACTAGCATTATCAACTGAAATTTTCATCATTTCTCCCAATCTATCAAACACAATTCAATTGTTTTTCCAATTTCAACTCCATGATGACTATCAAGAAGACAAAAATTCAAAACTTTTTTGGTCCACTTCTGATCATTATCAACAAAATGTGTAGTTAGACTCATATAATTGATCTTTTGTTGAGACGTCCAACTGTCTGTTATTAAATATATCATACTTTTGTTTTTTTCATCAAAGCACCAACTTTCTTCTTTTCATCTTCAAACATTTCTAGACATTCCCTTTACAGCTCTGCCTACATGTATCTGTACCGGAAACTATGGTAGTTCCCACCTTCCTATAAGTGGTCTGTTCTAGTTGTTGTCCCTCTAGCCCGTTTAGTCGTCTAGACGACCAATTCTTCCATGATCCATCTTTCAGCTACAACCTGTATTCTCCGTGTTGTATGTGATCGTGTCACCACTAGACTGCTCGTGTAAATTTTACCCGTATAGGCATCCTAGCCTGTCAGTTAAGTGTCGAGGATAAGGTAACTCCACGTCTGACTACTTCTGGTACATTCAACTACATTGTTTTATCTATACTTTCATAACTACTTACTATTAATAAATACCGAAGCATTGAATATGCTAGTACTACATCACAGGCAGGACATGTCGGTCTCTATTTACCATATTATTTATTCTAGCATGTTTTACTTCCGTGCATTACCCCTGACTTCATTTACAAAAAACCCGATGACTCTGCCAAGTGTCAATAGTGATACGCACGCCATAACACTTCTTACATAGTGTAAACACATATTCTTGACTTCACCATCTGTTCCTGATTCACAAGTTTGGGTAGGTATATACTACTTACTTATACATATCACTAATATTCTTAGATTGTACTAAGAGTACACTTCATAAGATCACAATGTTTTGTGTTATTCACCAATGATGGCAAAATGCATCATGTATGCCTAACCACACATAACACTAAACTATATAGGCCTTCAAATAGTTAACTCTACTCTAAAGCAACAATCAAACAAGAACATACAATAAGGCCAAACAAAAAATTCTAATCCTCTGTGATCCTAATTATGCATAACTAAAGCATTTATGCTATACGTTGCTAACATAGATCCTAACAGTTCAAGCACACATATAAGCTAATGGCATACATTACTTAATAATATGTTTGAACATGACAAGAGAATTGAATGGTATTTCACATAAAAACTATAATGACTAAGTGTATATGGGAAAAATTACATTACCTTTAGAAAAATGTACAATTTGTGTCTTAAAATGAATATATGAAGTGGTAGTGAAGTAAATGTCACATTCCCTTATCAATGTAATTCTCACATTGTTAGACATGATGAAAATAATAAATTAATTAGATATTGCAATGTTGAATATATTAATGATTTGGTGCTATAATGCTATAACGAATACTTTATATATAATGATCTAGCATATTATATGTGATTTTAATATAGTTTTTGTTCATAACTATAAAAAATGTAATTCGACGTTAGTTAAATAAAATAAGAATATGAAACAAGAACTTTTGTATCACATATTTTATACAGAAATTGTGTAGTAGCAACTGTAATTTTAGCTTTATAAAACTATGCACTAATTATTTTGAAGGAATTTTTAAATTAAAAATGCCAAGAGGCCCCAATAAATATATAGCCGTTAAGTGGCCCTTTATTAGCAAAACCCTTTATTTTTTCATTCACCCCTTCCTTTATCTCTTTTCACAAAATAAACCCTATTCCAAATTTAAAAATTTCAAAGCGCCATCGACGTTTTCACATACACCGACCCAATTTCAAAATTTTCCACAAATTCAAACGCAGCATCCTCAATTGCTCAATATGTCTTGATGTGTGTGGGAGAGAGTGAGAGTGAGAGAGGGAGAGAGATTGAGAGATTTTGAATTAACATTCATTCTTTTTCACGTATAGCTTAAAACCTATGAAATACAACAGTTTGTATTGATTGTTTTTGGAACAATTTCAGGGGTTGGTCGTGGATTTGGAATAATATTTCTCACCTCATCTTACAGGTATGCATTTTTTATTGTTCTCGATCGATTTCTTTACTTATTCTATACCAGTTCTTGTTTCAAATACTTATTTCTTCTGTTAACCAGAATGCTGAGAGATCTCAAATTCATGCGTCGAAATTCTGATAAAATTCCTGATGTCGATGAACCTGAAAATGTGCCAGTCAACGGCAAACTTCACGAATCATCAGTATCTCAGATGGGTTCCGACTCTTCCTCTAGTAGGCCACCATTGAGTGCAATTCGAGACCCTTTGCAAAACCCTAGTAAGCGTGAACAAGATTCAGGGTTTAAAAGCATGAAACTCGACAGAACACCCACCAAGGTCAACGCTAGCAAGCATTCAGAATCAGGGATGCCAATGAAGACTCCAGAAAAACAAGGGGGTCTGGCTAGGAATAGATATGGATGGGCTTTGGATTCAAGGAATGAGGTGAAAAATGGGAATATGAACATGAATACAAATACTCCTAGGTCATGCAGAACAGTTGGAAGGGCTGTAAGTTCAGGTTATTCTGATTGTAATTCTACACAGAATACACAGGCTAATTCTACACAAAATACACCAACAAAGAGTGTGAACAAACCTCCAAATCCAGGACTATCTCATGGAGGTAGTTCAAGGCCTCCTATCAGTGGAGGTGTGCGCACCAATGGAAACTTTGCAGCTTTATCTAGAGGATTTTCAAACACCCACACTACTGTAAATACTGTGGAGGTACCACATTTTGACCTCAAAGAAGATCCATCTTTCTGGATGGATCATAATGTACAAGTAAGTAGTTCATGTTTTGACTTAACATTTATACTAGTTTCACAATTATTCGACATCAAAACCTTTAGCTTATTGGGTTTCCTTTTTTTAGGTTTTGATACGAATTCGTCCACTTAACAACATGGAGCTTAGTACTCAAGGTTACAACAGGTGCTTAAAACAAGAAAGTTCACAATGCCTGACTTGGGTAGGGCATCCAGAAACACGATTTACCTTTGACCATGTTGCTTGCGAGACAATTGACCAGGTACTAGAAAGGAACAACACCGAGTTTTTGTTTATACATGTACATGGTTCTTTTAGATGCAATGTGTTACATAAAGTATAAATTTACGCAGGAAACTCTATTTCGGATGGTTGGTCTGCCAATGGTGGAGAATTGTTTATCTGGATATAATAGTTGTATCTTTGCATATGGGCAGGTAACAACATTATATGCACATCTGATTATCTTGAAAATAGTTTTATACATGTATTTTAATTTCTTTTTTACTTATGTAGACTGGAAGTGGAAAGACACACACAATGCTTGGTGAGATAAATGAGCTTGAAGTCAAACCAAGTCCATACAGGGGAATGACTCCAAGAATGTTTGAATTCTTATTTGCTAGAATCATTGCGGTAATTACACCATATTTGTATCTTTATTTTCTAGGTCACACCCTTCTAGTTTCTCATCTTGAAAACACAATTTTCATTCCAATGTATAGGAAGAAGAAAGTCGAATGGATGAAAGATTAACATACAATTGCAAGTGTTCTTTTCTAGAAATCTACAATGAGCAAATTACCGATCTCCTTGACCCTTCATCCACAAATTTACAAGTAAGTTTAGTTGTTTAGTAATCTCACAAGTATTGTGATGATCTAACTTTCTCTAATTTTCAGCTAAGGGAGGATGTTAAGAAGGGTGTGTATGTGGAAAATTTAACAGAATGTGAAGTTCACACTGTGGGTGATATCCTTAGGCTTCTGAGTCGGGTAATTAGTAATTATAATTTACTTTGTTGTTTTTACCTTTTTCTCATTATCTTTTTGCTTATTGACATAGGGTTCTGCAAATAGGAGAGTTGCTGCAACAAATATGAACAGAGAAAGCAGTCGGTCACACAGTGTTTTCACTTGTGTGATTGAAAGTAGGTGGGAGAAAGACTCGACATCTAACCTTAGATTTGCAAGGCTAAATCTTGTTGATCTTGCTGGTTCAGAAAGGTGCTGCATTTTATGATTTTATCAAAATCTTTTTATGGTTTCTTGTTTTGTTACTCATTAAATCTTTTCTTTTTGTCTTTTTAATAGGCAAAAAACTTCGGGTGCTGAAGGTGAACGGTTAAAGGAAGCTGCAAATATAAACAAATCTTTATCTACCCTAGGGTATGAACTATGAACACCTTTATTTGCTGTCTTTTTTTCTTTTTTTGTGTACCCTTTTTGTAACACGAAATCTTTCTTTCTAGTCATGTGATTATGGTTCTAGTAGATGGTGCTAATGCCAGGACACGACATGTTCCTTATAGAGATTCAAGATTGACATTTCTTCTACAGGTGAAAGAAAAAAATCTTTCCTTTTTGGCATTATTTTTCATTTTCTTATGCTTACAATAAAATGTCATGCAGGACTCATTGGGTGGGAATTCGAAAACAATGATAATTGCTAATGTTAGTCCCTCCATGTGGTATGTTGATATACCTTTTACTTTTACTGACACCCTTTTATTTAATTTTTGTATTTCTTTAATCAGTTTTTTTCAAGATTAACCAACCATCTTTTCTTTCTGTGTCAGTTCTGCTATTGAAACACTAAACACTCTCAAGTTTGCTCAGCGTGCAAAACTTATTCAGAACAATGTAAGCAAGTTGCATACTTTTTATCTAATTCAAAACATTATTTTAAAATTTTCATCTTGTTTTTTATTACCAAGGCTGTGGTGAATGAAGATGCATCAGGAGATATCATGGCGCTTCAACAGCAGATACAACTACTAAAGGTAATCCTTTTATTGTATTTTTCTAACTTCAAGTTTAATTTAATTGGATTCATAAGCATGTACCTAATTTTGTAGTAAAGTGAGTAAGTGACCATCTTTTTATTTAATCAGGAGGAGCTTGCTATCCTTAAGAGGAACAATGTATCCAGGTCTTTAACATTTGGTCAAAAAGTCAATGAAGAGGCTCCACAAGAACAAGAGTATGACTGCAATGGACACGATGACAAAATCTTGAAGGTTTCCTCTAAACAGGTATATCAAGTATTATAAAGTGATTTTGCTATTTTGGGTCTCATTTGCTTATATTCATTCGGTTTTTTCAGCTGAAATCTTTAGAAGCTTCATTGGCTGGAGCCTTGAGGAGAGAGCAAATGTCAGAAGCTGCAATTAAACAACTTGAAGCAGAAATAGAGCAGTTAAACCGCCTGGTAAATTGGTTTCCTGTATTTGGTATTTAAATGACATTATTGATTACTGGCATGTTGTATTTAAACATGAAATATGTCTAGGTTCGTCAAAGAGAGGATGACAATAAGTGCACAAAGATGATGTTGAAGTTTAGAGAAGACAAAATTCATCGAATGAAGACACTTCTTGCTGGATCAATACCGGTGGATTCTTACTTGCAAGAAGAGAATAACATGCTCACCGAAGAAATTCAGATGCTACGTGCAAAAGTTGATAGGAATCCAGAAGTCACACGTTTTGCTTTGGAAAACATTAGGCTTCTTGAACAACTTAGAAGGTATTTTCAACAAAAAAAAAAGATCATATTCAATGTAAGATTTCAAGGCTTCTAATATGTATTAATACTTGTTATGTTTGCTTTCTAGATATCAAGATTTCTATGAAGAAGGGGAGAGAGAAATGTTATTGACAGAAGTATCTGAAATGAGGAATCAGGTATTTATTAAACCTAACTCTTTACACTTGATTCCTTGCTATTGAAATATTCATTAACTAAAATATTCTTTTGACAGTTGGTTCTCTTTCTCGATGAAAACAAACAAGATGATCCTATTCAAAAGGTAAGATATGCAAGTTTTGATATTTAACCCTTCCTTTTTACTCATCATCTTTTTAAGTAACTTCTTGAAAATGGCAATAGGAAGCTGCACATGACAATCAAGAAAACAGTTCTCTTCAGCTAGAGGTTGCGTTTAATCTTTATCTTTTTTCTTAATAAAATAAGATAACTTATAGTCAATCTAAGTTTAAAACTTACATTTTTCAGTTGCAAAAGAGCCAGGAAGAGTTGGAGATGTGCAGGAATAACCTAAATTCTTGCTTGGAGAAAAATGAAAAACTATGCAGGGAAATTGCAGACTTAAATGCTCTACTAGAAAACCAGAAATCTATTGAGGTCACAAAGGTAAATTTTAGTTATTTATAAGTAACAATTATCATACACAGATAATTCATTATAACATACAATGTACTTTTCAGGAGCCCATATTAGAAGCTGCTTCTGTAGGCGACCAATCATCACATACAATCCAAAAGATGGATGAAACTTCAAAGTACATTGAAGAAGTTATGGATCTTCAATTGGAAATAGACATTTTAAAGATACTTTTCAAGGAACAGAGCTCATCCAACATGGAAATGGTAAAAAATTTGAAGTCAACAGAAGAAAAGTGTATGCTGATAACAAAACAATATGAAGATTTAAAGCAAGAGCTTGAGGAAGCCAAGTGTGTAATTGAAGCTCTTGAGACTCAACAACTTGTGTCCATCAATGAGGTGGAAGCTCTTAGAAACAGTAATGATCGGTATGCTCAAATACTTGATGAAAAAGAGCTTCAAAATGGTAAGATTTTCAATCAAGAATCACAAGACAAGTTGAACAAGATGAAGGATTCTCTTGAAAGGGCTAAAAGAACGAATACATGGTACAAAACTGATAAAGCATTTCAGGCATCAAATGAAGAAGAAATGGATGAAGTGAGGAAGCAAGTTGAAGCTGAAACTGCTGAGGTTATAGTTTGTTTGCAAGAAGAAGTTTGCAGCCTTCAACAGCAATTAGATGACAGTATCATGAAAGAAAGAGAGAAAGAAAGAGAATTGAGCAGGTTATCTGAAGAGTGGCAGATATTAAGTAATGAGATACATGAAGTTCTTACCACAGGCCATGATGCACTTGAAGATGTCTCAAACGATCTTGATGATGCTACAGTTTTTGACCAATTACAGATAATCACAAGAAGCATATTTGAAAAAGAGTCAAGAATAAAGGAACTTAACTCATGTTTAGAGAGTGCGAAAAAAAGAGGGAATGAAATGGAAAGCATGATGATGTCATTAAGAGGGGCGACTTTGGTGATGACAGAAGCCCATCAAGAAGATTGCAGTCAAAAGGATAAAGTAATCCGTCAATTGTCATCAAAATTAAAGAAGGCGTCTCTTTATGCAATGGGTGCATTTGTGATTGTGAATAGATTTTGTGAAATGAAAGATAGTTGTCTTGAAGCATTAAGGCAGAAAGAAGCTGAGCTTGATGAACTGAAAAGAAGACACAAGGTGGACACTTCTGAAGCAGTAAAGGTAACTTTTTGTCAAATTTCAAGATTTGGTTTTTGTTTTTGAAAGCTTGTAATTCGTTTGTTTTTTTTTTTTTTTGTTTCAGAAGAATACAAGTCGAAGGGATGATACGATTGCACTTTTGAAGAAAGAGTTAGAGACTGCCCTTGGGAGTCTTAATGGAGTGAAAAGTGAGATGGCAAGATTGCATCTTTCTGAGAAACAGAATCGCAAAAGTATTGAAACCCTTTTGCAGCAAGTTATGGCTTTACAATCTGTTGTTGATTATTTTGAAAATCAAATTAAAGGAGCAATCGGTTCTTTGGATCACAAGATACAAACTTTTGAAGAACTTTTACAAGAATCTTGCAAATCCTGCTCACACAAAAGAAAGGTATGCCGTATGCATTATGCAATCCCTTTATGATAGACGTTAAAAATTTACCTTTTTAGGAAATTGTCGAAGGGTATTTTTGGAAATGACGTTATTCTTTAACTTACACAGCTTTACGAGCTTGAACTTATGGACGCGAAGGTAAATGCAGCACAACAAGCAGCAGAATCTTCTTGTGTTCTTGCTAAATTTGAAGAGGCCCATTACACTATCATAGAAGCAGATGATATGATCAATGGGCTGGTGATTGCAAATGAATCCATGAAGCTTGACATTGAAGCTTTGAAGAAAAAGGAAGTTGCTTTAGTGAATGAGAGGGACACCCTTAAGGAGAATTATGAAGCAGATATTATGGGAATGAAGAAAGAGGTAGGAGAGCTTGAGGGTATGATTATGGAAATCCAGTCTTTGGTAGATAAAGATTTGATGCCAACAGTGTCTGATTTGTTTTCCATGAAGTCTCACCTCCATGATTCAAGTAAGTTAATTCATTCATGGCTTGAAGATATCTGGTCTGAGATTATTATGAAAGATTGTGCTGTGTCTGTGTTACGTGTGTGTCACATGGGAATACTCTTGCAAACAGTAACCGGATTGAATGCAGAAAACAGTTTGCTTCACAATGGTCTACATGAATCGAATTCTTTAGTGTCACAATTAAGGGACCATAATTTGAAATCAACAAACGAGCTGGAAATGTGTAGAGTGGTTCAAGGGAAGTTACTTGCTGACATCAAGAATAGTTTTGATCGTGTTTCAAAAAGTACAGAAGAAACTGGAGTGCTTTCAATGAAGCTAGCCAGTTTTGAAGAGAGGATACAAAGCTTACAGGTTCAAGAGGAAGCAATGGTGGAAAGATCAAATAATATGGGGTCTGAGCTTTCTGCTTTAGTGAAGGAAATGAATGCAATGGATAAAGATGAAGAGGTTAGAGTTGTTGAAGAGAAGTTCATGGTGGATTTGTTTGCAAAAGAAATTGAGCTGCTTATTGTGTCATCGGTACTTACACAAATTGATTCAAAAAGAAAGAATCTTGAACACGAGAATAACAGTTTGTATATGGTTCTTGAAAAGTTCAAAGAAAACATGGTTATGTCTAATGTGGATATTGGATTGAAAGATTCAATCTTGTTGGAAAAAGAAGCTGAGCTGCTTGTCATGTCATCAGAACTAAAACAAATGGTTTCAGAAAGAAAGAATCTTGAGAACCAGAATGAAAGCTTGTACATGGTTGTTGAAAGGTTTAAAGAAAACATGATTATGGCTAATGTGGATATTGGCCTGAAAGATTCAATCTTGTTGGAAAAAGAAGCTGAGGTTTCCTTTTTGCAGAAAGATGTTAAGGCGAAAGAGATTGAGCTGTTTATTGTGTCATCAGAAGCAAAACAAATGGATTCACAAAGAAAGAATCTTGAGAACATGAATAACAGCATGTTTTTGGTTCTTGAAAAGTTTAAAGAAAACATGATTCTTGCTGATATGGATATGCAATTGAAGGATTCCATCTTGTTGGAGAAAGAAGCTGAGGTGGCCTTTTTGCAGGAAGATGTCAATGCAAAAGAAAATGAGCTGCTTATTGTGTCATCAGGATTAAAGCAATTGGAATCACAAAGAAAGGATCTAGAGAACAAGAATAACAAGATGTTTATGGCTCTTGAAAAGTTTACAGAAAATATGATTGTTGCCAATGTTGGTATGCAACTGAAAGATTTCATCTTGTTGGAAAAAGAAGCTGAGGTGGCGTATTTTCAGAAAGATGTTAAGGCAAGAGAAAATGAGCTGCTTATTCTGTCATCAAGACTAAAACAAATGGAATCACAAAGAGATGATCTTAAGAACGCGAATAACAATATGTTTTCGGTTCTTGAAAAATATAATGAAAACATGATTATGGAAAATGTGCAAATGCAATTGAAAGATTCCATCTTGAAAGAGGTGATTTCTGAAAATGTGTATCATCAAAGTGAGTTGGAAAGAAAGGATGAAGTTCTTGAAGGGTTAGTATTTGACTTACGGTTTTTACAGGAAACTTCCTCAAAAAATCAAGATCAGAAAGATGAAATTGAAGAATTAGAAGCTTCTATAGAGGCTTTAGAGGACGAGCTTAATGAAAACATCACAAAAGGCCAAGTTCTTGAAGCTGAAATAAAGGAGAAAATTACCATGATCTCTATTCTTGAATCAGATGTTTCAAGAGAACGCGAGTTGGTAAAATCACTATTTTCTGAGATCCAAACGCTTAAAGAAAGTGCTAAAGACGCGTTAAATGCAAAAGAGACAACCGGAAAGGAATTGGCAGAGGCCAATAAGGGTAATGAAAGGTTGGGAATGGAATTGGTTCAATTGGGAACAAATCTTGTTGAAATGGAATCATTGATTGAATCAAGAACTTGTGAGCTTCTTGAAGTAAGAAAGGAGTTGGAAATGGCACAAGCTCTTGCTGAAGAAAATGAGGCAATTGCTACCGAATCCAAACAGGTATTTGAATGTTTATTTATTTATCTTTACTTAATGAAATCTTGTTTATAATTTTTATATTGAAATCATTTACAGATGGCTGAAACAAGTAGATTGTATGCTGAAGAGAAGGAAGAGGAGGTGAAATTATATGAAAAATCCATCGAAGAGCTCGAATGTATGGTGAATGTCCTTGAGAACCAGGTGAGTTTTTATCTATTTATTAAAGTTGGATCATTTTTAATTAAATCGAGAAATATTCTAATTTTTGTTGTGTTTTTAAGGTTGACATGGTCAAAGGAGATGCTGAAAGGCAACGATTACAAAGGGAAGAGCTAGAACTAGAGTTTCATACTTTTAAACAACAGATCAACCAAGTCAAAAGTAGTGATTCAAACATGAAAAGGTTTGAATTTTGATAACATAACTCATAAAAGTCAATATTTTTGACTTGGTACTTTTGTTGACACATGGATCTTTTCTCTGTAGGGTTTTAAATGAAAAAGAGAAAAGTCTTCAAGAGGTTCTTCAACGGGTTGAACTTCTTGAGAAAGAGATTGCCAACAAGGATAAAGAGGTCCAAGCTCTTTTCTTTTTATTGTATGTGCTTAAACCCGTATGTAAAATTACTAAATTAACCCGCAATTTTATTCTTTTTTTTTAACTTTTTCTCAGATTGTCCAACATAAAGCTCACATTTCTGAACTTAATCTTCATGCTGAAGCTCAAGCCAGAGAGTATAAACAAACAGTAAGCCAAACCCAATATCTGCGTCTTTTTTTAAAATTTTTTTCTCAGTTTTTCATTAAATTCTTGATCTTATTATAGTTGATCCTTTCAATTTTGGTCCCAAAAAGTTTTTTCTTGCAATTTTGATCCTTATTTGAGGTTTTTGTAATGTTTTCGTTCCTTGTCCCAAAATTGCAATAAATCAGCTATACTCGGGGACAAAAAACGTTACAAGAACCTCAAAGAAGGACCAAAATTGCAAAACTAGCTATTCTGAGGGACCAAAAATGTAATTTGCTCTGTTTAACATTTTAACTTCAAAAAACAGTTTAAGACATTGGAGGCAATGGCTGACCAAGTGAAAACAGATGGATCTGGTGGTCCCCACACGTCAAATTCACCATTAAAGAAACTAGAAAAGAATGGATCAAGAACAAGAGGTTCTGGTTCCCCTTTTAAATGCATAGGAATAGGATTGGCACAACAAATGAAGTCTGAGAGAGATGAAGAACTTTCTACTGCAAGAAAACGAATTGAAGACCTTGAAACATTAGCTGCAAGCCGCCAAAAAGAGGCATAAATTTCAAATCTTTTTTTTTTTATAAAAGTTATCTTTTTTCAAAAGTGTATTATGTCTTAATATATGGATTTTATTTTCAGATATTTGCGTTGAATGCAAAATTAGCTATGTCGGGAAGCATGACTCATGATGTGTTGCGTGATTTGTTGGGCATAAAGTTGGATATGACAACTTATTCGGTAAAGCTATTTATAAACTTTCATCTTTTATTGATTCCAATGTGTTTTATAAAGTTTGTAGGTTGATTTCTGATGTTTAAATAGTTATTAATATCTCTTGTTTGTTTGTTTTAATGACAGTCGTTGATGGATGGCCACCAAATTGAGGAAATAACCGAAAAGGCTCGAATTCATAATTCTGAAGTACATTTTAAGGTAATGTCACAAGCCATTTAACATTTCCATCTTGTGGGTCCTGGCAAAATAGATAACAGATGTTTCTTTTTGCAGGAAGAAGAGGTTATTAAGCTAAAGGAACAACTGAATGAGTTAGTCATGGAGCGAAAAGGGTAAAAAAGGCATTTGAGTTTTAATAAAAGGCTTAGGTAGTGTTTGGTATGATGGAATTGGTAAAGGATTGGAATGGTTCACTCCATCAGAATGAAAAAGAAAAAAAACGGTTTGTTTTGCCTGATGGAATGGAATGGACCATTCCCGAATTCCTTCCATCATGACATGGAATGAAGAATTATAGTAAAAAAGTAAACCTTCATTACAATTTTCATGATTTTAGATTACAATTTTATTTTCTAAAAGTAAAAAAGTAAACTACTTTATAATTTTAATTGGGTTTCAGTGAGCTTTTATTATTTTTAACTTTTTGTTTTTTAAGTAAAAGCTCATCAATGACATAGAATAGAGTTAAAACATATAATTTAGACTAAATTGCATGTTTGGTCTGAGTATAGCTGATTTTTGCATTTTTTGGTCCCAAAATTTCTTTTCTTGCTATTATGATCCTTATTTGAGGTTATTGTAACGTTTTTGGTCTGTGTTCCAAGTAAATTTACTATTTTTGGTCCCAAAAAAATTAGTCATTTATTTGGAACAAGGACCAAAAACGTTACAAAAAATAAGGACTAAAAATGCAAGAGAAAAGATATTTGGGACCAAAACAAAAAAATCGGCTAGACATACGGACCAAAATGTATTTTACTCTATAACTTATAAAAATTATAAGAAAATTCATTCCTTGGCCATCCAAATAGACCAATGCAATTGTTGTATGAACAACATTGTAATTTCTTTTTTTCTTTTTTTATCAGGTGGCTGGAAGAAATAGAAAGAAAACAATCTGAAATGATCACATCACAAGTTGCATTAGAACAACTTCGTCAAAAATATCGTTTACTCAAAACCGAAAACGAAATGTTCAAAACCGAAACTGCTAATCTCAAGATCAAAGTCATAGACCTTGAAACTGAAGTAAAGAAATTATCAGGCCAGCAAAATATTCAACAAAGAATTCATCATCATATGAAAATAAAGGCAAGATATAATAATAATAATCCGAATCTTTTTTTCTTTTTTAATTTTGGTTGAAACAAACATTGCTAAAGATGCTTTCTTTTTGTACAAACAGGAGGAGAATAATACTTTAAAAAATCATAATGATGAATTAAGCCGTAAGCTTAGAAAAACAGATGATATACTTTGTAGAGTTAAAGAAGAAGTTGCTAATTTACGTGCAAAAAGTGGAAAGGACTTTTGTGATGTTGAAAATGAGCTACAAATTGATGAAAAACTTAAGGTATTATTTCTTTTTGACCTAATAAACTTGATGGTGACATTAGTGTTTCTTTTTTACTTAAAAACTTATTTAATTATTACAGGAAACTGAAGAAGAGAGAGATCAATTAGCACAGAAGTTGGCAACCTTGTGTACCAGCATTTTAAAGGTTCGTGTCAAATTTGAGTTAATATATAAAAAACCCGATTCTTTTTGGATTTTCTTTGACCATATCATTGACTTGTTAACCGTAAAAATTGTATTTTTTTTTTTTTTTTTTTGTGCAACAGGCAGCTGGTGTAACAAGGCCAGCATCTGATGTCAGCATTTCCATGGCGGAAGAAGCATTGGAGCAGTTGCAGGGTCGTGTGGCCACCCTCAAACGAGAATTACAAGATCTGCAATACAAGGTATTGAAGGGCGAATTTGTAATAAATTTTTTTCTATTAAGTGAAAAAGACTAAATGTTTTTTTTTTAATGTTTTAACAGAATAGGATCAGTAATGAAAGGGTACGGTTGTCTGAAATCATGCCACAAACGGTTGGGGAAAACGGTAGACCATCTCGAAGTCCGTTTCTTTCTACTTTAGATCGATGAAATGGTGATTATTTGATACTTTTAAAGATTTCAAGATATCTTGAAATTATGTTGTATAGTTTTTGCATCAAGAATTCTTGAAATTGTATAGTTATAGTATGTTTGTTGTAAAATCAACGTTCATATTTTAGGTGGGAACCAAATATTTTGTGAAGTTACTACACATTTATTAAATTTATGTGGTTAAACAATTCATATGTGATGGATGCAATTTATACCAAGTTACGTTATTTGTTATTTTTAGGGTTGTTTTGACGACATAAGTAGGGGAAACCTATATCGTCTCGTAATGCATAAGAATATTATGTCAACTCAGTCACATGCGTCCAAATGCATATATGTTTATCCATCTGTCCATAAAAATATATATATCGTATCGTAATGCATAAGAATATTATGTCAACTTAGTCAGATGAGTCCAAATGCATATACGTTTATCCATATGTCCATAAGAATATATATATCGTCTCGTAATACATAAGAATATTATCGAATCAATCTGTCTATATGACATCAGAGGTTTTCTCGAAAGGCGTACCAATAATATATATACGTTTATCCATTTAGGTTTGTGTGCCAATAATATTTTTCGTCTGGGAACCGTAATGTTTGTGTATATATAGACGATCAAAGTTTCATATTTTCATATTGAATGTATTTTTCATCAAAATTGAGAAACCCACTATTTTTAAAGAAAGTGTAATATATTTGTTTTAAATAGAGACTTTGACCGAATGGCAAATTCGTATTGGAAAGAATGGACGGATGAAACATATTATGAGGTATTTTTACTTATTATTAATTTTTTGATTTTTTATTTATTAAATGTTGGTTTTTGTATATGTTTTGTTTAGGCGGACATCCATACGATGAACACAACTGAATTGGATGAAGATACATGTTTGAAGGAAAGTGATTATTTTGTCGACGACACATCGACGTTCGAAATAGATATGGTATAAGTTCGTTCTTATACTATTTTAGTATCGTTATTATCGACAAAACTTGTTTATTTTTAATAATTATATAATTTTCATGTGTTTAAATCTCGTCAAGAATTGACAGATTAGGTGCAAAATGTGGGTCGTACTCTTGGTTACGTTATCGTTATAAAAAATTCTAAACGTAACTATAATGTTTTATTTCAATGTGATCGTGGTGGTGTATACAAAAGAAAGGAAATCTTCACAAGGAATACTGGCACAAAGAAAATCGACTGTCCATTCAGATTAGAAGGAAAACATATGTCAGGAGATGATTCTTACTTTCTTAGAAGTTAAAGATGATATGTGAAAGACATAACCATCAACCGTCGTTATATTTCGAAGGTCATCCTTATCCAAGACGACTGACTGAAAATGAAAGTCGAATTGTGGATAATTTGTTGAAAAAAATGTAAAACCAAAAGATATATTATCTACGCTAAAAAAACTAAATACGAATAATGTATCTACTATCAAAACTATCTACAATGCAGGAGAAAAATTTCGACGTGCGGAGTGGGAAGGCAAAAGTCAGATGCAAGTTGTTACGAATTTTCTACATCAAAATGACTATGTTTATTATAGTCGTGCAAATGCATCAACAAACGAGCTACAAGATTTATTCTGTGCACATAGAAGATCAGTGGAAATTTGGCGTGCATTTCCACATGTCCTGTTGATGGATGCTACATATAAGACAAACAGGTATGAGATGCCTTTCCACATGTCTTGTTCGGGCAGAACTATGCCAAGAGTTATTGGATCACCCCAAGAGTATGTATTGATTTATGATTATGATTTAAACAACATAAACGACTCGTTGAATTTCTATGGATAAGGATTTGCACCAACTCAAAATCGGCTGATTATGCCGACCACTGGTTTTCTAATTGCTAACAAGTATCGTGTAATCGTTCATTTTCTAAGCAAACAAGGTTCATCGACATGTTTTCCATTGTGGCTAGGTCCGCAAGACATCCCAGATCATGCAGTTATTACCATCACTCACGTTTACGGTGGACATTATGTAAAAGTTGATTTACAAGGATCGTATCCAATGCCCACTGTTTTGCCACTTTAGTGTCACTACAGATCAAACCGTTCTCGTGGATGGGAGACCCAGTATAGTGCTCGACTAAATGCCTACATCCCTCCAAATGCACCGCGCAATAATATTAATATTCCAAGAGTTGGTTTATCTGATGTTTAATCGACAAGAGTTGATCAAACCGTTTTGTATTTTAATTCTATTTGTTATAATAATGTCTGGTTTGATGTTATTTAATTCTATTTTTAATTAAGAATTTTACAAACGTAGACATCATTAACCGATATAGTCATTTATACGTATTATATATATTACAAATTAACATACCATCACATTTATTGAAGTTAACTAATTTAAATAAATAAATTGCAAGCGTTGAAGGACGTGATTGACAATTTTATTGTTTTTTGTATTTTAATTCTGCTAATGACCGAGAGTAAAAGACTATGTTGAGATAATATAATTATGCTTTACGTTGAGATAATATAATTTTTTTAAAGACACACATCTTTTAAATATAATAGGGGTGAGCATTTGGACCGAATAACCGAACCGGACCCGATTATAACCGGATATGGGAAGTTTGTTCCGGTACTCGAATTATTATTTTGGACCGAATAATCGAACCGGAATTGGTTATAACCGGATATGGGAAGTTTCGTCCGGTACTCGATTGATTCTTTACTCGGTTATCGATTATTTCGTTCCGTAACTAAGGACGAGCGTTTAAACTAAAAACCGAACCGAAACCAAACCGGAACCAGTTAGAACCAGATAGGGAGAATTCGGTCCGGTTCTGATACTCGATTTATTGTTTATAAGGTTACCTATTATCTCGGTTCCGGTCCGGTTCCAAAACTTGTTATATATACACATTACACATCAATGCTTTTATGACATAAATGGCGCCTCAGATCATATCAATCAAATCATTCAAATATTCGTGCATATGGAATTTCTCAAAAAATATTTAGAAGTAATTATTTCTTTGGATATTCTGATATAATGTCAATCAAAAGTAATGGCGCTATTTTTTTCTAAGACCTTCACTTTATTATAGGGATGAGCATGGGTCGGTTTTGACCCAAAAACTGAACCCAAACGAATAGTTCGGTTTTTAAAATTTTGAACCCAAACCGAAACCCAAACCATTCGGTTCGGTGGATCGGTTTTTAACTGGTTCGGTTCGGGTTTAAACCCATTCAAACCGAAACTTCAAGGTATACATGAAAGGGGATGGATTATCTTTTATATAAGGGGTTAGTTTGGCCAAAGTTTCATCTCCTAGGCGATGTAGGACGAATACAGTTTGCTAGAAAAGATGGGATGAATAAATGCATGGAAAAACTTACATACTTCAAAAACTTTCTAGGATGGGAGTCGAACACCAGACCTCAGGTTCAAGGGGCGTCGACTTACCCAGTGCACCAAACTGTTCCTTATGTTTGCATTTTGCAAATATAATATATATCTAGATTAGCTGTACAGAAAAACATATATTTTTATAAATTCAGTTCAGTTCGGTTTTGCTCGGTTTTTGACATTGTCAAAACCGAAATTTGCGGTTTTTAAAAAACTCAAACCCAAACAGTCGGTTTCTCTATTGGTTTCGGTTTTTCGGTTTCTTTTTTGTCGGTTTTTTGGTTTCCCGGTTCGGTTTTGCTCACCCCTACTTTATTATATATATTATACAATTCTTGCCATTTTGGCAAGGAGTTGTGCTAAAATGCACCATGAATTGTGTTAACTTGCACACTTTGTATCTTGCACCTTTTTATTATATTAATTGTACTTTTAGTCCATAAAATTTACAATAAATACAATTTTAGTCACTGTATTTTATTCAAATTTGTATGATATATAACAATAATGCTCCTTAGATTTTTCTTCTTCAATTCATAAACCATCGAAACTAGAAAATGGTTCATAGACTATTCTTCATTATTGACAAGTCACCGTACACTTATTTCCTTTAAAATTTTAGTGTCTTAACATAGTATATGTTATTTTCCATTAAACATCATATTCTAAGCATCATCTGATTTCAAAACTAATTATAATGTGTTCATCTCTCAATTGTGGAAGTTTAGGATAATTCATTTTTAGTCCTTACATTATAAATTATTGTTTCCGTCCCTATATTATATTTATTTTTACTATTGTTTCTGGTTGAATACATTGTTGTTAATTTATCTTATCATTTTTTCTATTAACATATTTTATATTTATATCCGCAGCAAAGAGCGGAAAATATACGCTAGTTAGGAACAATGCTTGTTTTTAATTATGTGATTTTACCAAATTAAGTTAATTTAATAAATAAACAAATAAACACATAAAATGAAAACTTTAAAAGTGAAAGGATGAATTTTGAAATTTGAATAGTAATAAAAGGACTAGAAACAGAAACTAATACTATTAATAGACCAAATTGGACCGATTATTAATGTGATCGATAGGTGTTCTTTTTTTTTTTTTTTTTTTTTTTTTTTTTTTTAACGATTACCAAATTAATAAACCCTTCTTCCGCCGTTTTTGCGCCACCATTTCCACATACTGAAGTTGGAAGCTGCTCTACCAAATCCAGCAAAAAGAAGACTAATTTCATTATCAGCTATAGTGGTTGATTCCCAAGGTAAGTCCATACATTGCTTGTAATTACACATTTTATTTGATTGCTTCAACTGTTGATGAAACACTCCCTCTTTCTCAATTCTCATCTTATAGCCGGAGTAGGAAAGGGTATTCGCCGTTATCATCAACGATTTTGCTTTGCATTATCGACCCACATTTTAGTAAATTAGGCAACTTAAAGCGTTTGCTCATTATTCCGATTAACTGTGCAGCTTCAGTTCATCTGTTTGTTGTCAAATTGCACTGCTATTTCAGTAGAATATGAGTTCCATGGCTGCGCTACGTTCAATTTTCATGGATGGAGGGTGCTTTTCAAGGTTCCAGGTTCGTATCGATACTGTCAAATCCTTAGTGAAAGTAACCACAAATAATAATTTGAATTGAATTACAGGAAGAATCCAAATCGCTAAAAATTAGGAAAATGCCCACGAGGGTTTCAGCGGTATCAGCTCAGAAATCTGATAAGTCCATTAAAGTTGGTATTCTTGGAGCTAGTGGTTACACTGGTGCAGAGGTAAATCATTCTTTTATACATCTACTAATCAATTTTTTCATAATTTAACTACAAAATTCTCCCTTTTTACAGCTTATTAGATTCCTTGCAAACCATCCTTACTTTGACATTTCTCTAATGACCGCTGATAGAAAAGCTGGTCAATCAATTGGATCAGTATTTCCACATCTAATCACACAGGTATTCAATTGTTCAAATAAATTTTAACATTCAATTCAAAGAAGCTTCATTTATCTTGCATTTTTGCTTACAGGACTTACCAGATTTGGTTGCTGTAAAAGATGCAGACTTTTCAACTGTAGATGCTGTTTTTTGCTGTTTGCCACATGGAACCACTCAGGTTTTCTTCAATTCCATCATTTATCATGCTTTCTGTAGTAATATTTTATATTCAATCTATATTCTTATTACAGGAAATCATCAAAGGCCTTCCATCTAGTTTAAAGATTGTTGATCTTTCCGCGGTACATTCTGGGAACTTCTTATTTTTCTTAAATTCTTCAGCATTATAAGTATTCAACAAAACATGTAATAAGAACAAAAAAAAAAAAAAAAAAAAAAAAAAAACTCCGCAGGATTTTCGATTAAGAGATATTAATGACTATGGAGAATGGTACGGTCAGCCTCATAAAGCAACAGAATTGCAGGTCCAAGTTTTCCATCATATTTACTAATCAATCAAAATTTTTTTTTTTAACCAAAAGAAGAAAAATGTCTTTTTGTTCTGGTTATTACTATACTAGGTTATATGGTGTATTTGTTTGTAGAAAGAAGCTGTTTATGGATTGACTGAAATAAATAGAAACAAGATTGAAAGTGCACGTCTTGTTGCAAATCCTGGATGTTATCCTACTACTGTTTTACTCCCTCTTGTTCCTTTATTGAAGACTAGTCTTATTGCATTGGAAAATATTGTTATTGTCTCAAATTCTGGAGTTAGTGGAGCAGGTTTGTAAAAAAATTACGACTTAATTGTGAAAACTTTACTTTCCTGGCTTTATCTATTAAGTCGTTCTTACTGTATTAAGTTGAAAAAGAATATTTGAGAGTATTTTTGGAATGATTGGTTAAACTTGTTGCAGGACGTAGTGCAAAAGAAGCAAATTTATACACAGAAATATCTGAAGGAATATTTTCTTATGGCATCACTAGGCATCGTCATGGTAAGTATTTTCAATTATGAGGATCAGGAGGGCATTTACGTCTTTTACACAACTAGCACTTGTCCCACCTTTTTGGATGGGACCAAAAGTTGTAGCTTTTGTCTCATTGACATCGGTCTCAGTCAAATGCATACGTGCTATTATTTTTTTATAAAGAAATGCTCTTTCCGTCATATTTTTAATTTGTTTTCTATTTTTGGTTTAATTTCAGTGCCTGAAATTGAACAAGAATTATCAAATGCTGCAAATTCAAGTATAACCGTTAGCTTTACTCCTACCTTAATGCCAATGGTAATTGTCACCCACTTCTTGATTAAATTAAAAAAAATCACTAATCTTTTAATAATTTATTTCATTTTTTGGTAAATCAAACACACGTTTTCTTTCAACTTTTTGACTTTATTTCTAGAGCCGAGGCATGCAATCAACCATAAATGTACAAATGGGTCCCGGAGTTTCAGTTGAAGATTTAAAACAACAGTTAACACACTTGTATGAGGTAAATTTTTTTATTTTTTATTAATTTACACGATTCTAGCAAAGGGTTATTATTCTTCTTCCACACTGTCCATCATGTCAGATGTAAATCAGGTACACAGTAGTCAGTTAGTGTGCTAGGTGGCTGACAAACAAGCCCAATCTACATTGGAATTGACACTTTCACCCTTTGTTCATGCTTAAATTATAAAAAAAATATTTATATTTTATGTTGTTGATGTTATTTTTATTTTGTAGAATGAAGAATTTGTAGTTGTGTTGCCTGATAATCAAGCTCCACACACAAAATATGTTCAAGGTTCAAATAGTTGTCATATAAATGTCTTCCCTGATCGCATCCCTGGAAGAGCAATAATCATATCTGTTGTATGTACTTTCTTTTCTTTCTATTATACCAATGTACTTTCAGGTTTTTTGATTATAACATTATACTTTGAAAAATCTATCAAGTTATATCATTGTACTTTTGGGTTACTTCAAAGTACAATGTTTAATCAAGAGAAACGAAACAAAATCAACGAAAGTACATTGCTATTTTTTGCATATAAACATAAGAAAAAAAGATAGGAACTTGTTTGTTTGGTGTGGTGATTATATGGTAATTTTATAAAATAAAAAAATAAAAAATTGTTGCAGATTGATAATCTTGTAAAGGGAGCTTCTGGACAAGCTTTACAGAATCTTAATTTGATGATGGGAATTCCAGAAAACACTGGGCTCAGTTGCATGCCTTTATTTCCTTGAGTTAAATTTGATGTGATATTTTTATTTTTATTTTTGGTAGATTGAATTATTCGGGTGATTTTCAAGATTCTTTTTTGTTATTGTATTTGATGGAATCCTTGCTTTATGTGTAATCTGTTTGTGTTATTTCTTTAGACTTGTCCTTCAGATTGTATTTAGACAAAATTACATAAACAGTCCCTGTGGTTTACCAAATCTACCAGATCAGGTCCAAGTATTGGAATTTCACAATTATGGTCACCAACGTTTCCGAAAAGCCACAAATCAGTCCCTGTGGCATTTAAAAAGACTTAAATACCCTTTCTATTTTCTTTTTCATTTTTCTTTTAACCTATTATTTAGTATATTAATTAAAAAAGAAAAAAAATTATAATACCCACCCCCGAAGGGCCATTCCCTCTTTCCTTCGGGAAGGGCTTAAAAGCGCCTTAGCAAGAGGGCGCTTATGCCCGACGGTGGGGCCTTATGGGGAAGGGCCCAGCCCAATAGGGACAGCACACCACCCACTTCAAGCGCACCTCTGTATCGACTGAATCACTCTAAGGGTCTAATCGGTGGAACCGGTGAACCACGCGAACTGGTTTACTACCCCGTCTCTCTCTCTCTCTCTCTCTCTCTTAGGTGGCTGGATTTCAATATCACCCCCACCCATTTACATTTTCTTCCCGTTCGTTAATTCCGATTGAGTTTCTTTTCGGGTGCTGTTTACTTGCAGGTGATGCCAATCGTCGACGATAGACCTGCGTCTCACGGTGGCAAGTGAAACATTGTAAAATTTGAGACCCTTTGGTATTGATGTTTGACAACAACCGTTTCTTGAACAATACCCATTAGGCACATCAGCTGCTTTGCCACATAATCCAAAACAGCCACTAGTGTAATCGAGTGTATTATTTCCGGACCCACTTACCGTAATCAACCTTCAATGGAAGTTCGAGGAGGAGACGGCGGTGCAGATTTCAGTTAATCGAACGCGGATGCTTATGAATCAGATTTCCTACGCGACTGCTCGATCAAATTACTCCTCCTGGGATAACCGCCGGAATCAACCTTCCAATTGCTTCCCGAGAGCCCTGAGTCCACCGGAGATCGATAACGCGTAACAAAGATGATCGAACACCGATGGGTCCTATTCAATTTTCCTTAAATTAATTTTTCTTAGTAAAATCATTAGAAGTAGAATGCCTTCTTCGATGTTGTTTCTTGGTGTAAATGAACCGTCAATCTGGGACCGGAGATTTGGCGGAGCCACCTCTTTGCCGCCACTATAGAGAAGAAAAACAGCAAACTGTAATTGAATATTTGATGTCGTTTCTTCATCCAGGTTCCAGTGATGGAGTAGTGCTCGCCGGAAAGATGAAATTGCTTCCTGGGGTGAATCGGAAAGTTGCCATAACTCCGGGAGCAATTCGACTGCTGAATTATAGTCTCCTGGAATTTACAGTAGGGGAGAGGAGGGGGTGGGGGTGTGGTATTTTTTATTTTTTTTTAATTGTGAAAATTAATAATAGGTTAAAAGAAAAATAAAAAAGAAAATAGAAAGGATATTTAAGTCTTTTTAAATGCTACAGGGACTGATTTGTAGCTTTTCGGAAACGTTGGTGACCATAACGGTGAAATTCCAATACTTGGTCCTGATCTGGTAGATTTGGTAAACCACAGGGACTGTTTATGTAATTTTGTCTTGTATTTATATGAATACATAGGAATTTTCTTGATAGTACCACAATTATATATTGTATGCCTTTATTAGTTCAGCATGTTTATTAAAAAAAAAAGAAGAAGAATTGATTTATGTTTTAATTTACCTCTGACGGATAATATAAAAAAAAATTTAAAAGTTCCCTTAAATTCCAACAAGTTAAAAAGAGTCAAACATGACAAAAACCAATGTGTATTTAGATGCTTATTATAGTTATCTAATATTCTTAACCAAAACGTTAAGATTATTATTATTTGATCATAAAGTTTTTGTTAACTATTAGTTTTTTTCAAGGAAATAAACATAAAGATATGGAATAGACCATACTAATAACCTAATACTACTCATTTTTTTTTTTTTTTACTTGAAACGGCTTAAATCGGTTGGCCATCATACGGGATTTAAATAAGTAAATTTGGATACAGAAGTTATCACAATTGGATCTGTGGCGCAATGGTAGCGCGTCTGACTCCAGATCAGAAGGTTGCGTGTTCGATTCACGTCAGGTTCATATTTTTTAATTTCTCTTTCAATTTATTTATGCCAATATTGATATAGTAAATAAGTAGAGAAAATTACAAATTGTGTCGTATTCAGTCCAAATCACATTGGGACGATAAGAACTGTTAACTGAAGGAACTATACTGGAATAATTTCATAGCAATGTATTTCCATTTCTTTCAATTACAACATTGTACTTCCGAAAATCTACCCAATTATAGCATTGTACTTTCGGGGTTTTTTTTCAAAATACAATGTTGTAATCAGAACGGAAACAAATCGATGAAAATACATTGATATTTCTTGCATCATGTGTAAAATATGTTTACGTCATTTCTTTAGACAACATTCATTGTATGCCTTCGACATCAAATGGAGATAACAATTTTAACCTGCTTTTTTTAACGGATTGATTCATGTTATATTATTTCTCAATTGTGTAAAATTTAAAAACTCAGCTAAGAAGTGCAACAAATCATATGGGTTGTCAAAAATCTGATGTGTATTTAAATGCTTTATTCAAAACTGTAAGATTGTATATTTTAGCAATATTGTATTTATATCATAGTTACCTAGTACGCGGATTGCTCCGGTACGAAATTGAGGATCGGGTTCGCCATTCGCTTTGATGGACGTATCGGGTTCGTAGGGGGTAGGTTAATTTTGGTATGTGTCGGTACGGTGTACCCAACCATTCGGTTCGATGTACCCAAAACAGGAACAGTAACCATAAACCATTATCCAGATTATACATTGTTTAAAGTCATTTCCAATTTCCAAGAATAGGAACAAACACAAACATTAACTTGAAACAGAACAGTAGCAAAACATAAACTTGATAAAAGATAAACTTGATAGTTCAAAGTTCAAACAGAAAACACAAAAAACATATTGCAGTAACAATAACTTGAATCTGGAACAGTAGCAAAAGTGCAAAACATTAACTTGAAAGTTCAATCTAATCTAGACGCTGCCTTTTCCCTTTCTCTTTCTCCACGCCTTCGTCATCAAGATTCTCCCAAACCATTTCCTCTAAACGAGCACTTGAACCTTCTTTGTAATCACTTTCCGGATTCACGTCCCACTTTTTGTGGGGGCCGGATTTATAAGATTCTGAAAAACGGGATTGAAGTCTAATGTTTGAGTGAATAAAAACTAGCTTATTCGCTCTCTTGCAATTTAAACGATTCCGCTTGACATTATGGATAAGGAGTAAGTACTCCAATTTCTCTCCGCCGAAGAGCTACTAATCGGTTGAGAGAGTACTTTTTTGCTACTTCCGCCAATTTCGGAGTCTCCGATCCATATGTCGCCCACCAATCAATTCCGTCCATTGTCAAGGCATCGGTTTGTGTTGCGGTCATGGAATAAATTTCTTTCTTCATATGAAATGTCACAAATTGTTCTCGTAACATTGTTTCTTCTTCTTCACTCTCCGCAATTCTATGAAACGCTTCCATAACACCGAGTACAACTTCTTTGTCTTGGTTGGGTGCTTTTCTTGCCATGCCACCGGGTGCCAACTTTTGTAGATAGTGCCTGTCATAAAATTTCGGACTTAAAGCAAAACCCAAACAATGAAGGGGAATTGTCATCTTTTCCCACCTAGCCAAAACAATCGTTTCAATATGAGAGTAATAACTTGAAAACTTACTTTCCTGCATAGCATCTTTGATTTCACCTAGCATGTTGTCCATTCTTTCGTAGATTTCTCCCTTTTGGGACCTTCACCATCACAAAATTTTATTAGTAAAAAGATGGGTTTTGTAATAGCCAAAATATGCTCAACATCTTCCCAAAACTCATTGTCTTTAATCGTATCGGCAATTTGTAACCCAACTATCCGTGTGTTTTCATCCCCATTCTTCACCCATTTCCGCCGAGAGTTAAGAACGATGGTTGTAGCAAGTGCCTCCCTACACTCCAATAATCTTTTCAAAAGTATATAGTGTGATGCAAAACGTGTCTTTGCAACCTTCAATAATTCCAACTTTGAGTTTTCTCTAAAAATCTATAACGCGTGTGTGTGGTTAATAAAGTACTTGACAATTTCCTTACCTCTCCTATACGTAGATGTTAGCCAATAAATTTCTATGGCCAAGTCTTTAAAAATCAGATTTAAGGTGTGCACACAACAAGGGGACCAAAAAATGTGTTTGTATACCATCTCGATTTCTCGCCTGACAGCTTTGCAATTAGCCACGTTATCGGTTACAACTTGCAATACGTTGCTTGGTCCAATGTTCTCGATGGCTCCTAGGAGAAACTTAGAAATCTCTACTCCCGATTTTTCAACCCCCAAAAAGTCTTCCGCATACATGAACATTGCACCACGTGAATTAACCGCAACAACATTGATAACTAGTCTATGTTTAACGTTAGACCACCCATCCGATACAATTGAGACTCCTTGCATGTACCACGTGTCTTTAACCGGGGTAAGATCCTTCTCAACTTCTCTTACACATTCATCAAGTAAGACGGTTTTAGCTTTTTCAAACGAAGGTGGTTTGTACCCATCTGGTGCTTTCTTGATCGCGTTCACCATTTCAATAAATTGTGGGTTACATAAGACATTGAAAGGAATTCCATTAGCACACAACCCTCGAACAATTTTCTTGTCCACCTCGTTTCTCTCTAATATGGCAAAAGTTTCTTCAATTCGTTTTTTAGACGATGCATTTTTGGAGAGCAACGAGTTCTTTAGAGACTTTGAAATTCCAGCATTTTCAGCTTCTTTTACCTTCTTCAACAATGCCTCATACTTCACCCGATCATTACCCGCAAGTGAACATCTTTTGATATCTGTCTTCTTCTTTCCAACAGGAGCCCCAAAAAAAGTGAGCATGAATTCTTGTGTAAGAGCTTGTAATCATCCCTTTGCAGTGATTGCAGACCCATTGTTTAGCACCTCCTGCATTCTTGGAGGCGATTGGGAACGATTTCGATCAGCAATTGGGTACGGAGCGAACAATACGTAATTCGCGTCTCTAGTAGCGAATTAGGTAATTATGATTTGTATCATTTCTAACAAATCAACAACTATTAATTATTTTATAAGCACAAACAAATATATTAGTATGTCTCAAACTGAACAGACCATATTAATCATTAATACTACTTGAACTTGAAACAGCTTTTATGTCTGTTTATCGATCCTGTTACGGAACAAATCAGATCGAATACAGATGTTTCCACAAATGGATCTGTGGCGCAATGGTAGCGCGTCTGACTCCAGATCAGAAGGTTGCGTGTTCGATTCACGTCAGGTTCATATTTTTTGTAATTTTTATTTTCAAGTAATTGGGCTAATATTGATTGCAACTGGAAATCTGGAACCACCATCTAGTCATCATAATATGAGAACATATTTGTTTGTTTGTTTTTCAAGTAATTGGACCAATATATTGTTAAATATTATATGTGAACGGTTTTAAAGTATAAACATGGATCTAGTCACGGGTATATGTTAAAAGTATAAAAACAAATAAAAAATGCTGGTATTTTTTTGGATTTTCATGTTTAATATTTGAATAACATAAAACAACTAATTCATTTTGTATTTATTTTCATTGTTTTCTCCAACAAAGGACAAATAAAAGACTAAGTATGTTAACATCTCAGTGATGTTTTATTAGTTTATATTGTGTAATTTTATTATTGTCATGTACAAAAACCACAACGCTTTTTTGATCTCTCTTTCAGAATTTAATTATCAATTTGCCAATAAAACCAAGCAACTTAACGACTAAACTGCTTGTTTTAAAAATACAAACTCCACAATCATAAAGTATTACATTCAATATGGATACTACTCATACTAGTCAATAGAGTAGCATGCACTTGAACTGTATCATTGTATTTTGTCTCTAAAATTATCAAGTAAATGAACTATTTTGTTCAGCTCTTCTGTCCATTGTTTCCTCTATTTCACAACACCAAAACACATTTTGGTTCACATGTTTTAGCCTTCAAACCTTGGCATACATACATACACACACGATCTTTTAAAATTTCCAACAAGAGATATCAGAGTGAGGTTGTGTATGCCCAAGTATATGTCAAGAATGACCACATTGAGCTCGTTGCTTTCTCAACCCCAAGTTGAAAGTGCTCAAAGGAAAGGGAGGGATGGTAGTGTTATGTTATATTATCCAATGTTTATGACAATAAAGAACGAGAAGGACCTTCTTTATTGCTTACACATGCCGAGTGTGCATCTCAATCTAAGCAAACCGACGAGGGAGACGAGGTGAGTAGGTGAACCTCACCCAAACTGATGAACACGATGAACTCATCTTGATGATGACAATCTCATCAGAAGACACACCCGGAAAGGTGTATCTAAAAGTGAAGTAACATTAACCTTCTTGCATCCAAAGAAAGTCAAGTCGAGTCCGATGTATGGTATCTTGACAACCGTGCTAGCAATCATATGACCGGAGATCGTCCGAAGTTCCATAAACTAGACGAGAATGTAACGGATCATACTCGATTTGGAGATTGGTCAAAGATCGATAGCAAAGGAAAAGGTGAAGTGGAGGTGACGGATAACTTAGACATTTGGTTGATAAATTTGTTGGTCAAAATGATACGAAGGGCCGTTTAATTTTTTTTGTTGACTGCAAATTGGTAATAACATTGAAGAAGAATTTCGTGTTTCTTGATCGAAGCAAGGTGGCACACATGAAACACGGTGAAATGCGAAAAACACTCAACATAACGGATACCTACAAATTTCAAACAACAAAGTCTTCAATTTCTTTATGGAAGATTATGATTTTCGCTACAATATGAATAAATTCACAGTATAATAACCATGTTATATGTTACAAATCGATGCAATTACCTACAAATCATCTACAAAGTACAAAATGGTATACCCCCATTTATAAAAATAAAAAATAAAAAGAAAATCCACCTAGTTATAGGATTATACTTTTATCAGCCGAAGCTTCCAGAATGTTCCCCTGAAAACCCACTACCATAAGAAGCCGATCCGGTCTGTACACTGCCATGTGAGACAGCACCTCCACTTTGGGCCCCACCAACCCGCGATTTTCTCATTTGCCTTATCCTAAATGCATCTCGAATCTGCGGTTGACTTTGAACCGTACTACTCTCATCATCCTCTTGCCCTACAAAAATTTAAAAAAAAAAATCAGAAATCATATTATATATAAATATAAATAAAAAGAAAAAGAAAAAAGTTGTAACATACTATCTGCATCTTTTCTCTTTCCATGTTGTCTATCTCTTGGTTTAAATTTGTTGGATCCAGAAACATCACTGGATGCAGGTTCCCCAATCGGTATATTGCTTTGTAAACATATAGATAGAACATAGTCAACATCAGGCAACGGACCTAAAGTCAAAGTCAAAGTTAATATATATCATTAAACAATTTTATAAATTAGATTAATTACTTATTTGGTCCCTGAGTATAGCTGATTCTTGCAAATTTGGTCCTTATTTGAAGTTTTTGAAACGTTTTTGGTATCTGATCCAATATACTTTTAGGACCAATATTGCAAAGATTAGCAATAATCAGGAACCCAAAATGGTCAAATTACTTGGAACAAGGACCAAAACGTTACAAGAACCTCAAATAAAGACCAAAACTGCAAGAGAAAAAATTTTGGGACCAAAATTGCAAAAATAAGCCATGCTCAAGGACCAAAAAATGTAATTTATTCTAAATTATGAATGCGTAAAGAGGAATATGAAGTAACATTGGTTTTTCCGATATTACCCTCTACAGCAGCAGGCAAACTTGCTATGAATGCTGACAAGGCAGGCGGGAGGGGTTTGGGGATGACATTAATGACACTTGGCACTCCGCCAGTGGCTAATGATGACACACTAGAACTAGGCAATGTTGTAGAAATAGAAGGAAGAACAGGAGCCGTAACACCTGCATGAAATTTATAAATATACAAATTAGCATAATAGATAAAAGGGCTAATAGCAAGAAACAGCAATGCACTTTATTTTTTTCTCTTATTATACATAAAAAATTGAATTCTTTTGCCACGTCAGCAGTAAATTTTACACTTGGACATCCGACATGGCATAAAAACAAACCTATTAAATAATAAGGAAAAGATAGAAAGTAAATTGGTATATTTTGCATTTGGAGGGCATATTAGTAATTGTTGCATACCAGGTTTTTGTTTAGTGGGGTCATACACCATCATTCTAGAAGTATCCGGATAAACAACTTTAGAAGATATATTTGATGACATTTGTCCCGCACTTTTATCTGTATTAACAACACTTGATTTCTCAACTTTCTTGTTCATGTTGCTTGAAAGCCACTGAAAAGAACCAAAAATTCTTAGAAATTTATCACCTTTATATCTAACAATTATATTTAAAAAAAAAAAAAAGTGTACATCTTGGCGAGATAAATGATCGAGTTCTTTAGAAGAACAAGGCCATAGATCCATAAAACTATATCTTGATACAACATCTTGTAAACAATTCTCTAAAGCTAATGATGCTCCATTTTCACTTGTTCTAGCAAGAGCTTCTTTCCTTCTTTCTTCCACCTTTATTAAAAAAAAAATTAAATTAATCACTAACAGGGCCCACATTTTGTAAAAATATTAAAAGATTTAAAGGAATGAATTATTTATTACCTTTAACATGCTAACAAGATCTCCATATGTCTGCTCAAATTGAGAGAACCTCTTCCAAACCTAGAACAAAAATCAATTAATTTTATAACCATAAATAATAGAAATTGAGAATATAATAAAACAATTATATTTTAAAAATAAAAATGAACCTCAATAGACTCTTCAGGTGGAAGCGAGCTCAATGCACGTTCAAATAAAGCCCTAATATTTCTATCATCATTCAACCGTGACAAAAAATCTGCATATCTACAATATGAAAAGTAATAAGATTTATAAATATTCCACAAACGACCTAAAAATTTAATCTTTAAATTCAAATTAATTAAACTTTCTTAATAAGCCATTGTTCTATGAAAAATCTACCCAATTATAGCATTGTACTTCCCCTTTTTTTTTCTTATTAAGAAATTATTCTTTGAATTTTAAATATGCATACTTACTCAAGAATGTATCCAGGTTCATGCATAAATCTTTTCAACCCTGCTTCAAACACATTGTGTGCAATCTGTGTACAAAAGAGGTAAAGAGTAATATTAAAACTTATGAACACAGTACACAAATTTAGGAGCACAATTGACTCGGACAAATTTACCTTTGCGTCCTTGTCCATACAAAATGCCATTGTTGCATAAGCAACATAAACATGGTAAGTACAATTTGGGGATTTTCTTGCATCCATAAAATGTTTGCGAGCTGCTTCAACACCTTCTGTTCTTCTCAAGAATCTTATAAACTGCATGTTAACATATAATTTCTTATAATCAAGAGAAATAGTAAACAAGACCAATTTAGTTACTTAAATGTATAAAAAGATAAGAAGAATATATAATCATACTTGTATATGTGATAACGCGGTTGCATTAGCACCATCTCCTAAAAGGCTTTCGTATACCTTTTTTGCAGCCTGAAAGTCAATGAAAGTCAACAAAGTCAGACAGATGGATGACCAAGGGAACATGCTACTTTTAAAATACCTGAATTGCCCCTCGGGATTCCTCAAGCTCAGCGTAAGCATACCTTAGCATAGCACAATCTAAAATGTATGACAGTCAACACAATGGACTACGGATAATTTACAAAAATAAATAAATAAATAATATAGTTCTAAATTTAATAAATTACCAGGAAGGGCCTTTAAAGATCGTTGATATACTTTGATTGCAGAGTCTATTGAACCACTTTTTGCATGCCATGTGGCATAGTCAAACCATATATCAGGATAATGATACAAGTACATGAGACACTGCAAAATTGATTCACATTATAACCTAATGAAAATTGTGGCTTCTAATCATAGTTTAATGATATTAATATTGAAATAATTAACTTAATATACCTGCTCATAAGTAAATGAGATGCGTTTGTTAGCAGACACACTGTCTATTCTTTGAGGGTTCTCCCTAATTTCACATAAATCTTTGTTAGTATTATAATATAATGAATAAATTATGACAAAGATTTTATTTTCTTACTTTTCAAATGCCAAGAATCTCTTCCATGCTGTCCATTGTAGTTCTTCCTGTCAGATGAAGGAAATAGTCAGCTTTCTAAAACATAGATGATTCAAAATTATATAAATAATAAAAAAAATTGCCTTAAGAGAACCAGATGGTGGGACAGCAACCAAATTCCAATCAATTTCATCAACATACTTTTTTCTCTCTCTATAAACAGCCCTTGCACTGTTATATTTTGGTTGATACTCAGATAACAACCCTTTTGCCTGTATAGTATCATATCATTAGCCAAAAAATATATATTTTTTTATAAAAAATATGTATCAAGAAAGTTACCAAAGCACGGCTAACTGAATTTTCAAAATTCTCATAGTCTCTCCAATGTTGTTCAACATGATGGGTAGGAGTCACAATAGCTTTTTGGTATACTTTTCTTACAGCAATCATTCTTTGTGACTCTTCTTGTGGGTTTTGAGCCTGCATTATAGACAATTAAAGAAATAATGATGAAAAAAAATAAAGTTTTTTCGTTAAACAATAATAGTTACTAACCGGTAATGATTTCAAGAAGTTAATATACTCAGTCCATACAGGTCCAGAAGCAATATCAGATCCTAATCATGAAGAAATAAACAAACATTAACAGAAAGAAAGCCGATTCAAAAGTAAAAAAAATTAGTAGATTCATACCAACATAGCCCAGCATAAAGTCAAAAGCTTTCCTGGTTTCTTCTTGACCTTCTAATCCCTTCTTCTCGTTGACTTTTCTAATGAAATTGATATAACATCGCCTATATGAAAGAATTGAAACATAATCCATATTGGCAACATTGAATGATGAAAGCAAATTATAGAAATTAGTCATACCAAAGAGGTATCTGCAAGCAATTCAGTAAGCATCTGCTGAATATTTGTTTTGTTGCATCATCGTTATTGACAGCCATATGTGCTTCCACATATTGCTTCCAATATTTTGCCTACGAAGCAACACACAGTCAAACACTCATTTCCAACAGTTGATCTTATAAATTGAAACCCTAACATGCAAATTGATGCGTTTTCATTACAATCTGAACTTACCGCTGTGGGAAAGGTAGCCAAAAGCTGCTCATAGATAGGCACTGCCTCCGATATTGGCAATCGCTGACAAAAACCAAGCGGAAACACATAAACTGAAAGCAAAAACAAGATAGTAATTATGAAAACTGATGCAAAATTTTCATGTGCCTTACCAATGCTTCGTTCGCAAGTGCTTCTGCGGATTCAACACTGTATTTGTCTTCCATAACCCCGTTAAAAAGCCGTATGAAGTAATTCTGTGTATATGTGTGTCTTGACAATCAAAAATGACTGACTGCCCAATACGTGGTGATTGGAAAATTGGAATTTGGTCACTAGGGTTTAGAGGAAGAGACGCCCTGTAAAATCATATAATCAAGAATGTGAAGGTTTTGAGTGATTTTGAAGATTAAAATTGTGAACAAGAATTAAGAATCAATGAAGGAAAGAAGTTGGCACTTGAAAAGTATGTTGAGTAGTATATGGGATGAGAAACTGGAAATTGAAGTGGGGCATCCGCCGTGCGTCGATGGCGGAATAGGGGAGCCATGGTGGTGCGATTGGTATTATTACGAAACTTATGAATTTATATTGCATTTTTTTTGGTCATATTTTTTAATATCTATATTAGTATAGTTTTATTTTATGATATTTAATAATATAATAAAATATATCAGATTTTTATAATGCTATGTAATTAGACCAGACAGACGTGTCGTGTCGTGTCGATTTCGTGTTGTGTCAAAACATTAAACAGGTTGAAAGTGTTCGACCTTAACCCAACCCGTTTAATTATCGTGTAGTGTCGTGTCAACCCGTTTATTTTCGTGTCGACTTTTGGATTTAGGGTTTAGATATTCTAAATATATCATGTCACTTTTCGAGTTGAAACACTAACTAGGTTAAAAGAGTAGGAGTTTAGGAGTAAAAGTTGAGAAGGAAATTCACTCTAAGTTTAGAGTGCAATGTTAAAGGATTAGGAGTAGGGAAGACGGAATGACGAGGTTGCGAGGAGGAGGGATAGGCCGAGTGAGACTGTGGAGTATGAGTGAGAAATGAAAAAAGTGAAAATGAATTCATGACCTAAGTAACTAAGCGACTTCAACATAATAAAACATGTCAACTAGAAGTTTTTCTTTTAAATATGGTTTACCTTTTGACATGTCCAGTTTACATAAGAATTATAAAAACTTGAATGTAAATAAACAGGTCATTTTCGAGTCATCTTCGAGTTGAAAGTTTCGACCCAGACCTTACCCGTTTAATTTTCGTGTCGTGTCGTGTCAACCCGTTTAATTAAACAGGCTGAAATCTCTTACCCAAACCCGTTTATTTCGTGTCGAGTTCGTGTCGTGTCAGTTTTTGTCACCTCTATCTGTAATAAGAAATAATCTTAAAAACACAATACTGTAATAAAACATAAACATACATTCCTTTCTTTTTCCTTTTTTTTTTTATATTTTCTAGAAACCAAACATGATTCATACCTTGTATAATTTTAAAACAATAGTATCGAGATTCTATATTCATTAAAAAAAACATTTCAAGCTTTAAGGAAAATAAGAAAAAAGAAAATAGTATCACTATGATTTGCACAGTTGTGTATTAGAATAAGTAAATACACCAATTGAACTACAAACGAAATAATATTTCAAATTATTTATTAATCATCAAGTAGTTACAAAAATATATGAACCGAGACAAAAACATTATCGTGTTTTTTACATTATACACAAACACAAATTCGAATTCATCTCAATTTTGTATATTTGCCTATTAACATTTCTACTTGGTCTAAAATGACAAATGCAGAAATAATAATAATTAGGGATAATTGTTTACATTTAGTCACTGAATTTATTTTTATGCTTGATTTACCCATAACTTTTAAAATAGTTCACATTATACTATTATGACCGGTGATAGAAGGATTATGCTTATTTGGATTCATATGTGGCATCCTAGAAAACTTAGAAAGGTAACGAACTTCTAAAATTGTTCACATTTTGTCATTGAACGTATTTTTATGCTTGATTTACCCATAACTTTTAAAATTGTTCACATTATACTATTATGACCGATGATAGAATGTTTATGCTTATTTGGATTCATACGTGGCATCCTAGAAGACTTGGAATGGTAACGAACTTCTAAAATTGTTCATATTTTGTCACTGAACTTATTTTTATGCTTGATTTGCCCATGAACTTTTTTACATTGTTCATATTATACATTTATGACCGGTGATAAAAAGTTTATGTTTAGTTGACATCCTACGTGACATTGGAAAAGTGAGACATAAATAAGGGTCAATGATCTTTAGTTGGGTTTGTTTTTTATGTCGTAATCTACAAGGAACGGTAGTTCAATCTTGCAATGTCTTCCTCCGCCTCAACCTTCTCTCAAGTTCACAAGTCTTCTAGTGTGAATTATCTATCGTTGTAATTGTGGTTTTCCTTTACGAATTCGATCATCAACCACAGAAAAGACCCCAGATAGACGATTCTTAGTGTGTGATAACTCATGGTAATTCCACTAAAAAAACTTCAACCGATATGGATTACCATAATTCGAACCTCAACCATAAAAAAGAACCCAGTGGACTTACCTAGTGGACTTACCTGTTTTCGTACACCAAGAATCGCATAAATGGGTTATTTTCCATGGTTGAGTTTCGAATGTGTGAAAAAATCACAATCAAGACGGTTATGATAATCCATATTAGAAGACTTGCAAACTTTAGAGAAGGTTGAAGAAGAGAAAGATGTTGCAAGATTGAACTATCGTCCATTGTAGATTAGGGCACAAAAACGAACCCTAACTAAATGCCACTAACCCTTATTTATGTCTCAGCTTGCTTTCTGATACCATGTCGGATGTCAATCATCGTTATAAGGTACAATCTGAACGATTTTAAAAAATTTATGGTAAATCAAGCACAAAAATAAGTTCAGTGACCAAATGTTAACAATTGTAGAAAATTGTGTATTAGACCTGTTGTCACATTAAATTTCAACTAAAAATTGACATTTTATTTTCAAATCTCGTACAAGTTTAATTACCCGTAAAATCTCAAAAGTAACATAAGCCAAACCTTTGTATTCAGCCTCAATGAAGAATCTACAAATCGTTGCTTGTTTCTAATTACTTTTCCAAGATACATGGGAATTACCAAGAAACATATAAAAACAAGTTTAGTTTTATTAGAAAAGAAAAAATAAATAAATAAAATAACAAACAAAAGAAAAAAAACTCATCTAAATTACATTTCACGGACATGCATGTGATCATATCCTCGAGTCAACATCACGTTCTGTGGAGGTGCATCACATGTGATCACGTCATATCCAAGTACCATTTTACGTTTGTGCCCTTAAAAAAAGGAATTGTTCTCGCACTCCTTATCTATTTCCGAATCCCCACCAGATCCAGACCTATCAAATCTTTTATAAATGAAATATTTCTCACATTTGCTCATGTTTGTAGGATTGTCCTTGGGAAGGATTATCTATGTGTTGTATGAGTTCATATCTATATGTTAAGTGGTTGAATTTTCACTCAAGAAATCATGAAATTCTTGGAAAATGAGACATTTTTTTACAAAGGAGTTAGGGTAAATATTTCATATAACAATATACTTTCTTTTTATGAGTACATTAAAACATACAATACAACAACCATCCATTGACAAAACAAGATAAGACCCCCACATCTTTCGTGGTATACAATTACACGATTTATCAAAGTGTATGCGATATTACAAAGCGTACACAATCTCCCCACTACTATCAATATCAAGATCCGGATCACTTTCAAGATCCTCGTCCATGTCATCATCGATGTCCAGGCTGCCAGTCAGATACTGGTTGAGATTGTGGGCCCCAACAGGGGGAATAGTAGCTTCCGCTATAATCTGCATAATTTCATCAACACTTTGAGTGGGCTGGTCCGGCCCACCAAATTGGTCCATTGCATTGTCATTCATCAAGTCTCCTGGAAGGTTTCTCTTAAACCATTCATGGTTTCTAATTTCATCCATTGTTATCCGCTGTTTTTTTCAGGTATATAAATTACACCCACATCAGTAATAAATAAAGTAATAACTAAAAAAAAGTTTGAAACAAAATGGGACAGGACCTTAGAAGGTTCCGCTACAAAGATTCTGGAGATTAAATGGCGGCAACCACTGGATATATGAACATAAGCTGGAATTGAATATTGAACATTAAGAATTCGCTGCAAAAAGAAATTATCATTGAAAAAAGGATATAAAAGTATGTTGTCAAATAATGACTGTGTGTGGTTAGTTACCTGAATTGTCTTTCGAAAATTCTTAGGCTCTTCAGGGTCTTCAAAAGGGTAAGCTCCCACAAGCATCACATATAATGTTACACCACATGACCACACATCTGCAATCTGCGCAAAAGACGTAAATGCCCTCGTCATTATTTGCCCAAAATCATGTGATACATAAGCAAAACAACGTTGCTATTACTAACCTTGCCATCATATTCTTTCTTTAGTAATACTTCAGGAGCAATATATGCAGGTGTCCCAACCGTTGATTTTGGTTGTGAATGTAGAACAGATGACTGATTCAATCAACAAACATGTAATCTTAGTATTTTCAAAAACATTAATGAAAATGAAAATGAAAATGATATGATGTATTTGTACCTTGGAATATCCAAAATCGCAGATTTTAAGCCTGGGAGCTTGACTACCATCTAGAAGTGTGTTTTCCAGTTTCAAATCACGATGGCATACTTGCTACATAATACAAAAGCACACATTAATTACATTATGTTGTAATTTACTTTACAAAATATGATGAAAATAATGCTAATTAAATACCATATTATGACAATAACCAACTCCTGACACAAGTTGCTGGAAAAAGAAACGTGCCTGCAACACAAGTTTCATTAATTCTTTAAAAAAAGAGATAATGATAAAGCAATGCATCAAGATTCAAGTACAAACCTCATCTTCTGGAAACCGCCCTGCATTACAGATCCGTTCAAACAGTTCACCTCCAGATGCATATTCCATTACAATAGCCAGATGTGTTGGTGTTAAAATGACCTGGAGATCAAATAGAAAATTGTTACTAAAAATTCCTTTTTGATTCCGTATATAACTACTGTTCTAAAGTTTGAAGAAAGAACCTCTTTGAATCTAACAATGTTGGGGTGCCTGAGTGATCTGTGGTTGATGATTTCCCTTTGCACATTTTCATCTATCTGTTGGAATCATGGTAAGGGGATCAATTAACAGTAGGAGTGCACAAATATAAACAAGAAACACCATTTTTACTGCTCATGGAAACGATCGTTGATCAACTAGAGTAAACGAGAAGACTTGGAATCATTTGGAACATAAAAAATCTTCTGTTTTGACAAATACTGCAAAACAAATACTGAAGAAAGTATAAATGAAGTAGAAGAACTCGATTTGAACACTGACCTTCTCACCTCTCTCGATATACTTGACGGCAACAAGCTCGTTAGTCTGCTTATCCCTCATCAACCTCGCGACGCCAAAATTACCTGAACCAATGTCTCTCACAAGCTCATAACGATCACTATCGTGCATAATAGGCATATCCATACCCGGGCCCATCGTAAGCGCCGATCGATCCATCTTATTCTCCCACAACAATCAAAGCCCTAAAAACCCAAATCAGAAGTCCTCCACCACGTCGTAATCATCCACGAAAAAGAACTAGTCGATTCATCTAATCAGGAGGAGATCATCACAATCAAACAGTTGAAACTTGAGCAACGTGGCAAAATACCGATCACATGAACCGGAGAGGGGGCTGTGAGTGATTTTGTTGGTGAAGTGAGATAGAGACGGAAGACCAAAAGTGGGTTGAAATCTGAAACCCCGTGAAGCTTTACTTCGCTCAACCACAAACGGCTTAAGGGTTTAATTTCGTAATCTTTGGTGGTAAAATTGGTGATGACGATGATGATGAACGGGAAATACGGATTTTTTCCCGGGAAGTAGTGAAATGACGCATTTGCCCTTTCATCTTTGGATATGGAACCATGGATAGATAAGGTTCACAAAACACAAGGGACCTTTCTTTATTTAATGTCATACTTTCTCTTTCTGTGGGAGTTACTGCTACTATTGCAACAAACGAAACAAAAATAATAATATATTTTATTTTCAATTTTCCTGTTGGATAAGACAAAATTTGCAAAATTGTTTTAAGGTGGTTAAGTTCAAAAATATTTAGTGGTATAAGCTTGATTTAATTTTAAATTTTTTATGATTTTTATCTCTATCAATTGGAAAAAACGATTATACTTTTTATTTTTTATTCATTTTTATATATTTATTATAACATTTTTTATTAGGGTAAATTGCATAAAAGTCACTAACTTTTCCAATTTTCTCGATTTTGACACTGTATTTTTAGTTTTTGCAATTAAATCATTATGTTTTCAGAAAATTGCAATTAAGTCATTATGTTTTTCAAAAAGTTGCGAAAATGACCATATGACAGGATGGCAACAGGCTACCAGGTCATATGGTCAAATTTGCAATTTTTCAGAAAACATAATGACTTAATAGCAAAAATAAAACATATTGTCAAAATTGAAAAAAAATTCTTTTTGTTTAAACTCTTAATACTTTTTGTTTCATTGAAATTAAGTTTTTTTTATTGAAAATGAGTATACATTTTTTGTTTTATTGAAAACAAGTACTTTAATTTCGAATAAGACGGCGCCTTTCTTTATTTTGTCTATTTTCACAATTTTTGACGATTAAGTCTTTCAAAAAATCTAGTGATTAAAATTATACATTTTATGTCTTCGAGTATGCAAATGCTATTAGCTTGACAGGTTGTATTGCCAAATTTTTTTTTTCAATAAAAAAAGTTGATGGACTCGATTGAAAAAATGGTAAAAGTATATTGAACTTTTTATCTACTTAGCTTAAACTATATTTGTAAATGTTTAACCATGTAAGTTTTATTTTTACCTAATTTTGTTGTATTAGGTAATTTATAATTGTATTATGTTTTGGAATGATAACAATATTGTTGTTGAAGATTCACATGAAAACATTAAAATAATTTTATTAAATAATAACCAAGTTTTGCTTTTGTATCATTGTAAAATTCTATTTTATTTTTGTATATTTATATAAATCAATGAACGAACATCAATATAGATTTTTATAACCCATCATATAAAGACATTGTTTACATAACCAATTACCCAATAGGATATTCACACTGAAGGCATGTAAGTTAGTTGTTATTCGTATGCATTTATCCTAAATCTTTTTGAAATTCTATTTTTAGGACAATAAATTTGATTACTTTAAATGGAAAAACAAGGTAACAACAAATTTATTTTTTGGACATGTATAGGGCATGTAAAGTGATTAAGTTATATAAATTGCATAGGGTAAATTGCATAAAATTTGCTAACTTTTCCAGATTTTTCGATTTTGACACTATGTTTTCTTTTTGCTATTAAGTCATTATGTTTTCTGAAAAATTGCAAATTTGACCATATGACCTGGTAACATGTTGCCATCCTGTCATATGGTCATTTTCGCAACTTTTTGGAAAACATAATGACTTAATTGCAATTTTCTGAAAACATAATGACTTAATTGCAAAAACTAAAAATACAGTGTCAAAATCGAGAAAATTGGATAAGTTAGTGACTTTTATGCAATTTACTCTTTTTATTAAATAAAAATAATAAAATGAACCATCCCTCTCTCTCTAGCATTCCCATTTCTTTCTCACTCTAAGTTGTCGGAGATACACAATCTTAAAAAAACGTACCTCCTACCTCTTTACGTCGTTCTCTCTCTATTTGCCAGAAAAATCCAGGCCTCGCCGGGGGTGCCTATCATTATCCTCTCTCTCTCAAAACTCGAATTCTAAAAACCAAGATCACTCCCCCTTTCGGTCGGTATCAAATTGTAGGGTCCTTATTTTGGAATAATTTGTTTGAAAAGTCGGTTGTAATGCTGCAGTTCGAAGAACACGTAGCTGGGTTTGATGTTTGAGTGATGTGTGTTATTTTCATTTAGGTCCTCAATCTATCCTCTAATTAGCATAATTGAGAACTACAAGTTACATCATGCAAAGATCATTCAGACAAAAAGATCAAATAGTTGGTGAGCATCATTCATATATAATTGGTAATTTTATGCTCCCGTGATTGAAGCTTCATGAACAATTAGTAACAAGCAGGTCCCAATTAAGAATAAAAGTAATGATCGGTAAATAAAAGAGGATACCCTAATTTTTTTATAGAGACTCGTCTCCGAGGACCAACTCCCAACCTCACGAACAACAAGAAGCTTTAGATTTAGCTGCTATGCAACACGTCTTCAATCACCCTTTCCCTCGTGAGCAAGTCGATGCTGATGATTTCAATCATACTGATGCGACACAACTCACTAATGCAGAGACCCATTTTGTTTATGAAGCGCAATACATTGTTGAACGAATGACTGTCCATTTCGTTTTTGGCTCAGTCGGTGGTGAAATGAAATCCCACCTTTACAACAAGTAGTTGACCATAGACCTTACAGTCGACATATTGGGAATGAAAAACCTTTGTCACCTTCATCTTGGTGAGTGAGATTGGCCAAGGAAGGTTTGTAGGAGAGAGAGAGAGGCATTTTCTTTTTGATTTATTTTAATTAAAATAATAATAAAATAAATAAAAGAAATTTACAAAGAAAATACTTAAGAGGCATACTAGTCATTTACGTCGGGAGTGGACCAAAACCATAAATAAATGTCAACACAAGAACAAAATCATAAAAAGATCCAACATTTTATCAATGTGCACCATCAAACTTTTTTAGACCAAAACCATATGAAAATAACATAGAGACTATTTTTGCATTTTTGTCTTTAGATAATGAATATTATGTAAAAACTAGTAGTATACTTAATTTATTTTTGTTAAAGTTGGTAGTCACATTTATTTTTTTGTAGAAATAATAATTTTGTATTTTTTTAATTCATATAAAATAGCAGCATCATTTGACAAATATCATTTTTATACATGATTGCATGAGATGTATTTTCCTGGCGTAGTGGCGTTGAATTCAACAAAAGATAATAATTAAAATGAACCTATTTTCGGACACAAAACACACGTATGAATGATGCAATTGGTATCAACTTGACAATATGGTTTATTCATTCATTAAGCTCTTTAAATACGACAATATGGTTTATTCATTAATTAAGCTCTTTAAATAAAGCAAGTACAAGGAAATCAAAGATTAACAATTTCTGAAATATAAAAAGACATAACCTACGGTTATAAAGAAGACCAAGTTATTCAAATAAAATCCCTAGAATTCAGGTAAAGATAAATTATTAGAACGTGCTGAATTGAAGAGTTTAGCTTTGACTTATTCTTCCAACATCCTCCCCCAAACTGAGCTTCACTTTGCTTAAGAATTTTCCCAAATATACCCTTAATTAATTATAAAAACTCATTTTTCTACATACCTTTTTATGTCATTTTCAATTTTCGGCTAGCTTATCAGCTAGTTTTTATTAGCTAGCTTTTCAACAATCAACTAATTTTTTAGCTAGTCTGTCAAACACACGGCCTTAAGGAGATCTTCCTTCGAAATAGACTGAAACAGCTCAAGTAACTTACCACGCACATCACATCTGGCACGATAGTGGTGAAGTACATCAAGCTTCCAATAAATTGTTAAGATAACAAACATAATCTAGGTCGTAACGAAGTCATCATCGATGTCCAAGCTGTTGGCCCCAACAGAGGAAATAGTAGCTTCCGTTATAATTTGCATAATTTCATCAACACTTTGAGTGGGCTGATCAGGCCCACCAAATTGGTCCATTGCATTGTCATTCATTAGGTCTCTTGGAAGGTTTCTTTTAAACCATTCATGGTTTCTAATCTCATCCATAGTTATCCGCTGTTTTTTCAGGTACATAAAATAAATCCACATCAGTAATGAATAAAGTAATAAATAAATAAATCGGGGCACTTACGCCCCACTTGTTATTCCGAACAAGACAAACAGACACCCGAACTCCCAAACTGACGTCAATGGGACAAAAACTGCATTTTTTCTCCAGACAGGTGACATGTGTATTGTGTAGTGTGATTGATTATGACTGATATCAACAAGACAACAACTGCATATTTTGTCCCACACAAAAAGGTGACAGACACATGTCAATGGGACACAAACTGCACTTTTTGTCACCTACAAAAAAGGTGACAAACACCCTATATTGTGAGTCAATGAGACTATACAGGGTGTACCATTGAAACACAATACTATGACTCATATCAATGTAACACAAATTGCAATTTTTTGTCCCACACCGAAAGGAAAGGTGATTACTAATGTCAAATATGTTGACGGATAAGCTAACATGGTATTTATATTTGGTTATGTAGCAGTTAATGTCAGTTACTCCCCTTGACAGTTAACAACAGTTATGGGGAACAGTTACGTTCGTTTGGGTGAAGGGTTGCGTCTCTTCAATATGTATATATATTTGTAATTATCGTTCAGTTGTAACTGATGTATTTTCGTAATAAAAAGTACATTGATATTTAATAAAAGAATTGTTAAGTGTTTGAGAAGTTTCGTTTAAAGCCAACATTGTGGTATCAGAGCCTGGTATCGATGGCTTCAACTACAAACAGCACCCCGCATCCACAACTTCCAAAACTCAATGGTCGAAATTACTATCATTGGAGCATACAGATGAAAGTACTCTTTGAATCGCAGGATTTATGGGATGTTGTTAAAGAAGGCTACGAAGAACCAGAAGATTTGGATGAAGTCACTGACGAAGAAGAAAGTGATTTAAAGGAAATTAAGAAAAGAGACAGAAAGGCACTCTTCATGATTTATCAGGCTGTCGATGAAGTAATATTTGAAAGAATATCATCGTCAGCCACATCTAAGGAGGCCTGGGATATGCTGTATAAGACATATCGCGGAGAAGACAAAGTAAAAGTTGTGAGACTTCAGACCTTACGATGCGAATTTGATGGAATAAAGATGAGAGAATCAGAAACTGTTGAAGATTTTTATAACAGAGTAATCTTGTTACTAAATCAACTACGACTAAATGGAGAAACAATTGAAGACACAAGAGTTGTCGAAAAGATCTTAAGGAGTCTAACTAGAAGATTTGAGTATATTGTCGTAGCCATAGAGGAATCGAAAGACCTCTCCACTCTTTCTCTCGAAAGTCTGTTGGGGACGTTGCAATCTCATGAACTTCGCATGAAACAGTTTGACTCGCCAACGTATGAACAGGCCTTTCAATTTCAGTCTTCAAACGCACATGAAAATTCTAAAGAAATAGCGAAGTACGACCAAAACGACGATAGAGGAAAGGGAAAAGCAAAATCACTGTCACAAGTCCAGTGCCATTACTGCCAAAAGTTTGGACACGTCAAGAAGTTTTGTAGAAAACGAATTGCTGATGAAAAAGGGACAACCTTTATGCATAAAGAAGAAGGAAACGATGATGACACCATGTTCATGATACTAAGCACTCAAGACGCTCAGTTTAATGATATGTGGTATATTGATAGCGGGTGTAGCAATCACATGTGTGGAAACAAGGATCTGTTCACTCAAATTGATGATTCACTTAAAAGAGAAGTTAGAACCGGAGATGACAAGAAACTAGATGTGTATGGGATTGGAGAAATCATTATTAACACAAAGCAAGGAAACAAAAGAATACAAAGTGTCTACTACGTGCCAGAACTAAAACATAATCTCCTAAGCGTTGGACAACTGCTTCAAAAGAATTATGAGTTACACTTTAAGGAGAATTCGTGCATGATCAAGGATCCAAAAGGAAATATGCTGGGCAAGATCAGTATGTCAAGTAACAAGATGTTCCCTATAAATTTCAAAGAGAACAACCTCTTTGCCTTCAATCTATGCACAAATAAAACTTCACTGTTATGGCACCACCGTTTTGGACACACGAATATGGGATATCTCAGTTATATGTACAAACACAGTCTGGTCAAAGGAATACCAAATGTCACTAAATTTGAAGGCGTATGTGAAGGATGCATGCTTGGAAAACAAACCAGAGAATCGTTTCCACAAGATAAAGCATGGAGAGCCACTGAACAACTCGAACTCGTCCACACGGATGTGTGTGGCCCAATGAGAACACCCTCCATCGGTGGCAGCAGGTACCTTCTAACTTTCATAGATGATTTTAGTAGAAAATTGTGGGTATATTTTTTGAAAGAAAAGTCAGAAGTCTTCTATAAGTTTAAAGTTTTTAAGACTTTGGTTGAGAAACAAAGTGGACATGAAATCAAGGCTATAAGGTCTGATGGAGGAGGGGAATACAATGCTAAATACTTCAAGGACTTTCTGATAGAAAATGGGATACATCATCAAGTTACTACAAGATACACACCCCAACAGAATGGGGTGGCAGAAAGGAAGAATAGATCGATCATTGAGATGGCTCGAAGTATGTTAAAAGCTAAGAACTTAGATGATTCATATTGGGGAGAAGCAGTGGCATGTGCATGTTATTTGCTGAATAGAACTTCGACTAAAAGCCTTCCCAACATGACACCACAAGAAGCTTGGAGCGGATACAAACCTTGTGTAGCACACCTTAGAACGTTTGGGTGCATCGCATACAGCCACATTCCAGAACAAAAGAGAAGCAAGTTAGAAAGCAAGTCTGAAAAAGCAATTTTTGTGGGATATAGCGAGAATTCAAAAGCCTACAAATTATATAATCCTATCACGAAAAACATGATAATAAGCAGGGATGTGGCGTTTGAGGAAGAAAAGTGCTGGGATAATTCAGTGATACAAGAAGAAAATCATCCACAGATTCTTCAGGATGACAATTCAGATGACACCAGGCAAATCCATGAGGATTCTCCCATCTCAACACCAAGTACTGTCCAGACACCCTCTCCTTCAAGTGATAATAGAATCCCACAGAACTCTCAATCTACAATGTCCACTCTAGAAACACCACCTAGAAAGAGTTATCGAAACTTGAATAGAATCTATGCTAATTCTAGAAGGATAGACCTCGATGATGTTGCTGATTTTGCGTTATTTTCTGATGCGGATCCACTTCTTTATGAAGATGCTTGCCTAGACAAGAAATGGCGAGATGCAATGGATGAAGAGATGAAGGCTATCCTTAAAAACAACACGTGGGAACTCGTAGACTTACCAGAGGGACACAAATCCATTGGAGTTAAATGGGTATACAAGACAAAACTGAATGAAAGAGGTGAGATAGACAAACATAAAGCAAGGCTAGTAGTTAAGGGGTACAAGCAAAAGTATGGAATTGATTACCAGGAAGTGTTTGCTCCTGTTATACGCTTAGAAACCATAAGGTTAGTTCTTGCCTTAGCTGCTCAAAAGGAATGGAAGGTACATCAAATGGATGTCAAGTCGGCATTTTTAAATGGAACTCTTAAAGAAAACGTTTATATTGATCAACCCATCGGGTATATCGAAAAAGGAAATGAGAACAAGGTATGTCATCTGAAAAAGGCGCTGTATGGACTAAAACAAGCACCACGCGCTTGGTATAGTCGAATAGAAAGCTACTTCATCGAGAATGGTTTCAGAAAATGCCCACAAGAACACACCTTATTCATTCAAGAAAAGAATGGTATGATCTTAATAGTTTGTATCTATGTGGATGATCTTGTCTTTACAGGGAACTCACATGAAATGATAGAAGAATTCAAGGCGTCCATGAAGGATGAATTTGATATGACAGATATGGGATTACTCCATTACTTTCTGGGAATTGAAGTCAAACAAAAGGAAGACAAGATCTCTATATGTCAAGAAAGGTATGCACGAAGCATTCTTGATAGATTTAATATGAGTGAAGCCTCTCCTGGGAACATTCCAATGGAATATGGAAGCAAGCTATCCAAGTTCCCAGATGAAGAAAATGTTGATCCTGGTTTGTACCGAAGTCTGGTTGGATGCCTTATGTATTTAACAGCCACTAGACCAGATTTGATGTTTGCTGTTAGTATCATTAGCAGATATATGGAATGTCCCAAAGTCGGTCACTGGGAAGCTGGAAAAAGAATCCTAAAATATGTAAAGGGAACTGTTGGTCATGGTATCGTCTATTCTAAGGTTGAAAAGTTCAGTCTAATTGGATTCAGTGATAGCGACTTTGGTGGGAACCCAGATGACAGTCGTAGCACTTCTGGTTACATTTTTACTTTAGGTTCAGGAGCAATATCATGGCAATCAAAGAAACAAAGTGTTGTAGCATTATCCTCTGCGGAGGCAGAATATATGTCACTTTCACTTGCAGGTTGTCAAGCTATATGGCTGCGTGGAATTCTGGAAGAATTGAGTGAAGTTCAAGAAAGTCCTACAAAGATCTTTTGTGATAACAAATCTGCAATTGCTCTATCTATGAACCCTGTCTTCCATGGGAAAAGCAAACACATAAGAATAAAGTTTCATTTTATCCGTGAACTCATCCGAAATGGCGAGATAAATGTAGAATTCTGTGGAACAAAGGATCAGTTAGCCGATTGTTTCACTAAAGCTTTGCAAGTTGGAAGCTTCCACAACATGAAGGAAAGATTAGGTGTACACCATGTTTAGCTTAGGGGGGAATGTTGACGGATAAGCTAACATGGTATTTATATTTGGTTATGTAGCAGTTAATGTCAGTTACTCCCCTTGACAGTTAACAACAGTTATGGGGAACAGTTACGTTCGTTTGGGTGAAGGGTTGCGTCTCTTCAATATGTATATATATTTGTAATTATCGTTCAGTTGTAACTGATGTATTTTCGTAATAAAAAGTACATTGATATTTAATAAAAGAATTGTTAAGTGTTTGAGAAGTTTCGTTTAAAGCCAACAAAATATTGAACTTTTTTGTCTCACCCGAAAAGGTGACAGACACAGTAGTCACACACTAATGTCAATGAGACAAAACATTTTTTTTGTCTCACGCAAAAGGATGACAAGACACCTGTGACTATGTCAATGGGCCAAATATGGACTTTTTTGTCCCACACGAAAAGATGACAATGACCGGTGACCGATGTCAATGAGATAAAAACTGCACTTTTTGTCTCACACAAAAAGGTCGAACAAGATGGGACTGGACCTCACAAGGTTTAGCTACAAATGACCTGGAGATCAAATAGACCCTAGAATCCAGATGCATATAATCATATTCCATTATAATAGCCAGATGTGTTGGTGTTAAAATGACCTGGAGATCAAGTAGAAAATTGTAACTGAAATGTCCTTTTTGATTCCTTATTTAACTAGTGTTCTAAAGTTTGGAAAAAGAACCTCCTTGAATCTACCAATGTTGGGGTGCCTGAGCGATCTGTGGTTAATAATTTCCCGTTGCACATTTTCATCTATCTGTTGGAATCATGGTAAGGGCATCAACTAACAGCAGAAGCATAATAATATAAACAAGAAACACCATTTTTACTGCTCATGGAAACGATCGCCGATCAATCAGAGTAAACTAGAAGAATTCGAATCATTTGGAACATCAAGAATCTTCTGAAGAAAGTACAAATGAAGTAGAAGAGCTCGATTCATTTGGAAATCATCACAATCAAACAGTTGAACCTTGATCAACGTGGCAAAATACCGATCATATGGGCAGGAGAGGGGATTGTGAGTGATTTTGGTTGGTGAAGTGAGATAGAGACCGAAGACCAAAAGTGGGGTGAAATCTGAAACACCGTGAAGCATTACTTCGCTCAACCACAAACGGCTTAGGGTTTTAATTTCATAATCTTTGGCGGTAAATTGTGACGACGATGATGATGAACGGGAAATACGGACTTTTTCCGGGAAGCAGTGAAATGACGCATTTGCCCTTTGACGCTTGGATGTGGAACCATGGATGGATAAGGTTCACAAAAGACGACCTTTCTTTATTAACGTGATACTTTCTCTTTCCGTGGCTGTTAGAACAAGGAAACAAAATTGATAACTTATTTTATTTTTGATTTTTCTGAGATAATGTTATCTTTTTTGTAGAAACTAGTAGTATATTTAATTTTTGTATTAATTTTTGCAAAAAGTTTAATGTGATATTTTTTAATTTCATATAAAATAGCAACATAATTTGACATATATCATTTTTATACACGAGTGTATGAGATGTCTTCGTTTGGTGTTGAATCCAACAAAAGATAATAAAGAGAACCTATTTTCAGACACAAAACACTCACACGTTGGTGCAATTGGTATTAACTAGGGATTAGCATCGAGTAAAATCCGGACCGGACCAACCCGAATTTCTTGAAAAATAAGAACCGAAAACCGGACCGGTTTAGGTGAGCCGGTTCCGGATCGGGTTCCGATTCCCCAACCGGTTATTTGTTCGGTTTACTTGTTGGGTTATTTCACAACCCCCATTGGGTTCTATAATCATTATATCTGAGTATACTTGTGTTTCTTTTAACTTGAAACGGGAAAAGTTTTCCAAAATACCCTTCTATCAAATTACAAACCAAATTCCAATATTCCATTCTACCAAATTACAAACCAAAATGCCAATGTAAAATTTCAAAATATCATCGTACCAAAATAGCAATGTACTAACTACTAAACAACAAAAATATCAATATGCCAAAATAGCAAGGTACTAACTACTAAATAACAAAAATATCAATATGCCAAAAGAAACAATCCTTTAAGAACAAAATTTTAAACTTCAACCGGCTTTTTCTCATTACTTTTGTCATCTTGTATCTCAATCGCCTTTCTAATCCCTATATAATTAACAAAAAAAGGTTAGTATGTAAAACCTCTAACAAATAACAAAAAAGAAATTAGTATGATTTAAAATTACTACCAACCCTATCTCATCATCTTTTAATATATCTTCATCATCATCTATTATCGGGTTTCAAGATTTCCTAAGTAAACTCTAGGTGGACACCAACGCTTCTACAATTGGTGTCATCATACGGGTTCGATACTAATCTAAAATTCAACCGGATGTGCTAAATGCGAAATTCGATGTCACGGTTGACATTTGTATGGACAAAATATCTAAAACAAACGATTATGAAATTATAAGTCTATTAAATTATAGAAAACCAAAACTAGTATTAAAAATAGAAACTGCCTTTTGTCATACGAGCAACGATAGGAAGTTGCAATCCAATTTTTTTCCACCGATTGCCACTTCGTTTTTATTTATTCTTTTTATAATTTATTTAACATGTTTTATTTCATTTTTAGTATAATTCGCATGCATATTTTATATTTTTATATTTTTATCATTCGGGGATACTTTCTAGTTTTTTTATGTTTAAATGTAGATTTTATTAAAGACTAGAGGGAGCGGGATGAGCCAAACGGAAGATTATAGCGGACGGAACGGGACGATATTTTGGAGCGCGGAATTTTCGGAGACTCGGATCTTTTAGCGGGCTTGGACTTAAAGCAAGCATTTTGACCAAGAAAGAAGACATGGGCTCCATTGGTTTTACCTAGCCCAAAAGTTGGTCAAAAGAGGTAAAAAACCAGGTTCATCCCAAAGAAGAAAGGTGACAAAAGGGCTTTTTGCAAGTTGGACTGGATCAGGCCCAAAATGGGCTTTTTGGCCATTCGCGCGACCCGGGTGGATTTTGCGCGACCCGTGCAAAACGTGCAGAGGGACTGTTTCGTCATTTTGCTTGTGGTTCAGCTATTTGGGGTAGGAAAGAAGGGTTTTTCTACATCTTTTTTGAGCAGAAAACGGGGGGAAGGTGCTTGAAAGCTTGGGAGAAGTTCTTGGAGCCATTTTTCTACATCTTATTTCACTTGGATTTGTAGCTTTGATACACATATGTTGGGTACATTTCTTTACATTTTCATGATTGTTGTTCTAGCCATGCTTGGCTAGAACTCTTTATTATCAATATTGGGTGTAATCCATGAACAACTAGTTAGGGTTTTGAAAGATTTATGAGTATTTGGTTCTAAATCTATGAATGCAACTTGTTTAAAAATTTAAGTTGTTCTTGTGTTCTTATTCATGAGTTTGGATGCTTGAATGATTATTGTCATTTGTTTTTCTAATTACGTAATCGATTTCTAAAACAAACTAGTGACAAATGATTTTTGTGGATGCTTATATTCATTTTTAAAATCATGGAGTTGTGTTCTTCAAGGAGAAATGTAAGCTTATTGATTTTCTTTGAGTTTGGTGATTCTTAAATCTATATTGCTAGTCATTTTACTTGAGTTGGATGCTTATTTGACTTTTAACTTTGATTAAGACGCTTATTAAGAACTTTTCTAATTTCCATACAATTAAGAAGAATCTAGGTGTTTCTAGCTTTTGAGATGCTATAGTCAAACTAGATTAAATTAAATACATTGCACTATAAATCTTGATGATAAACCGACTAGTTGGAATTGTGATGAAATCCCAATATTGATAGTTTCTCCATATTTGATTAACTTCACCAAAATTTGTTTACTTACTATTGTTTTCATTTTCAACTCAAACAATCAAACCCCCATTTTTATTTTATTTTGTTTAAAAATATATCTCGTTTTGAATTGATCGCATTGTTTTACAAATTGAACCAATCTCGGTAGATACGATCCTTTACCGCTATACACAAATTTGTGTACTAGAAGTAAGGTTTATTTTTGTTGGCCTCGACAACCACCAACGATCTAGTATGTCAAAATATTGTACAAAAGTCACTCTTGGCTCATTCAAATATATTCTCAACTCGGTTTCAGTTGAAACCGACATGCTTCTTTGTCAGTCTAAGAATTCGTCCAAAAAAATCGTTTTCCACAACACAACTCACGACTTCTTTTACTTTTTTAGACGATCCTACATTCACATATTTGTCTTCATAGGTATTAAATAAGTTTTCCATCATTCTCACAACCTCCCGAGTCATAGACAACACCCTCAATTTTGGTCGAAGCCGATAATTGGTTCTCTATCGTTACCGTGTTTTCGAGAATCTTTTCAAAGGCGTGCTACAAAAACATTTCTTTAAAGCACCGGTCCAACAATACGGCAAAACATGTGATTGGCCGGTTTTTCTATTGAACCCCAACATGTGTCGTATTTGACACGCATATCCGGAATCATGTGACATATGTCCACATTTGTTGAACACCTTCTTAGATGTTTTTCTACATCTAAAATTTTCCGTAGAAAAGTATGCATCAATGGTTTCGTTGAAGACGACATAGTCTCGAATTTTTGTTTTGAACTTTTCAAGGAATATTGCGATATCTTCTATCACACGAAAATCGGCACGCTCCCGAACTCTTTTAAGATCATGTGTATGCACAGTATCTACAAACGAAACATACATGTTATTAGAAAAACATCAAAAAACTACAATTATATAATGAAAACTGTATCATTTTTACACTAAAAAACAATAGCCTTTATAAAAAAACATCATTTTATACTAAAAACAACAACGGTTAAAAAAACAACACCATTTTATACTAAAAAGGGCAAAACAACGACGTTTATAAAAAAGCAACATCATTTTATACTAAAAACAGCAGCGTTTATAAAAAACAGCATCGTTAACAACATCGTTTTGCATAAATTAAGTAGTAGTGAGACGTCGGTACGGAGTTGCGTCAGCTGTGGATATAGACTAGGCTAAGGGGCGGACTTCATCTCTTCTATTCTCTTAACCATTCGTTGGGTGATCCCTTGTTCTCACGTTCGAGTGTCTGCTCGTCGTTTAGGCCAGTAAGTGAGATTTCTGCTCATTGCAGTCACCTCCGGTATTCTTCCCCCACTCGAACCATTCTCAAGACCACCAAGCCTCCCGAATGAGTCAATCGCAATTGAAAAACCCAGTGCAAGCTCCGCCCAGACCCGCTTATAACAACGTTGCACCTCCGGCCAATTATGATCCTCAGGGCAGCAACAAGGATGCAAAAAAACAGCAAAACAACAACTTTTATTAAAAAAAATGCACCATTTTATACTAAAAAACTGCAATTTTTGTTATAAAAAACAGTAAAAAAAGCATGTTTTTATAAAGAAAACACAAATTTTTAGCAAAAACCTACAATTTACCTTGAACTTCGTACTCAAAAAACACCTCTTGTAAGTCCAATGCACTCTTCAGCAACTCAAACATTAAATTCCATCTCGTTGGACACTCTCCACACAATAAATTTCCCCTTCTAGCCCACAATCTTTCTACATTTTTTAAACTTTTTAATTCTCCAGGTTGAATGTCTAATGTACCATACGGTTCTTTGAACACATTCAACATGGTGGTTGTGATATTTTAGGCCATCTTTCATTATCAGGTTCAAAATGTAAGTCATGCACCTAATGTGGAAATGTTTTCCACCTTCATACATGTTTGTTGGACAACTTTTTGCTCGAGAATTCTAATGCTTTATCATTTGAAGATGCATTGTCGACGTCATAGTCATCACATTCTTTATCCCCCACCCGTTTATGTAATTCAATATAAATCGACCCATGTCTTCCCCAACGTAACTATCTAGGGGTCTAAAGTTTAGAATCCTCTTATGCATTACCCAACTATCATCTATAAAGTACCCCATTATAATTAAATAATTCTCTTTTTTACAAGATGAAGTCCAAGTATTAGTAGTCAAGTGGATTTTGTTATTTGGACACTTAAGAAAGTTAACAATTTCGTTATTTCATCAAGATAAAAAAAATAGCAACAACGTCACGACTAATTGTATGCCTAGATGGTATATGAACTCTTCCGTTAAGAGCATTTACAAACTCAATAAAAGTCTCATTTTCTACAAACTTAAATGGAAGTGCACCTACAACAAATAGGTTAAGCATGGCTTTCTTAATCCTAATTTCATCATGTTTCCATGTTATACCACTATTACCTTCCCCACAATCTTGATTTTGAAATTGCAAAGTCGTTTGTCCTTGAGGGTTATTCAAATTTTTTCGCATTTACGGACATGTTTATTTAAAGTAGAAGTTTCGTATATGTTTGTATCGCCTTTAAGGATTTTTTTTTTTGCAAACCTTACATTGAGCTTGATCATTATCTGTTCCATCTTTGTTCTTTAGCAATGTAAAGATTGTCCAAAAAATGCTCTTTTTTGCTGGTGCCCGTTTTTTCCCTTTGGCAATGTCATATACTCTTGGACTTCAACATATTTGATTAAGAGAAACAAGAGGAGGAAAGAACGTATTGTGGTGAAGTCGATGAAGGAAATAGACTAGGAAAAGAAAGTTAATTTTGACTATGCTACTTATGGGCATTCATCTGATTTTCAAAATCAAGTCTTAGGTTCGGACCGGATTTTTCAACGCACAACCTGTTCAGACCGTGATTTTCAAAAATGTAATTTTGGCCCGGGTCCGTTTTTTCGGATAATATCGCTCATCCCTAGTATTAACCTACCGATATGGTTTTGAATTAGAAGGTTTATACATTTCAACTATGAAATTAAAAACTACAAATTATATTTTGCTCGAATTTGCGCTTTCACCGCTATTGTTATTGTAAGAACCCGCAAAAGTTGTAAAAGGGTAAAATGGTCTTTTGGCACATTGTAAGACCATTATGCAAAATAATATGTATTTGTGAAATAATATTATAAGAAATAAAAGTTTATATGAAATTTGGAGTTTTATCGCGTGAATAGTGAAACTTGACCAAAAAGGACAAAATGGTCATTTGACATGAAAATGACTAAAATGTTAAGAAAATGTTAAGCTAGAAGTTAATGAAGCTTGTTTTGCAAGATTAAAAGTTTTAGGACCATTTTTGTGAAAGAGTTGGAAGGCTAGGGACTATAATGCAAATATTTTATAAATATTAAATATATAAACAATAAGAGAGTTATTCTCTCATTATTGAGAACTCAGTAGAAGATTTCAGAAGACTCGAGAGAGAGCAAGAGAGAAGAAGAATTTCTGGAAGTTTTGGCAAGGAATTGAGGTTGGAATTGAAGGTTCCCAAGTAAACAAGGTAAAGACTTCTACTATTCATCATCTTCTTGGGTTGAAATCTGGAAAATCGGGTTTATGAAGCTCATGTGAAGTTTCCATAAATTCATTCCCATCTAGTTATACCAACATATCAAGTAAACACACTTCAATTGTGAGGTGTTGTTGAAATTAAGAAAAAGATGAAAATATTGCTTAAAAACTGTAATTCACGGGTTTGCAAGATCAAGACCAGTTTTTATGGTTTTGTTAAGTCCAAATGATCACTTAGGATGTATTAAGACACTCCTAAGTGGTTAATTTCAAAAAGATGGATTTTTGGTGAAAATTATCAAAAACGGGTTTTCAAAGAATTGGAATTGGAATCAGTGATTCCATGGGTTAAAACCTGACGTAAAGTAATGGTTTTAGTCATGGAATGATAGTAAAACGATTAAGCTAAGTATTAAGCACTTAATAAGTCAAAATAGAGGTCTGCAGCTCAAAAATCGGACTAAGAACTGGATCTGCAGCAAGGGCACGAGTCGTGCCTTTTTACACTAGCATTGGCACGAGTCGTGCTCCACTGTAGAGCCAAGAAAAGGCATTCTACTATTGGCACGAGTCGTGCAAACCATAAGGCACAAAGAGCACGAGTCGTGCTCTTACTGGGCAGCATTCTGTCCAATTTTTAAGATTTGAACTCGATACTAGGCTTATCCGTTTGGTCTGTAACTCATACCATAGCCTTAAAATGGTATGAAAACATATAGAAAATTGTTAAATTCGTAATCCGACCTTGCGGAAAAATCACTGTAGCGGCAGTGACCAAACTTCAAGTTTATATCAAAACTTGATTTTTGGAATTTGAGCTAGACTTGTCCGATTAACTCCAAATTTGAAACACAAGTCTAATATGACCTAAGACTTCATGGAAAAGTGTCGGAACTGAAATACGACCCCTCGGGGGGTACTGTAGCAAAATACGCGTATTTCGGAGAAAACTATAAAATGAGTTTATTAATGGTTATACATTTGTTATGACCTGAAGTTGTATTATATGAGACCTTAGAACTATAGAGTTAGTTGTAGTATGTATTTATTAAATATATATACATGATACTTGTGTAGGTGGTGCTTCGAACATTGTTGAGCACGGAAAAGGGAAGGGTGTACGAGAAGCTTAGTGACCCGTAGTTACACCAAGGTGAGTTTTATGAGGATTTTTCTAGTACATAGCAAAATGATAATTTTCAGAAAAATGAGATTTCCAAATATTTGCAAATACTAAAGTTTGGAAACAGTTTGAAAGTAGCTCTAAGAGCTAAGTGTTTAAAAGAGATTTTAAAGAAGTTCAATTTTTAAAGAAGTATAGTTTGAAAAGTTTTGAAAGAAGCTCTATATTAGAGCTAGAGATATTGAAGCTAGTTTTGAAAGTATTTTTGAGTATGAGTTTAAAAGTTTATGAGTTTGAGTTATTTTAAATTGTGTCCCATTTGACCAATTTGAGATGAAATGAAGAAAGTAATGAGACAAGAACTAAAGCAAAGAAAGTAATAAGAGTCAGTTGTCCGGACTAGGATCACCCACATAATCGGGAGATCAGAAGACACTACTGCGATGGTACCTCCCGTCGCGAAGTAGTTGTCTAGCTTAGCATACCCTTGTGCTTGAATCCGTTCCAAGTCACAAAGGGGAGTCATAAAGAGCATAACCTAGCGGGTGGATCTGTTCTGTCCCGCGAGGGGAGCTAGTAGAATGAATTAAGTTAAACTAATTCATGAGTTTCAGTTGGTCACCAGAAAATGAGAAAGAAAGCAGTTTTGAGAAAGATAGTAGTTTTTGAAAAAGAAAGTAGTTTTGAGTAAGAAAGTATTTTTAGAGTTTGAAAGTAAAGAAGAAATGAAAATTTTGAGATTTATTACATAAATCAGTTTAAAGCAGTTTACTTGTAATATTTCAAGTTTTGAACAGAAAAGTTTTGGGTCTAAACCCATATTACTCACGAGGCTTTATGTCTCACGTTTATTGTTTTTTTTAAATGCTATGTACTTAGGTGAGAGGAGCAGAAGTTGAAGTTGGGACCAGTGTATATACAGTAAGTTTAAATTATGGTTTTCTGTATTGAGTCTGTAATACCCCTTCAGAATAAAATTTGTAAAAAAAAAAAGTGACTACTTCATAGTCACGAGTTGTAGAATATTTTTGTAATGTAAACTTTAAATATGGTTTGAGAAAAGGGGTGCTACAGTTATTGCGTAATTTTCCCCGTAAAGATGACTCACGTTTTGCATTAACAATTGTATTTCCGTGAGTCAAGTGTTTTCTGTCATATGTTTATCCAACGTTGTGCGTAAACCCGTAAACTCCACCCTTATTTCTTGAAGTTGGTATGAACGTGTGATTGTCGAGGAGGTTAAGGAAGTCAATTTCCCCTTTTATTTTGTCCGATCTCTACCCATCAGATGTGGAGGTGGTTCAACTTCTTCTAAGTCATTGTTGTCATCGTTAAGATCGACTCTAACACTACCATCGGACGACACTTGATAGGACCCCGAAACGGATGTTTTGCTTCGTTTCGAAGTCATATGCGTGTTCTCCCTCAACGCAACTTGTTTCCATCTTTGTCTATGTCTTACAGTATTCCAAGCATGCAAGAATTTAAAAGGCCTTGCGTGGTTGTTTTGGAACGTGTAGTGTGCTTTGTCCAAAATGTTTGACTCGCTTTCTCCGCTACTCTATTGGTTATACAAGTTCGTGTAAATATTGCTTCATGTTGTTCCATTTTGTGTTGCATTTTTTCAGGTAATTGGCACCGCATTTCATTCCTAGCCGAAAACGCTTCGTAATGTGAAGCCAAAACTTGTCTCGCATTTGATTTTCCCTTTTCGGGGTCTTCGAATACATCGACACACGCTCATGCTTACTTGGTTTCCTCCTCTGAGGACTATTTGCTATTTTGGGCCATTCCTTTCTTCTTTTGTTGTGGCTTGGGTTTAGATTCAGATTCAGATTCAGATTCAGATTCAGATTCAGATTCGGGTTCGGATTGCTTTTGATTTATGATTGTTGGAATTGGAAATTGGATGAGGATTTTTGTTGGAATGGGTTGAAATTTGGTGGAAAAAAGTTGTTGCGGTGACATTCCAAATTATGAGTAGAAGGGTACACCACCGAACATCAGATTTGGCGAGTAAATTAGGGCTTCGAGCTGTGGTCGGTAAGGTGGTGGCGAAGACGGATCATACCCGAAAAATGTTTGTAAGGTTGTTGGAAGCATTTTGGTTGTTATGAGGATTGTTGGAAGACATTTTGATTAAGCCTATAATATAAATTTTAGATTGTGTGTGGTTAAGAATGGTTGTGTATATATATGTATTTATAGAGTAAAATGTAAAAAAAAAAAAAAAAAAAAAAAAAAAAAAAAAAAAAAAATCAAGATTCCGACGGTAAAAAATGGGGATATAGAAAAACGATTGCGGTTGAGGTTGCCGTCCAACCTTTGCCGCTATTGCGGCCCAATGTTCCCGAACGGCTTCACCCGCCACGTCGAATGCTGCCAAGGATTTATCCACCACTCCTATAGGCTTATTCTTAAAAAAAAAAAAAAAAAACTGCAAATTAGGCACCATAACCGGCTTGATTTCTCACTAAAAGAGCAAAAAAAACCAACAGTCACATTCAGTTTTTAATGAGTATGCTGGAATTTCAAAGATAATATCACCAATGGAACTTTCCTGAACCATAATATGATTAATTATAACAGGCTTTTTGAACACCTTTATTCTCAAGATATTTATTAATAAAGTTATGAGTATTGGACGGGTTATAACCTAAACCAAAATATGGTTCACGAATCTTTTGAACCAAGACTAAGGGCAAGGACCGGTCCAACATGTCATATTCCTTCTCTACACTAACTTCTACCACACATTTGTCCTAACATCCTACATGTGATACATAACAAAAACTAAGATAACACTTTGCTGATTGCTTTTAAAATCATGTAATTAATGATCATTAGTTTGTTAAAAAGTTAAAGTAAAAAACTTACTAGTATAATTATTTGTCAAACAGTCGAATGAAAAGTGAAAACACACTGCTATGTCTCATTTTTGTCGAAAAAGGTATTTACTTTTGTTAAAAACATAAAATAAGTTATATTAAACATATACCTCGTGTAACTCATTCTTTTAAACTTGTCTCACAAACGTTACTATGTCTCATTTTTGTTAGAATATGATACCTAATATGTAGGTGTGAAAACGTCAAGAAACAAGAATTTAAGTCCAAATGTCGATAAGGTTCTGATTTAGATACCGAACCTAAGTCATAATCAATTAAAAAGTTGGGCATACGAGAAAACTTCGTAATTACGAGACGATCATGCTTACTGTTTCATGTCATATCAAAATCGTTTGAACCAACAACATAAATTATATTTTATTAAATTGATATCAAAACTATTTATCTGTTCATCATCATCATCACAATTTAATTGGTGTTATCAGCTTATCTCCGTAAGTTTTGATTGTTGTATATTCTGGTTTTTATGTATAATTTGGCTAATTTTTAATATGAAATTCTAGAAAATCCAAATTAGTCCTCTAAATGTATTTTTGCTTGTTTGAATTTAATTCGGGGTCCGTATCAGCACACTTTGTGTGAAAAAAAAAAATCCGTTTATCAAATTGATTGTTAGGGCACACGGAGTAGATCACATCGAACCCGTCAAGCCCGGAGCCCGCCCTCAGCCCGCCTTCCACGGGGCAGTTCTCGCTGAAGCCGCCGGCCACCTATCCCGTTGAACCCGCAAACGATCCCGCTGCCCCTCTTTTTGCTTATTTGCCTTCGACCAAACGGTTTCAGTAACCCGCAAATCCTCCGATTTGAAGCCGCCATATGCCGAACCCGCACGGTACCGGCGGTACCGGCCGGCAGCTGCCGTCGAACCCGATCGAACCCGCTATTATACCGTCCACCCTTAGAATTTTCGATTAAAACAACAAAGATACTCAAGACCTAATAAATAGAGATATTTTTTTACTTGTAACACACGTGTCCGAATCCGGAGAGGGGATACAGCTCACAATATATTCCTCTACCTAGAAGATTCTTTCGTTTCCTTAGAATTCTGATTTATATAAATTCACCCAAATCGTGGTGGAATGACAAGTTTGCCCTTCTTAGTTTTTTTTTTTAACAGCTAATTCATTAACAGGCCTAGCAAGGCGCTAGAACCGAAAAAAACGTACAAAAGGAATTAAGCATTGCTTTTGAGTTTTGATAAACAAAATTCTTTCCACCTAAATAAACAAGACAATATAAAGTGTTTCATGATACGATGGTTGTTAACTATAGATTTACATTTAATTAAAAGAATGATAGTATTATATATTCATTCACGTTTTAGGTTCATATATCAGTTTTGAACATTACTAAGGATACATTTAAAACACGTGTAATATAAGATCATATGTAACCTTAATATTATTTTTTTACACCAAGTTAATAAAACTAGTAAAATGTGCTGTAACTCATTATATTATGTTTAACATCAAAAAGCCACTCTAGGTATATTCTTCTTCTATTTTTTATATAATTTTACAAAAGCAACCACTATATTTCTCAGGTTTTTACAAACTTAACATGTATTTTTATTCATTTTTCTATTATTAATCTCAGTGTCTGGTTCACCTTTGGCGTCCGATTAATCTGACATGCAACCATAAAAGCAAGTCTTTATATCCTAAAGTCACTGCAGATGAACGTCTGTAACCACAAAAGAATTTGTCATCCTCATTGTATTCAAATCTAAGACCTCCAACCCTATGGACTATTTGAGGAGGCCAAGTTGAACAAACTCGGTAGTACCATTGTGGTTATACCATTTATCTTTTTTATTACAATAATTTTATAAATTAAATTATTAGAGATTTATAATCAATTTTTTTTTTGTATATAATTAATAATCGTATGATTGAAACAACTATTTTATTAAATAAAATAAAGCTATATTTAACACACATTTAAATAGATGTCAAAGGAATGAAGATCTAAAAATGTGATACCCATCAATAAAAACAATGAAGAGATGTGACAATTATAAATGTATTAAAGTAATTAGTCATACCATGAAGCTACGAGAAAGAGCAATAGAGACTATGTTGAGATGGGAAACAATAATATCTGAAAACAAATTTAATTTCATGTCTATGAGGCCTATGATCAGGGTTATCTACCGGCAATGGACACCTTATCGTGCAATATAAAAAAAGAAATAGAGATATGCACATGGTATTGACCTTGAAAGGCATATGATAGAATCCCACAAGAGACGATTTAGAGGACACCTAAAGCTCGAAAGCGAACATGATTTATGTTAGGGCTATTCATGATATGTATTGTTGATTCATGATTCTTGTTTCACATATAGTTGGTCACATTGAGTCTTTTTGAGTGGAAACTAAGCTCCATCAAGGATAAACTCTTAACTATTATGTATTCGCTTTGATTATGGATGCCATTTCTTGTGAGATTCAGGAAGAGATGTAGTAGTGCATGTTTTTTGCTAATGATATTGTTTTGATGATTGAGATCGAGTTGAATGATATGCTAGGTAACGGGAATGTCAATTTGGATGAAAATGGGCTACATGTCAACCTAATTAAGATGAAGTGCTTATGCTGCAATTCTAGTGGGGAGAGAAATCATGAAGGAATATAAGTACATATTGATGTTCTAAAAGTACAAGGGATCTATGATCTAAAGAAATAGGTGTAAAGGATAACATATACATCGCATAAAAGTCGATTAGTTAATATGGACGGCACCCACATGTCTATGTAATAGGAAGGTTCCACTAAAATTAAAAAGGAAAATTTTAACACCCACCATATGAGCTAGTTGAAATAATCGTTTAATAATAAAAATTCCATTTGCTTTATAAAACAACCATCTTCTTAGAAACTTAAGTTGCGAGAATAGGTCACAAATGATTAAGTCCTTAACTATTTAAAGTTTGTCAAGTCATACGAGGATGCAACAAAATGAGCCAAAAATCAATAGTTTAAAATAAAAATAACAATATGACCTAAGTTTACAGGTATTCTATATATCCAAAATCTAATCTCTCTATCGGTCTACACTATTCTTCTGACCCGAATACATATCAAAATAAGGGTTAAACTTGGAAGGACTAGTAAGTATACATTGGGTCAACTCTTCAATGGTAGAGGATGAGGCGATCATCTAATGCCAAAATCAAAGCCTTAAAAACCTTTTCAAATCATTTCAAAGTTTCAATAGATTCAAGAATTTAAAGGTTAAATAGAAAATAATACAATAACTTAAAGTTCAAAAGTTTGGATAAGCATTTCAAAATATATCAATAAGATAACATATAAAATTGAAGCATGCAATGCAAATGCAACAACTCTTAATCCGTAAGTCAATCTCAAAGTCCAACTCACCAAGTGGCTATGAGCCAATACATATTCCATAATTATTTTCCAGTTTTCGAAACTCTATGAAAATTCATTCTTACCCAATTACAACTAGGTTCTAGATGCCACCTCAAGAACCACAAAAAGGATAGCTAATCTATGTTATGCAAGTGATGGTTATCCATCACTTCAACAAAATTCATCCCATATGGATATCTTGTCTTAAGTGTATACACAAGTAGGATACTCAAAATAATTAAAATCAAATCAAGTCTCGTTCCCGTTAGAGAAATAAAAAATTTCAAAATAAGATTTCATGGATGTGTAAAATGTATATAGTATTCACATAATATTAGATATATGATATGAAAATCAATTCAAATTTTATATAATTACATGATATAGACATGTACTATTGTATTTGCAAGCACATACATATCACTTTAAAGCTAACATAAGATTGGCAATAATTGGGTAAAATATCCCCTAATCACACATTAAGTCCCTAACTAATTTCTTAATCTCAAACTTAAAATTTTTATTACTCTCAAATCATCCATATGACCATAGGAAAACATAAAAGAAAACTAGACATGATTTGGATTTCATATGCGAAAGATACAAAAAGTGGATTTTTCTATTAGGGCCAAACTCAACCGAGTCAAATAAAAAGAATTTGACTCTACCAAGTCAACATATATGATGACCAAAATCATTTTTCAAGTTCTACATGCTCATAGATAAAGTTCAAATCATTCATAACTTATTTATTTTTAGTTCCGATAACTTGTTATGACAAAACATTATTCAAAAACCTGTTAAACACATCAAGTAATATCTACTTCCATCATTTACAATTTGATTTAAAGCAAGAAATAGAGATCATGTGAGTTTAGGTTCAAAAACCTTCATATAAGTTAATATCGTCCATTTCAATTCTTAAACATCTTCCAAACACTTGGATCTATTATAGTTTAGTTTTGTTAGATGATTCTTAAAAACTCTTGAACCATTATTATCCAACTCAACAAGCCATTTAAAACATAAACAAGCTTAAAACCATTCATGAAAACCACGACCTCTACATATTCTTAAAACCACAAATAATGAACATATAGAAGTAACTTAACTAACTTTTAAACATTAGAAAATGCCATATAAGTTTAAAAAAACATATTTCCATACCAGAGTGATCAAGTAATTTGTGATTCTAAATTTCATACCATTAATTCATCAATATAGGATTCATAAACCCCAAATTATATACAAAGAGTTTAAATAAAGTGATATAAAAGTAAATAAACATGAATTAACGGATTAGTGATTGGATATAACCTAAAATGTCACTTAGAACATCAAAACAAGTAAAAATTAGCACATATGAAACTTCCTAAACTAAAACTCGAACCCTATAAAAAGACGATGAAGATATTATACCTTCTAATGGCTCAAGGAGATGATTCTAGCTTGTAAGACTCAACTACACTTCAAATTCACTTCTAGATCTTCTTCAAACACCAAAAATTGCTCCAATCTAGCTTCAAAATTTTGTTCAAATAAAGAAGGGGTGACAGGGGGAGGTGTCATGTTCTTATCTCTGACAACTCAACACTTATGGCCCTTTGTTTTTAAGTTTCACACCAGGAACCCAAAGTAACATTTATAATCCTTAAAAAGTTACATTATTATTATACAAATCCTAGAAAACAATTTTCTTAACATTTTGAACCCAAGATTGGTCAAATATTGGTTAAATCTAAGTTTCATACAACTGACGGTTCTAGTCCATATATCTTAAATTTTCCCAAAAGAACATCCACCGACATTTATTGCTTAGGAATACCATCTTAAACCTTTAAATGTCAATTTATAACAATTTAGTCCTCATCACATATTTTACCTAGTTGAATCTAATTCATTAACAAGTTTCCCAAACTTGGCAAAAATTAGTCCCTCGTTACAAAATTTATGTAAAATATAGTGTGAGGTTGGAATGACCTAACACTAAATCTGATATCAATTTCTGATTTGATATGAGGTTAGAAATGCTACAAAGAGTTCGGTTAGCTTAAAAAATGTAATTAGCTTAGAAATTTTAAACATATATTTGGACCTCTTAAATAACTAAATTCACCCGAAGATGTATCGACAATCTCGACATCAAATCCATAGCTCTATTTTTATGGATATTTATTGTCGAGCATATATATAATATTTTGACCTAGTTCTTACTGTTCGATTACTTATTCCATCTAATATGTATATCATAAACTAGCACAGCAAACATTGCATATTATGCATTACTTTCTTTTGTATACATTATTCGACAGTCATAAAAACAATTGAATTGGGTGGTTGCATATTTGTACTCAAACCAATATTTACTTTACACTTCACCAGAAATAGTTAAATCCTATTACTTGGTGGTTCCAACCATCATATCACTTAAAGAGTAGACATAAAAAAAAAATATATATAAACCAATAAAGATCATATTGTCAAAAATTTGAGACTTTGTTTTAATGTATTCATTAATTTAAATTCTTAACAACCTATTCACTCACATTTTAGGCTGGATAAGAGCAACATGTTGTATCCTCAGATGGACCACGTCTATATGCAGAATGGTATTCATATATATTAGCACGTGGAGCCAGATTTCCACAAGAGTTAGTTTTTTATGTTTCGATCATCAAATACATCGCAATAAGGGTATTTTAGTCATTCAGTGCAATTATGGCCAAATTTAAGCTAAATAACTCTGATTTGTAAGTTGGATGAACTTCTTTGATCTTTTTATATTCTGATGGTTTATTTAAAACTTTTTGCAAATTTCGGTGGCCTCTTTAATCTTTATAGTTATCCCCTAAACATATGACGAGCTTAAAACATTGGGGCCAAAAGTGTAAAATGTTAGAACTTAAGAGACTAAAGCTAAAATATTAAATATTATATATATATTAATTAGCAAATTTCGTTTGTGAAGAGAAATTACTATTCATTTGGCTTTGCTATCTCCAGAACCATTATTATTAAATTTAGATCATAGTATTATTGGTAAAATATAGGATACAAATTGTAAATAAGTTTTGATTTGGAAATAGCAATTTTGATTCTTTTTATAGTAAACTTTTATATTTACGTTTTTTCCCCTCAACTAATTTTGAATTAATTGTTTTCACCTTATTTATTATAAAGTTATATTATTGGTATTTCGTAAGTTACGATTCCAGTCCCTTATTATATTTTAAAGTTACACTTTCCGTCCTTTACGTAATTTGTCTTTGACGAGCTGCGTTTTTTCAATATACGGGGCTTCCGCAGCATCGCGCGGACTGTCCGAATACTAGTTAAATATTAAATATTAAATATATAAGAGTTGCTCAACTTAATACATTTTTGGAAAAAGAATAAAAGTTTAAAATAGGCAGAAAATCCTACATAAACTATTTGGGGACTTGTGTTTATCAATTTGTTATTCTCTTAGAATGAGTCAAAAGTCAAAACCCCGTATCCAAACAAACACCATAACTAGTTTGGGCCTAAAACGCGAAAAACAAAACGTTGATTGGACTAAAAGTGTAAGTTTTCCGAAATGAAAGGACATATATGTAATTTAGCATAAAGATTAAATACGCGACGGGCCGAGTGAGCGACAGATGTGCATACACATTACACATTACACAGTGCCAAAATCCGGGCTTGTGAAAAACAGAATCTGAGTTTTCTTCATTTTTGCATCTCTCTATAATTAATCTAACCCACAACCCTTAAGATTCCTTTTTGTTCCCTTTTTCAATCTTCCCCTACAAATTTTCACCATTTTCACACAGAATCATAGCTACAGAACAAGTATATATATAGATCATTAGTCTCCTCTGCTTGTCTCTGAGTTTCAATTTTGATCATCAAAACCAAAAACACCAACGAATCCAATCGGGAAAACGAAAAAGTTTTGATGGGGATATTGAATCCGGCTTCCGAGTTAAGCTTGGATTTCAAACCCACTTTTATCCCAAAAACAATTAGTCAGTTTTTGGGAGAAGTGGCGAGAATCGGTAGCGTATCTGAGAAGATATTGAAAGTCGATGATTTTGTTAGCAGATTAGAGATCGAAATTAGGAAAATCGACGCATTCAAACGCGAACTTCCTCTCTGCATGCTTCTCATGAATGATGGTTCGTTCCTCTGTTTCTGTAGCTTGAGCATTTTATAGCTCGGGTTTACTTCTCTCAACAATCTGGTCAATGTCTGTTTGTTTTTTTTGTTGATTCAAATGTACCTGTACTTGGGTTTTTGTTCTTCGTCACATCTACAGATGGTTTTCTGATTGTTTGATTTTCTAATTCGACAAGGTAGATTGGACTAAAACAATTTGATTATGAGTCTGAACATGTGTTCCAACTGTTCGATGATTTGCTTGAATGCTAGTTGATTTCATTTCATTACCATTAACTCGACTGTAATCATTTGTTCTTTTCAGCAATTGTTGCTTTAAAAGAGGAATTAACGATGTTCGACAAATCCGCAAATCAGCCAACACTTGAAGAATTCATACCACTTAACAAGACCTGCGATGAAGATCCAAAAGTTGAAACCGACAGTGGTGATAAGAAGAACTGGTTGAGTTCTACACAGCTCTGGAACACAAACGAGAACAATTCAGACACAAATCAAAACCATCTCCCAAAACAAAATTCTGTCGAACAAGTAATCCAAAAGGTAAAAATGGGAAAGAAAGATTATATATACATGTTTGATTAACTATACACAAGTATGCAACAGTTCATTAATAAATTTACATGTTTGATTTGCTTATAGAGAGTTGATGAAGAACAAGAACTTATCCCATTTGAAGGGTACTGCGGGATTGCAAGGAATGAAGATAAGGAGGAATTGCCAATTCCAGGGCTTTCCCTTGTAAACCCCGGAATCAAGAATCCAATGAGGGGAAATGGTTTTCTTACAAAAACCTCTCAACATCAGCCACCACAACCACAAACATCCAGGAAACAAAGAAGATGTTGGTCCACAGAGTTGCATAGACGCTTTCTAAATGCCCTTCAACAACTTGGAGGTTCAAAAGGTTAGTTCTTAAAAATTTATTCTTTTCTTGTTCATGTTAAACATGTTCAAATTTAGCTCAAATTCGATGTTATTCCAAGACAATTGATAGTGTACGATTCTTAATCGGTATTTGGGTGTTTAAAGATTGGATTATATCTTGCTTTATTATCAATCTTTAATCTTTCTTGCATTTATAATTGTTAATTATCGATGGCTCATTTATGAAATGAGATTTCCATGAAAGCCATAAGATTTACATTTAAACTTTCAAATTGCAAGAATAACCCTTTTGCAGAAACATTTCATCTTTAAAATATTTGATCTTTATATGTGAAAATATAAATAATTAATTCTAATCCTTGTTTCTTGATCATATATAATTCTAAATCAAGATTTATTCCAATTTTTCTCCAGTTGCCACCCCTAAGCAAATTCGTGAACTTATGCGAGTGGATGGTCTCACCAATGATGAAGTCAAGAGTCATTTACAAGTGAGTAATTTTATTAATTTTTTCTACACTTTCCCTATATTTATATATTTCATTTCTTTATTGGTTCTTTTTTTTTTTTTTGCCAATTGTAGAAATATCGGCTTCATACACGAAAATTTCCATCCTTAAATCCATCTAGTGTTCCTTTATGGAGTCAAGATCAGTGTCTTGAATCCTCAAAGTACAAAGATTGTCATCAATCAGGGTCCCCAGATGGGCCCCTGAACTTCACCACCGCCGGAACTTCCACCACTGGCGGCACCTCCACCACCGGCGGTGACAGCATGGACGATGGTGAAGATGAGAAATCTGAAATTAATTGTTGGAAAGCTCATCTTCATACCACATGCAAAGATATTGTATAGATCTTTTACATATCTTTATAGATAAATAGTATATCGCGGCAATTAATTATGTTAAGAGAGCTCATAAAAATATTAAAAAAAAAAAAAAAACAAAAAACTATACAGAAAGAGTGAAATTTTGCAGGGTTAGTTTCTTTTTTCTTTTTTTAAAAAAAATTGTTTTGATTTACTAAAGTTTTATTCTTGATCTAAGTTGATGCCATTTTCTTGGATTCTTGGCGATACATTTGTATTTTTGAGATGAGGAAACATGATGATGATTCAACAATGCCATGTTTTGAGCATATTATACCCATGTGAAATCTTGAATCTTTTGGGACCCACAAGGGTATTTTGGTAATTTTGGCGATGGGAATGTGTGTGTGGTGCAATTATAACATTGGTGTGTGTAGTTGGTGTAAGTAACATGGAGAAGTTCTGAAAGAGTGAGTATGGAGCAACAGAATATTGGCTTTTGATAAATGGAAAACCGTAAAAAAGCATCTCTTGAGGTCTCTTTGTAATTAGAAAGGCCATCTTTCATTTCACATTGCTATTTTTCTTTTTTCTTTTTTTATTACTTTTTTTATAGGTCAAAGATATTAAAAGATATGCTAATTTAAGATGGAATCTTTCTGTTATGTCTAACAGTGACGGATCCTCAAATTTAAAATAGAATTGAACAATTATCAGTAATGAGTTATTGGTATTATAACAAAAAGTCATATTTTATACCAAAAAGAAAAAATCACAAAAAAGATACAAACGTATATTATACATTTCATATTTTTACGGGGTAGATTTGTTTTAAGACAATTTTTAAGTTATAAAGTTATAACAATATATGTATTATATAGTTTTTTGGAAACGGCAACTGGCGGGACGGTGTATCATCGTGCCACCGCCTACCAGGCTAGTCACCCAGCCCGCGTTCGAGTCTACTCCAAGGAGAAAACCAACCCCACACAGCGGCCACCCAGTTTCCCTTAAGGGGCTTCACGGCATGTATGGGACTCGAACCCGTTTACGCGTCTCAGGGGAAAATCCCCTGTATGTGTATGTGTTCAGGACGGGGATAGAACCCACGACCTGCCTCCACACAAGGACTATAACCCGGTACCTCCATCCAGTTGAACTGGACTTCCTTAAGAACTATAACTTTTAACTATATGTATTATATAGTTAAAAGTTATATTTTTGAATCGGATCTAATCATATTATTTGTCGTACTTTTTTGATTCTTGAATGGAAAAGCCACTTTTGAAGGGGTAGAAAAGTCAAAGGCCTTTCTAGGTCATGGAAAAGGACCCTACACCGTTTCAAGAATGAAAATTGAAAAGGAAACAAGTGTATAGTATACATCTTCATTATACTCATTCTTTTGAATACGTATTAAAAATATATAAAGTATAAACATAAATACAATCACAAAAAGATACAAACGTATATTATAGATTTCATAATAATAATACATATTTTGGAGAATAGGATATACCACGTGTTTCGTAATACCCCAAATTTAAATCACATTAAAAAGGACCACCTTTAAATTCAACAGTACTTTCTATTGTAATTATTTATTATTCGTTACAAGACAAAATAAGTGTCCTTTAGTTTGTTTTCAATAATACACCATAATTTTCAAACCATCCAATTTATTGTCCTTTTTAAAGATAGCTTTAAACCACCATTCAGAAAAAACTGGATCTGTCCTAGAATATTTGATTAAAATGAAGGAATATTTAATATTTAATTGCTAATAGATAAGCATAGCCTCAATCCCTCAACATCATTAGTCGAGATTCACGCTTTTTTTTTTTTCAAACATTTGAAAATTCATTAAAAAGTCGGAAGTCGGAACACATACTGATTTTTTCGTTAATGTATATCAAAAAAAGCAGATGTAAATGTTTTTTGAAAATACAATGAAATTCTTTGATTTTTAGACACGGAAGGGTACATGTATTTTAAAAAATAACTTTATGTTTTGGAGTTATTGAAGAATCTTGCATGGAAAAAAACTAAAATAATACCATAGAATTTTGATAAATGCTACGAATCTTGAATTTATTCCTTTCTGAAATATTAAACCACGCAGTTGTGGGTTATCTGATTCCTTCGTGAACACCCCACTATCTTATATTAAAAGCTAAAACAATTAATACCTTTAGTTTATTCGGATATATTAATATCGAAAAATTAAAAAGAAAAACAAATGGTTATTAGATTCCATTTGATTTTTATGGTATTTTAAAAACGCATCTACTCATTTAATTATTATATGAAATATGATAAGGTACAAGTCAATGTCGGCTAAAGAAATAATATTACTTTCAACGTTTAACCAAGTGCTATTTTTGGAATTATGAAACAAATGTCGAAAAGTAGATGATAGAATTTCGAGTCCTCTATATATGATTTTAAATAGTTTTGGCGTGTTTTTCTCTTAAAACGACAAAAAACCTCACACAATCTGTTATGGACGAATCTTAAATTTATGGTCACTAATTCACTTGGACCAAATATTCTTTGCTTATTCATTATTGTTGGCTTGTTAAATATCAGAATAAATGACAAAATAGTCCTTTTCACAAGCTAAATAGCAAAAGAAGAATCTTTGAGACAATTTTGAGCCCACTTTGATAGGCCAATCCTTTGGAATCCAATGGTGGGGTGTTTCTTTATAACTTAATTAATCACCAATGACAAAAAAATAAAAGTTACATATTAACAAATAGTTATATATTCATTTTATCATATAGTAAATATTTGATTTATGGAAATAGCCTCGTACAATGGCTTCATTTTGAAAAAGGTAATTCCATAGTTTATTTACAAAATATTTTATTTTTGTAAAATCAATTTACATCAAATCGTTTGTATCTTTATATGTATGGTATCACAAAGTCTTCGCGGAATTCCATTATCTCACGAACAATCAATTATAACTTGTTTCTTTTGCCTAACAAAATGTTTACGAGTTTTTAAATTATTGTTATTTATATTTTGACCAATATATGTCTCGATACACTAACGTCTACTTGTTTGTTTTTCTTAATATAATTTATTCAATCATAGAGATTGATAAATCAAATCTTAAGTTAGAAAATCGTTATAGTCTTTGAATATCCTGAGAAATAAAGAACCTCAATAATAATCAGTGATGAAATTTTAGATTCAATGCATTTTCTTACCGAGCAAGTTTAGGACTTAAATTTATGTTGAAATGATGAAAAAAAAATTAAAGTTTTTGCAATCCTTTTGTAGTAAACATGTTTTCATCATACATCATATATTGAGGTAGTAGAAATATGAATGTTTTTTTGGGCTCAAATGCATGTTAACATAATTGTAAAATTACGGATTTACGGTTCAAGACATTTTGAATTGGTTTTCAGATCTCAATTAATGTTGTAAGTTTTTATATATTGAATTATATTGTAAGTGTTGTTTATTTCTTATTATTTACATTTTTGTTTGATAGCTTTTATTAGTGGTATGAGTTTAATGTATGTCCATGGTAAAGCTATATATCTATAAAGTAAATTGAAATAAGTAATAGTTAACAAAATTATATCATAGATCACTTGTAAGAGAACAAATTGTTATACTTATATCTACAAAAAGAACTGTTAGTAGATGCATTATGATTTAAAACTAGAAGTCTCTCCAAAATATGTAGTGGGCAAATTGTTACATCTAAAAAACAAATATTTACAGTCTCTCCAAAATTGTAGTGGGCAAACTAGAAGTCTCCCACTTTCAAAGTTTCTTGGGCGCAGCCCACCCCTCCATTGCTATCCGTGACCCGTGTTCCCTCTTCTCTAATAAGCTCTCCCCTCTTCAGTCTGCCGCCATGCTTACTCCTGTTACGGATAAGGAGGTTAAGTCCGTCTTGTTCCAGATGGGCGATGATAAAGCGCCCGGCCCAGATGGTTTCACGGTTAAGTTCTTCAAGTCAGCTTGGGATATTGTGGGGCCAGATGCCTGTTCGGCTGTTAAGGAATTCTTCTCTTCTGGTAAACTCCTTAAATCCCTCAACAACACCGTGCTTGCTCTCATCCCTAAGGTTGACTCACCGTCTAAAGTCACTGATTTCCGCCCCATCGCCTGTTGTAATGTTGTTTACAAATGTATCAGCAAGATCATTGCGGATCGTATCAAGAACCACCTCTCTTCTCTCGTTGATGAAAACCAATCGGCTTTCATTCCAGGGCGCCTTATCACTGACAATGTTCTTCTTGTCCAGGAGCTCATGCGTGATTATCATTGTCATCGTGGTCCTCCCAGGTGTGTGTTTAAAGTTGATATCCAAAAAGCTTACGATACGGTTGACTGGTTTTTTCTTCGCACCATCTTGTTTGGGTTTGGTTTCCCCATTCGTATGATTGGCTGGATCATGACGTGTGTCTCCACTGCTGCTTACTCTGTGAGCATCAATGGTAATATGCACGGATTCTTCGACGGTCAAAGGGGCATTCGTCAGGGTGACCCCCTCTCTCCCTATCTCTTCACTCTTGTCATGGAGGTGCTTAACCTTATGATCAAAAGAAACATCTCTGACTCCGATTGTTTTAAATTCCATCGGCAATGTGAGGAACAAAGTATCACCCATGTATGCTTTGCCGATGATCTTCTTCTCTTCTGTCAAGGCGATAGATCTTCGGTTCGTGTCTTATTTGACTCTCTTGCTGAATTCTCTAGGGTCTCTGGGCTCCACCCTAACGAAGCGAAGAGTGAAGCCTTCTACTGTAATATTGGTGAGAGGCGCAGAGCTTCTATTGATTGTATTGTTAGGTTTCCGGAGGGATCTTTCCCTGTCCGATACCTTGGCGTCCCTCTCATCACCACTCGTCTTGTCCACAAGGACTGTAAAGGCCTTGTTGATAAAGTCAAATGTAGGATTAACGACTGGAAGAACAAGTCTCTCTCTTTTGCCGGTCGTCTCCAACTCATCCTTTCTGTCCTTTCTTCCATGCAAATATATTGGGCTTCCGTTTTTATTCTCCCTAAATCTACCTCTAACGAGATTGAGAAACTCATTAGGGGTTTCCTTTGGTGCAACGGTGAGATGAAGCGTGGTAAAGCTAAAGTCTCATGGAAGACGGTGTGTCTCCCTAAGACCCATGGTGGTCTGGGTATTCGTAACCTTGCTGTTTGGAATATTGCCCTTATGGCTTCCCATGCCTGGAGACTCCTTTCTAATAAGGATTATCTCTGGGTCAGGTGGATCCACTCGTACCGCCTCTGTGGGCGTAACTTCTGGGATGCCCCCAAGAAGCGCGGTACGGGCTATGCCTGGCGCAATATCCTCAACATGCGGGGTAAGATCAGGGACTTTATTGTGTCCAAGGTTGGTGATGGCTGCTCTACGTCTGCTTGGTTCGATAACTGGCATCCTGCTGGTCCCCTCTGTCAGTTCTTATCTGCCCGTAACATCCATAATGCGGGATTCACTCCTGAGTCTAAGGTTGCTGACATTGTCATCAACGGGTGTTGGGTGCGCCCCCATTGCTGGCAGGACTCCCACCCGGTTCTCCTTTCTCATAACCCCCTTCTCTTTCCACATCCGTTCCTGATAAACTCCTCTGGAGATCTTGCGACGATAAGGTCTATCCTTTTTCGATCCGTTCTGTCTGGCACTCTATCCGCCCTTCTGAGCAGCCAGTCGACTGGTATCATCTTGTTTGGTTCTCCCAGAATATCCCTAGACATGCCTTCATTCTCTGGGTTGCTCTCAAAGATCGACTCAAGACCCATGATAAAATCAGAAGCTGGGAGTTGTTTGGTTCTCCCAACCTCATTTGTGCCTTTTGCGGCGATTGTTCCGATTCCCTTCCTCATCTTTTCTTTGAATGTTCTTTCCCTTCTATGGTTTGGCATGATCTTCAGCATGTTATGAACCTCACTTTCCCCACAAATTGCTGGTCGGATATCATCAATCTTCTCAAGCCCATCTCTAAGGGTAAAAACGTCTGGTCCATTATCCGAAGACTTGTGCTTGCGGGAGCTATCTACCACATTTGGCAGGAAAGAAATAACAGGATTTTTAAAAATAAGAGAAGCTCGTATCATGCTGTTGTCAAGTCTATTATTGATGATGTCCGTTGTAGACTGGTGAGTCTGTCTATGAAACCTTCCCCAAATGTTATTTTGGCTAAAAGGGTCTGGTCCATCCCCTAACGTTGAGTGATGTACATCCTATTTTCCACTGTGGACCGTTATTCTCTCCTATCCCATCTTTTCTACTATATTTTTCTCTGCTTGTATTGTTTGTTTTTTTGCAGGATGTTTGCTTTTTATGTTTCCTGTTATGTTCTCTGGTTCCAAAATCTGTTTTGGTTCTTAGTATAGCCATGTTGTCCATTGGGGCATGTCCCAATGGATTTTTGTTGTTTCTTAGGTGGGGAGTCCCCAGCCTTCAATTGTATTTATTCTTTTTATTAATAAAATTTGCCAGAGGTACCGTCCTCTTTACCCAAAAAAAAAAACAAATATTAATATTAATTATCAGGGTCACTTATTACATGTGCACTATGATAAGAAAAAACTCAAAACACAGAGACTTTTTTTTATTATCTTTTGTCTTTCACGTCTCAATGCCACAATGCTAATTCAGTAAATCCTCAGAAGGTCTATATCCTCATCGCTGACAACTCGCAATTCATCGTTGTTCAACCAATGACTATTAAGAATAGACCGGTCTTTGTAAGTTTATTGTTAGTTTTCTCTTATATCACCCAAGATTTAAAAGAGTGTTTCTAGTCCTTTCCTTTTTTGTCTTTTTTTTAACAGCAAAAGAAATGTAGACATAGGAGAAGCTCACTGCTACAAACAGAAACAGTAGACATAGGAGAGTTACACCAAGCATACCAATCTATACTATACATCTTTCCTCTGTTCTTAATCCAATTAAACGTATTAATACTAATATCTTCAGCAAGCAACGACCACACATGCTTTTCATTCTTGAATAAAAGAGCATTCCTCGCCTTCGAAATTATCCACAAAGTGACATAGAAAATTGAAAGGTTTAATTTTAGACACTTCCTATTAGGCTCATGTTGAACAATCTTAAGAACCGTATCCGAAATGTTTAAATTGGGATGTTGAAGAATCTTCGACCAATCAATAATCCATCTCCATAGGTTCTCTACAGCTTTGCACGCCAAAAAAACGTGATCTGCAAACTCCTCCACCAGATTACAAAATGGGCAAATGATAGAATTCACCTTAACCCCCCTGATAGCAAGATTAGGAAGGACCGGAATCCGGTTTTTGATCAATCTCCACACGAAACAATTGATTTTCAAAGGAATCCAATTAACCCACATGAACCGATCATTAGCCGTTAAGTCGGTGCTACCCATCTGCAACCTTAAAGCTTTAACCGAAAAATTGTCCCCCTTGCCATTCCACACCCAATGATCCAGTCCGACTCCAAAGTTAAAACGATCCAACAAGAATTTTAAATCAGTAAATTGAGATCGTTCTCTTCCTCTTCTTAACTGTCATCCCCAACCCCATTTCCACCCCAAGACACACCCATCTTGAACATCAACTCTTTCAGCCACGAGACAGTTTTTGTTGGAATCCACCGAATACAGATTCGGGAAATCCTCTTTTAAAGTAACATTTCCACACCACACATCCTTCCCAAAAAGCGTTTTGTCCCCTACTCCCACCACCCTTTTAACAACTCATTCATATAAATACATTTGTTCTCTAACTCCTTTCTAATGTTGGATATACCAAGCCAAACGCCTTTTAAGGAACTTAAAGCAATTGGCTTATTATCAACAAGCATAAGCTTATGCATAGCATTTATACATGACACCCAAAAGGAATTTTGCTCACACTTGAGTCTCCACCACCATTTTACAAGAAGAGCCACAATGACCGTATCCAAGCAACCAACGCCAAGTCCCCCGAATTTTTAGACTTGGTGACCACATCCCACGCGACCCAATTGATCTTTCGCTTGGAATCATATCCCCTAGAGAAATCTTCTCCTAATACCATCAAGAGTGTTCAAAACCTTCTTCGGGACTCTAAATAAAGAGAAATAATACAACGACAAACTATTTAAAACCAAATTTAAGAGCGTAAGCCTTCCCCCAAAAGAAAAGGTTTTTTGCATTCCAATTAGAAAGTCTCTTCTTGAACTTCTCCACCACCGGGGTCCAATGCTTACCTAACTTCATGTTTGCCCCCACCGTAAGCCCTAAATAGATGAACGGAAGCGAAGCCCGTTCACAATTAAGAATGCTCGCGAGTCTATAAATTTCCCTGTTCTCCACACCAACACTGAAAACTTTACTTTTATGAAGGCTCACTTTTTTGTCTTTTAGTTCTTCTTGTATGTTGTTTGTGGTCATATTTTGCACCACCAAACAAACTAGGGGTGAGCATGGTGCGGTTTGGTGCGGTTTTTGGTCAAAACCGAACCGCAAACCACATTATGTGGTTTTTGAAAACCTAAAACCGCAATTTGCGGTTTCTAATGCGGTGCGGTTTTGCGGTTTTTCCATGCGGTGCGGTTTTATTTGGTGTGGTTTCGGTTATTAATCGCATAATATAGTGGTGTGCGTTTTATTCCTATGGTGAGGTTGTAAAACCGCAGAAGTTCAAAATCGACGCAGTTTTTATAAATTTTTTATTATTTTGACTATATATTTAGTATATTGCCGCTATCAAAATACAAAATAGAACTCATTTGTTTCTTTGTACTTAATATAATAAATCATGAAATAACTAAAGTTTATAACTTACAATTCGTGAAAATGACAAATGGAATTGCCACTAAAAAATACAAAATGAAATTGTCGTTCAAACTCACTTTTTTATTTAATCTATAATGTCATATTTAAACTTAATAATAAGTAAATAATACATGTATTATGTAATTATTTAATACATGGTAATCGGTGCGGTTCGGTTATTTGCGGTTTTTCCAAAAGTAAAAACCGCACTGCACTGCAATTTTGCGGTTTTTGAAAAAGTATAAACCACACCATCGGTTTTCGCTTCGGTTTCAGTTTTTCGGTTTCGGTTTTTGCGGTTTTTTCGGTTATATTTTTTTGCGGTTCGGTTTTTGCTCACCCCTAAAACAAACAATATACAACTTAGATACTATTAACAATAGGTGACAATAAAGGATCATTTTGCGAAAGTCTCTTGCTTCATGAGCCATTATTTTATAAATTCAATGACTACTAATTTGAGAATATTTACGTAGTTACAAATTACTGACCAATAAGTGAAAGATTTTTTTTGTCATTTTTGCAGAATATGTAAACTTCACGAAATAACTTTACAAGTAAATAAGTACATTTATTTGGCATTGGTTGGGTAAATAACCACCCCAGTAGGACTGACCCGAGCAACAAAGTGTCGACCACTGAAATGAAATCTAAACCGAGCCGAGATATGTTTCGGCATAAAGCAACGTTTAGGCGCCAAAAGTTTCCAGCCTAATTCCATCAAAGGATTGTTGGTTGTCGATCATCACTTGAAAAAAACACACACGATAAAGATGTAAAAATCGTACAAGGTACAGACATTGTCCCTCCCCCTATAACTCTATAACTACCTCCTTAATAGGAGGTATCAAAAAAGTTACAATTCACTATCATTTCTACTTAAAGCTCTCAAACACTCTCTTGAGTAACACTCCTCTAACTTGGGCGTTAGATTACAATCCTGATAAGTACCCCAAGATTGTGTCTGACTTTAGTCATTTCTTTGTGATCAACGGGTCTTAGAGGATTCAACTCAAGCAAGAAGACTTTATATCTTAATCTATCTCGGCTTGAACCCGTCCCTCCAGGACTTGGTTGCATCATTGATGCTACCTGTTATGATAACTAGTCGATCATGAAAAATGGATGACAAGTAGAAATGGATAATCTAAGCCTCATCCATCTAATAGGAAACTTTGAGGCCACCCGTATAGCTAACCTGAATTTAATTTCTATATAGTTCTCCGACATTAACGAAAATTTGTTTTGAATACTTAAAATATGTATTTTTCGCCACGTAAAAATTATTTTAAGTATTCTCAAATATGTTTTATCCATAATTTTGATTTTTTTAGCACTTTAACAAGTAACCCGCCATAAATTTATTTTACATTTGTATTCGATTTGTTATAATTCCAAAAAATATGATTATAATCTATCGATTTAGCAGTTTTAAAACCGCCACATTGTAAAAGTGAACGTAGCTATTGCGGTTTATAAACTGAATCAAACCACATAAACTGAAAGGCACCAAGTAACCGAAAGGTGTGGTTTTGACAATCTAAAAAACGATCTATACAGTTTTAACCTGGAGCTGCACCAAACCACACCACATTCACCCGGTAGATGCATGTTAAGACACTTCCATGCAAGTATGGCAAGAATTGTATAGATATAATAATAATAGCTCGATTCCAATCTCACTAGCTTGTATCACTCCACGTCGATGCTTGGAAGTTTATATATCTAGAAAATAGCGTCTTTGTTGTAATTTCTTTTAGGAGCGATTTACATCAGTACGTGTAATTCATAAACATTTGTTGTGTTTCTTTTGTCTAAAAATAAATAAATAAAGTTATATACAATATTTAAATACGTAATGTCACAAATATATATAACATAAGTACAACCATCAATATCACAGTACAATTCCATGTTAAAGAAGAAGAATAACCGCGCAGGAAAACGTCTCAGGGCCCTTTTGGATGTGCTTATAAAACTCCTTATTGGCTTATTGATTTTTTGGAAAAGCCATAAGTCAATAAGTAAGGGCCTCCTTACTTATTAAAAACTGCTTATAAGTCATAAGAAAGGGAAAATAAGCAGTTTTTAATAAGTAAGGAGACCTTACTTATTGACTTATGACTTTTCCAAAAAACCAATAAGTGGAGTTTTATAAGCACATCCAAACGGCCCCTCAGTACTCAGTAGTTAATTAATCAGTCAGTGAAAATATGTAAATATTTATGAAAATCGTTTTAAAATTAAAATCAAGTAAATTTTCCATTTCAATTCTCACCCCTACGCAAATTTTGGTGGGTTTCTTCCTGTTGCGGTGGTTCACTATGACCGGTAGTAGCAGCAGCTTCACTGCTGCTCTCCACGATGGCCGGCGGTGGAGGAGGAGGACCGAGCCTCCCATCGATACAGGAGGAGCATTTGGTCTCGACCCACCCTTCAAAGTCGTATTGCCGGTCACCCATAATCCTTCGACCAGAACAAAGCCTGCCGATCATCACCGCTACTACTCCCAATACCATAATCACCGCCAAAGCTCCAATTGCTGGTCCGACCGATCCGTGAAGATGATGAGACGTGTAGTCTTGCCGCTCGATTACCGGAAGGAGCGGTGGCAGTTGCTGCTGGGTCTGGTCTAATGAAGGTGTCGACATTTAATGCTGCAACAAATTTGAAGCTTTTTGTTAATGCCGGATTGGGGTTTCTTGGAGTAAATTGTGGAATAAATAGTGAAATTGGGTTTCGACAAAATCTCAAATCAAGTTGATGGTGGGTTAGAAGAGGGAAATGTGGCTTGAATCAATAAATATTAACTTGATTTCCAAGAACTTTTCAAACTGAGAGCGGGGGAAATGTAGGTTCAAACAAGATTGACTTGATGTTCAAGAACTTTCCTAACCGAGAGCGTGTGTTTGTATGTGTAAAATCCCAAGAGAGAGAGAGAGAGAGAGGTGAATCAGGAAATAAAATGTGGGTGTGGAAGCACTGTCGCACTGATATGTAGGATGATGGTGGGATGCAGATGCAAGGGTAGGGGAGGGCCAACAGAAAGTGCTTCTTGGAAACGGTGAAGAACCCGGGGCCAACTTGGAAAAGTTGTTAAAGATCATTTCTATTTGTTTGAATGTTTGGTCAATAAAAGAAGTAATTTAACGGTTTTATAAGTTTTTAATTTTAGTTTTTAGTAAAAGAAATTCATATTAAAGGAAAATTTTTGTTTGGTGTTAAGCTAAGGGGGTGGAGACTTTCCAGGACAGACGTCACGTCATTAGGACACCACAAGGACGCACTCAAGGAAATGTCCGACAGACATTTTAATTTCCATGTCATATTTTTTTATAATTAATTTTTTTTGTTTGATTTGATTGGTCGTTCCTATGACAAACCAGAGGAAAGTGGCGTTCCACAAATGTCTCCAAGAAGATGCCGGAGAACGCGAATGTTGGAGAACGCAGAGGACGGTGTAGCCGGCGTCCTCCCTACTGACTTGGAAGAATGCACCCGGTACGTCCGAGGCACACCCCACAACCTTATATCATTAACTCTTAAATTTTATTTTAAATAAAAAAAATTAGTATAAAGTTTTATTCAAATAGTTTTTAAAAACATTTAACTGTTAGTTTTTAATTGATTTTATATATTTAAAATCTATCATTTATTATTGATATTTTTTTATAAATAAAATTATAGTTTTCAGCTATCAGCTTTTAGCTTTCAAATTCTTACTAATTATGTTAAACATGCATCTACTCACCACACCTAATATTGGTCGGACTTTAAAACTTTTTTTTTTTTTTTACTTTTCTCTAACTATAAACTCATTTTTTAAAAAGATAAGCAAATTCAATATATTAAAAATCATGATTTTTTTTCTCAATATAAAGATACCAATATTAGTATAACTTCATTCATATAATTTTTATAAATATTATAAATTTAAGATAGAAAAATCTATATAAATGAATGAAATCTTAGTTTTTTAAATTAAAATAGATTGTTATACTTTTCATAGTATTAAAGTAATAAAAATTGGTTGTAACTAAAATAGTTTAAGAGCAAGTGAAGCCCAGCCTAGCTGGGTGGATGCACCCGGTTTATATACCCATGTGGTGGGAGGTCTGGAGTTCGACTCCGACTAATCCCATGTGGGGGATTTTCCTGGAAGGCGAATTAGGTGGAGGGGAAAGGCCTTTGCGCCTTAGGTAATCGCCAACCGCCCTGAGTTGCGGGGCTGATTACCCTCATGCGAAACCATATATCTATTCGCTGGTTCCAAAAAAAAAACTAAAATAGTTTAAGAAAAAGGTTTTGGTTGGATTGTAAAAAGTTGAGATTAGTTGGGTTGTCTAAATGGAAGAAAAATAAACAAAGTTTTTTAGTAATTTGGGTTATTATGAGAATAGTCTCAAAGTAAAGATCAAGTCTATATATGATTTTTATAGCTTATTTAGTTTATATGATTTAATTTTGTTGTTGAAATTCTCTATCATTTCTTTTATTCTTTTATTAATAGAGTAAATGATAGAAATAATAGGATATAGTAGACTAGAAATTTAGTTTAACTCTATATTTGGTGTGTGGATAATACTCTGATTTCATTTTATTACACGTTTGAACTTTATAACTAACTGTTAAAAGAGTACGCGAATGACGTGAATAAGAACCAATTTACCATTATTTTGTATTTTTTTCACTTAATGTTGATGTAAAAAACACAGCCATAACCCGTAAACAACAATTGCAAAATTAATTATTTTGTTTAATTAATCTTTTTTCACTCGAATGAACCTTTGATGATGTAAACAAATATGACTAAATAAATACCGATAAACCATAATGCATTAGACTAAACGGTATGATGAGCAAAATGCCCATCGACATCTACATGGCAAAGTGATGCCGCTGGCATCACAGCCCCGTGACGGTGGCATCAATTTTCAACGACAAAAGTATGCCTCCAAAAATTCAACGACATCTCTCTCCAATTTCGCTTTTTTTTTTTTTTGCCATAAACACCACACCACCACCCCACGCTGTAGGCATCTAAATGCATTTTCATAGGCATCATATGTGGCGCCTACGTGACAGCCGATGATGATGACTTCGTCGACAATGATACCGCTTAGCCTTATATGTACCAATATGTCCAACCCAAAAGAGAAAATGAACAACCACAAATAAACACCGAAATTTAGCTTGAAAATCCCTCAAAACGAGAGAAAAACCAATGGGACCACTAGGGCGCTTCAAATCCGCTACCACCGATAATTGAGCAATGCAAAAGTCTTCTCTAGATTTACTAGAGGCATACGATAACCTTTATATTTTTTTGGTTACAAATTAATTCAAATATTTGAAATTTAATAAGTAAAAGATAAGGAGGAATTTCACTCGAGAAATATATTGTCTTGTAGCAAAAATAAGTGACTGATCTGTTCGCGTGTGACCAATCCCTAGCAGATGCCAAAAACTTATGTACATGATCAAAAATATTTATAAACCTATATTATTTACTAAGGATTGACACACACTAGGCAGTGTACCTAATCGTGTAGCAGTATAGTATGGTAAGAAAGGATGTCGAACACTAAGGAAACGAGTATGAAATAGAGTTAGCTTATATAGTTATTGGTTTATAGAAAAGGCATAAAATAAATGGAGAATAAATAACTAACTCAAATCAGATAAAGGAAAACACGGAAAACCAATTTGAACATAAATATGAAGGTATTCTTTATTAGACTTGACTTCACCCACTGTTGAGTGTCGTGAGACCAACAAAATAAAAGAGTTGAAATATAGTTTTAAAATGATTTGTTGATTACCAATATTTCGTGATTGCACTACTTGTTATAAATACTAACTATATAGTATAAATGGCAAGCAGGGTCGATCCACAGGGAGCGATGGTCTAATGGATTACACATTGATTTCACGAGATTTAAACTTGTAAAGAAAGTAACAAAAGGGGAGTTTTGATGTTTAGTTGAAATATGATTGTATATTTAACTTGGGACAAAATATAGAAAGATTGCTTTTTTGTATTTTATAATTTGGGGACAAATTCTGGTTTTGTATTTTTAGTCATATGATTGGAAATAACAATAAGAATGATGTTTATAACTTTAATCTTTCTAAGTTGGTACTTTGTGTATGCCGAAAGCTCGCACATACACCATTCACCTAATGTACCTTAGTCAAGAGAAGCTCGTTAACTAAGACTAATCTTACCATTCAAATCTAGATAGTCAAGTGTATGCCGAAAGCTCGCACATACAACATCATAGAATTTGAATGAAAGATTGCATTATGTTTTATGTGAATGTTCCCAACAATGTTCAATACTCCTAAACAAGCGTTGAAGCGTCAAAACATGAGATATGATTTTCACCCATTAAAGATGATTGTCACAAATAACATTTTATAAAACAATTACGGATTTCATAATTTGTATGACTAGATTGATTTATATTTGAGATCAAATGGCCAATATGAAATAAATAAAAACCAAACGCTTGTTAAGCCTCAAAATCATATCACTAGAAAGATATAAAATCAAACATCAAACTTTATATTAAATCACAATCATAATCCTTAATACAAAACCAGAATAATAAGGTTACTAGCCACTCATAACTAGTAAAAGAGAATAAACTTACAAAATGAAGATAATCCACACTTGATGTTGCACAAATAACACAAACACAATGTATCTAGAGTATATTACAGGAGAGAATGGAAGATTGGATGTCTCTAAGGCTAACCCAACACATCTATTTATAGTTAGATGCCAAGGGTAAAATGGTAATTTGATCATAAGCAAACATCATCATTCCAAGACTCACTTCCTTCATCACATGGCCTCAAATCCAGATGGGATCTGGATCTGCTCGTCCACCAAGAGAATGACAGCACAAGATGGAATAAAAAACTAATAGTGGGAGAAAAAGTAAATCTGGCCACTTTTTAAAGTTACACGGCCGTGTAACTTTTAGTACAAAAATTACACGGCCGTGTAATATTACACGGCCAAGTTACACGGCCGTGTAATTCTGCAACACTTTCTGGACAACTTCCTGAGCTGACTTGGCATCCACATGGCAAAAAGGTGTATATTAATACACCTATCAAATATCCACAAGCTTAAACTCTTCTTTGTCCTCAAAGAAAACAAGAAAGAACTAGACTAATGGGTAAAAAGAAAGAAATAAAAAGAAGTGAAACCTTTTGAGTCAAATCGCGCCGACATCATCACTAGCAATGATATGGTTAACATATCGTCCATGTATTCGCCTAATATCTCACAATTGTGAAACAATAGATTGTACTAAGAAACAAATATTCGTTAAACAATAGCATAGCCACGTCATATATTGATTATAAAACCACTACCACGACTTTCACCGCCTTTTAGCAAGGACGACACAATACAAAGCCAGTGCTCACAATTGTTCGTTCTCCTCATATATGCACACAATTCGCTGATTGCGACTCACAAATGTCTTCTGCCACTCATATGGAAATAGGGTGGTGTTTACACTCAGATATCGTACTTGGACTCGTGTTAATATGACTTTGCCTCAATTTTCATAACGTTCACGTTTGTCATAACTTATCAATTAAGATAATGATATTCCCGGAATTAAAGTACAAGAATGAAATTACAACTCGATAAATAGAATACAAGTACAAAAGAAAATAAACACTCTATTTTTTTATTTTCTTTCAAATGAGTAAAACAATTCTCTATTTTGGAAAGAATTGTAAAAAATCGTAAGATATTGCATTTGATGACTTTTGAACAAGCATTGCGCTTTATTCTATTTTTTTGAAATTTAATTTCTTTAAACACACATGTTTGGTTCTTGGTTTTTTTTTTCTTTTCTCTTTTTTTTTTATATTTTTTTATTAATTGTTTTTAATAAACCATTTTTTTAGAACCAAACAAAATATTTCTGGAATTTCACCATTTATTGGACTCAACATACAAATATAAAGATTTTGTTTTTGAAATTAGAATTATTGAATGAATAATAATTTCAAAAATTTTTGTTTTTATTTAAAAATGACCAAAATTGTCAAAACAAAAAAATGAGAATATCGGGTAATTGACGTGTTATGAACAAATGTGTTGGCCAATATATGATTACGAAGGCAAAACCTGTAACATTAACCAAGCCGATTGCACATATTGAAGTTCTCACGGGGTAGCTGCACTTTGTATTGATGTACTTGCTAAAAAAATAGATTCGGTTAAAATAGATGTCTTATAAGCTCATCATACGTGTGTATGCTAAGTACATTTAACAAACAAAAGTCTTTTAACACAATCTAGAATTTCGCAAGGTGAGAATATATTCGAATACAATGCAAATAAGCAACTATAATATTGAAAATAAAGATGTAGCATGTTTTAACAATTAAAAGATTTCACAAAGGTTAAGAAAAAATACAATAAATAACAAATGTTTTAAACAATTTTTTTTTTGTTTTTCAAGATTTTCGGTAAAAAAAAAGAAAAGAAAAATAACATAAAAAATGCGATGATAGCGGACATCGTATACCTCCACAAGCTTAAATGTAAGCGTCGTCCTCGATGCTTGCGGAAGGTTCTAATGCGGACCCGGAGGTGGTTTTGCATTCCGAACACATCCAAACACTTTATTAAAAAAAATCAAATGAAACACAAAAATTAAACATACAAATACCATAAAATCAAAACTAAATCGGGTTGTCTCTCGAGAATCTTTTTTTTTTTTTTTTTTTTTAAGAGAAAAAAAAAATTTAGAATTTTTTTTTTGTCAAAACTAAATATTACACGGCCAAGTTACACGGCCGTGTAACTTAAAAACGGATTTTTAAGTTACAAAAAGTTTTTTTTTTTTTTTTTTTTTTTTTTTTTTTTTTTTGCACTTTTTCAAGTTACACGGCCGTGTAATTTTTAGTACAAATATTACACGGCCGTGTAATGTGGATTTTTGACCGATGACCAATTTATCAAGTTACACGGCCGTGTAACTTTCAGTACAAATATTACACGGCCGTGTAATCCACTGTCAAGAATTTTTCATTTCTTTTTTCATATCTTGAGCATCGGTTGTCCGTTTTTAGTTCCGATTGTTTCCACACGTTCGTAATTGAAAGTTACACACAAAAAAATATAAAAACACAAAAATTCAAACTTTTTTTTAATGACAAAAATACCCCCGGGTTGCCTCCCGGTTAGCGCACTTGTTTAACGTCGTTGGCTCGACGCATGGCTCCTCTTTTTTTTTTTTTTTTTTTTTTTAACTTCTTACGTGCTCTCTAGAGGTGTACCTGTACGTGAAGATCTTGGCATAAAATATTAGTAATACCGTGCTCCCCGGCAACGGCGCCAATTTCTTGGGTGTTGTGAGACCAACAAAATAAAAGAGTTGAAATATGGTTTTAAAATGATTTATTGATTACCAATATTTCGTGATTGCACTACTTGTTATAAATACTAACTATGTAGTATAAATGGCAAGCAGGGTCGATCCACAGGGAGCGATGGTCTAATGGATTACACATTGATTTCACGAGATTTAAACTTGTAAAGAAAGTAACAAAAGGGGAGTTTTGATGTTTAGTTGAAATATGATTGTATATTTAACTTGGGACAAAATATAGAAAGATTGCTTTTTTGTATTTTATAATTTGGGGACAAATTCTGGTTTTGTATTTTTAGTCATATGATTGGAAATAACAATAAGAATGATGTTTATAACTTTAATCTTTCTAAGTTGGTACTTTGTGTATGCCGAAAGCTCGCACATACACCATTCACCTAATGTACCTTAGTCAAGAGAAGCTCGTTAACTAAGACTAATCTTACCATTCAAATCTAGATAGTCAAGTGTATGCCGAAAGCTCGCACATACAACATCATAGAATTTGAATGAAAGATTGCATTATGTTTTATGTGAATGTTCCCAACAATGTTCAATACTCCTAAACAAGCGTTGAAGCGTCAAAACATGAGATATGATTTTCACCCATTAAAGATGATTGTCACAAATAACATTTTATAAAACAATTACGGATTTCATAATTTGTATGACTAGATTGATTTATATTTGAGATCAAATGGCCGATATGAAATAAATAAAAACCAAACGCTTGTTAAGCCTCAAAATCATATCACTAGAAAGATATAAAATCAAACATCAAACTTTATATTAAATCACAATCATAATCCTTAATACAAAACCAGAATAATAAGGTTACTAGCCACTCATAACTAGTAAAAGAGAAATAAACTTACAAAATGAAGATAATCCACACTTGATGTTGCACAAATAACACAAACACAATGTATCTAGAGTATATTACAGGAGAGAATGGAAGATTGGATGTCTCTAAGGCTAACCCAACACATCTATTTATAGTTAGATGCCAAGGGTAAAATGGTAATTTGATCATAAGCAAACATCATCATTCCAAGACCCACTTCCTTCATCACATGGCCTCAAATCCAGATGGGATCTGGATCTGGTCGTCCACCAAGAGAATGACAGCACAAGATGGAATAAAAAACTCATAGTGGGAGAAAAAGTAAATCTGGCCACTTTTTAAAGTTACACGGCCGTGTAACTTTTAGTACAAAAATTACACGGCCGTGTAATATTACACGGCCAAGTTACACGGCCGTGTAATTCTGCAACACTTTCTGGACAACTTCCTGATCTGACTTGGCATCCACGTGGCAAAATAAAGTTACACGGCCGTGTAACTTCTAGGCCTAAAGTTACACGGTCGTGTAACACACTGTTTTGTCTTCGGGTCGTTTATTTCACAACTCTTCCGTTTGTGATCCGTTTCTTCTGAAATTTGACGTGCAACCTCCTAATGATATATAATTAATGTTCCAAGTCTCAAAATACCTGCAAAACATACCATTTTACCCAAACAAATGGTATTACTCTTAAATAAACACATTAGTACGAAAACATGCATATAGCATGCTTTTATTGGCGAAATACGATGTCAAATGAAGTAAATAAACGTGCTAAAAGGTGTATATTAATACACCTATCACCCACTGATATAAATAAGTTGCTCATTGATTTCTAAGTTGATTAGTTCCCTTGGTCCATTCACCAATCTTAATGATTCTAAAAATTTCTAACCACAATGTTCATGCTACTTATTTATCTTTATTACCACTTATTAAGTTCATCTATTAATATGAACGGTCATGATGATTAATTGTAGCATAAAATGGCCATATAATGCAAACCCACACATTAAAGTTCATTACTTTGTCCACCTAACCTAGGATTTAGTCTATCTCTAGTCACAACTGTCCAATGATCATAAAACAAATATAATTCAAGCTACACAATCAGATTGATCATCTAAATCATGTAAACTCAACAATAGGAAACATATATACAATATTTAACACATAATGTTATCGATCAAACTCACACAATAAATTAAGCAACTACTAATATTCAAATAATAATCAATCAACAATTTAGGGTTCATCAAACCAAGTAAAGAATCGTGGGTTTTACCCCAAATCTAGAACTAGAACAATAGAAAACCATAATGTTCACTAACTATAGACAGAAAAGTAAATAAATACGATAACCTAATGATCTAGCTATTGATCCTTCATGATATCTGCTCTGTATCAGCCTTCCGGCCTCCCAATAACCTGGTGGATTCTCAAAACGACGATCCTAGGGTTTTCTCTCGGTTAAAAATCCTTTTTAGTGTAAAAGTTCTGAAAAAATCGCATCAGAGGTTGCATATATAGATTTTCTGTTAATAGGAGATTGCATCACGTAGGGCTCTCGACGCGTCGCAATGAACATTAAATCTGTGATTCATCGTTATCTTCTGACGCTTCATCATTATTTCCTCACGTTCTTGTCATTATCTTTCATCATGGTCGCGTCGTGTTAGAGTAGATGGACACGTCGCTACTGAGCCAGCCACACATGACTCGTGGTGTTTTGGAACACATCGCGTAAATCATATAGAAAATCAAATTTCAACTTCTTTTGCTCCATATTGCCCATGAACCATGAACGGTATATTTTCAACCATTAAATACTATTTATCTAACTTTTTAACCTAAATTACAACATTTAGTACTTTAATATTGCATATAAAATATGTGTAATTTATACGATACCAAAATATCTCACAGTTCAACTTTATTTGTCCTCAAGCAAACTAGAGTCTATTTGGCCCTTAAACATCTACTTCAACATTTTCCACTGCTAGTAAGTACAATTATTAGTTACCAATACCAAAAATAATGTTAAAAAACAAATACATAAACTATAATTAGAGTCATATATATAACTATGTACGAGTCCATTTTAATTGTTCATGTCCCAAACTAAATTTCTTGCCCGCAAGCAACAAGTCTTTAATGTATTAATTACTTATTTTTGAATCCCCTGTAAACATGTCATTCAAAAATCTCCAAGCCTCAAGACTTATTGCCGAATTTCCAAACTTACTATGTACCACAAATTCAGTTACAAACCTTTTCATATAATTACAATAACATCTTTTGATATTATTATTTTTGCTCATTACTGTGTTGTTATTTATTATAATTTTTCATTTTAATTTTAATAGCTTATGCATACTTGAGATTAAGTGTGCTAAAGTTAGAAGACATTAGGTTAAATTGTTGTTTACCAATATATTAGCTCATTTTACTTCCTTTGTACCTTTGAAACTTGTGACTTCTTATGGGACGATTGATTACAAATTTTCGGCTAAATACTGTACAAAGTCTAGTTATTCAAATTCCAAATACCACTAAAGAAATTTCATGACTTTCTTTAAAGCCCATGTAACAAGCATTCGACAAAATCGATCCCAAGCTAGTTGACATTAGGTGATTAAGTGTGAAACATCCATTACGAATCTACTAGTTCAAGCTTCAAAGGCCACAGATTGAACTCCCCTCTTGAGTTTCAATCGTCTGATACCACTTTCCATATTTGATATAACATTGAAGTAATTATTACTTTTTAACACTGTTGAGATTTTACTTATTTCAGCACATGTTAATTAATTTTTATTAAGGTTTCACTTCATTGCAACTCAATATAAGACTCGACATTTGAAATCTGAAACTTTAACTCAATCTATTTTGGCTAGGACTTAGTAATGTTTACAACTAAAATGATACTTTTTGAAATTACCATGTACTAATAAATCTTTAAGAGGGTTTATTTCGTCAACAATGCAAAACCATGTTGTAACTAACACATTAACTTCCCGATAACTTACATATCAAAAATTTAATTTGAAAGGTGAACGACCACATTTAGTATATATGACAACTAAATATAAACTAAGCATTTGTTTTCAAAACATTATTACAAATATATTTATATTAATTGTTCGATTATAAAAAGAACATTAAAGCAAAAAATTTAAAGGCCAATTAGATGCTTGATATGTGCCCTTTCAACCTTCCCACCCCACATTTAATTCATACAATGTTGCCATTGTATGCTTAAACAATTAAAATAGAAAGTAAAGGGAAAAAAGGAAGCAAATCCCCTGGGTATCGGGTATCGTTTGGAGAAGGTAGGTACATGTGAGAATGCTTCAAGAAGTTGGATACTGATCCACATAAGAGTGAAGTTGGTTTGGTAGGTGTATAGATTCTACATGTTTCCATGGAACAAGTTAAAATAGTAAAAAAGTATAGTCTTTTATGAGTGAATGGTGTTTTGTATTAATTGATATATGAAATAGGAAATAGAAGGTAATGAGGATCACCTATAATTGATGATTTTGAGGATCTACTTGTAGTGGACGACGAATAGACGATTGGTGATGATTGATGAGTTCATTGAAGATGTGCGGGAAGTAATAGCTAAGTTAATCCCATGAAAAAAATCTGGCGTGATCTTAAAAAACAAGTTAATGAATCTTACATATGGCAATGATGAAGGTTGTTCTTCTATTGATGGTAGAATTAACTTGGAATAAAGATGTTTGGTATAGGGGTTGGGGACTTTTTGGCTAGACTGTTTTTGTTAATATTTTGAAACACACCAACTTTTGGTAACTTGTTATAAACGCCTGATTTTAGTTTTGGCCTTTTTAAACGATGATATCAGATTTTCTTTATTTGATGGTTTTACAATTCGATGTACTACTCGTACATATCCTTTTCATTTATGAAATGTAATGTTTTAGTACATACAGTTGTTTCATTATTTGTCCTTACAACATAATACATTGCCACTAAATGTCATCAATGCCATGCATCTAAGATAATGCACCAACATTACAAGAACTGAAAATACACTGAAGTAAATTAAGTACATCAACATTGTAAGAACTAAAACTACATCAAAATACATTACTGAGGTAGACAATACTAAACTACATGAAGGCATATTAAGAAAGTTATGGCGATGATGAGACATGTACGTTAGGAAAACGGAGTACCCCGAAAATGAACACCAATGTTGTTACTAACATCAAAACTATTACAACCCTTAGCAGCAAAACCATCGTGTTGTCATCTTTCATAAAAAAATCAATGTTCATGGTCACAACAAAGGTCCATTCCATAAAAAAATCTTTGTAGACTTGATTTGCAGGGTGGATGAACCCACATGAGATCGTTGAAAAAACCATTCAGACAACGAAAGAAGATTATTACGTAAATGTTCTAGTGATGTCTGATAACTAATTTTGACTATAGATAGTTGAAATAGACAGATAAGCATCCTACTCAGCCTAAGCTTGCCATATCATCTATTCTTCTTTTTCAGCTAATAGATGGAACGAGTAAATATATCGGTAAGGAAGTGACACATAAATGGTAAAGATGTTAAAAAAACTAAGGGGTGTTTGGTTCGTGGATTTAAAAGCATATGATTTCAAATTCAATGAATTTCAAATCCTTCAGGATTTAAAATCTTATGGTCCGTTTGGTTGGACATCAAAACCTTTATGAAATTGAAAAAACAAATATCAGAACCATTAACATTAAATCGTCGATTGTGAACCAATGATAGAGACGATGATAGAATTGTTGACACAGAATCTGCGGTGGAGCCGACGTTAGCGGTAGGGTGGTTGGAGGTGAAGGCGACGTTGACACTGGGGTGGCCGAGGGTGGAGAAGGAGGTAGTGGTAGAGTGTAACACCCGACTTTTTAACAAAAAACACCCCAAAAATTTTCATTTTTCAAACCAAATATTTTACAAATAAAACATAAGTAAGGGGTATCAGTTAATACAACGCGAGTACAAGGGTATCACGAAGTACAATACATAAAATATTATACATTCTTAAGCCGGGTCGTCACTTCAACATTAAGTCCTCAGTCACGGACTTTATCTTTTCCTTTAGCAGGGTCACGCTCACCTGCAGGGACATATCAACAAACTGTGAGCTATAAAGCCCAATGAGTAATCAAGCAATCAAACACACATATACAAGAGAATAACAACAATTAAACTCTTAAACAATTTCTGTCCCACAATTCATGGTCATCATTGACCGCACCGTAATCATAGCCATAAAGGCTGCACCGAATATCATAGCCCGAAGGCCGTACCAAAATCATAGCCCGAAGGCCGCACCCGTTGGATATAAAATCCAGAAATCATAGCCCGAAGGCCGCACCCATTGGATATAAAATCCAGAAATCATAGCCCAAAGGCCGCACCCATTGGATATAAAATCCAGAAATCATAGCCATATAGGCCGCACCATCTAATGACATTTTACAATACCATATTCAACTCTAAAACTACTATAAGATATAAGAGTCCAACCATCAAATATCACATTTGATATAAGTGAGATTACTCACCTGAAGGATTGCTACAACTAGCTTTTGTTGTTCCTTGCTTTCCAATGTGATCCGTAGAATCTTGTCCCGTACCTATAATTCCATTTATTATCAAAATGATTATAGGTTAATAACCATTTCAATTAACTCTAATGCAATAGAGTCCAATACAATATTGTTATAAACAATGCCTAGTTAATAAACTTCCCGTTTACTAACTTTATATGAATTTTACTATTCACCGAGGCATTCGGATCGATCTACAGTGCCCCCGAGGGGTCGAAAACTCAATATAAAAATTTTCCCAAACTTTTCAGACCATAACGAGCCTACGGTTCAAGTTTGAGCTAAATCGGACAAGCCAAACAAAAGATAGCATTTCAAAGTTCCTGTCTTAGGGCGTGCCGCGCCTGGATGAGGGGCGCGCCGCGCCTAGCGGCAATGCAGGTCTCCTGTCCAGTCGCGAATTGTGCACTGTAGCTTGCAGTTTTGGCCCATTAAGTCCTTATTTCTATTCTTAATCATTTGGGGTTTGTTCCTAGGCTAAAACCTTACATTTTAACAAGGTTTTTAACCATCAAAACCCACTCAATCAATCATATGAAGAATTAGGGTTCTTATTTCTAACAACCCAAAACTTCAAATTCATCAATTATAACAACCTACTTCCATTTTGTTGAGTTAAGCTCTTACTAGCATGACTTAATGGAGGTATTACATCAATTTTTAACACCCAATCATAACTGTAATTGCAGTTTTTGAGTTCTACAAAACTCACCAAAAACAACTTAGTTAAGAGCTTGGAAACTTACCTCTAAACTTCCAATTATACCCTTGTAAATGCTATAATCCAATTTCCAAGCTTCAATCTTCAAGAACCTTCACGTTTTCTGCAGAATTTCAGCCACTAGAAGTCTCCCGTAACCCTCAAAATTCTACACAAGTGTTTTCTTTTATACCTCCAAAATTTACATTTTTGGTCCTTGAAGTTCTAAGTCTTAAACTCTTGCCACCATTTACACAATTTATGACACAAATTCAGTTTATTATAACATTTCAAGTCCAAGACTTAAAATATTATTACAAAACAAGTCCTTTTCTGTCCAAAAGACCAAATTACCATTTTGAGGTAAAATGACCATTTTGCCCTTTTTATTATAATTATATAATAAACATGTTTTGGCGTTACAAATTCTCCCCTCCTTTAAGAGATTTCGTCCCCGAAATCATACAAAGAGTTGAGGATATTTTTCCCTCATTTCACTTTCGGTCTCCCACGTCATGTCGGAACCTTTGTGATGACGCCAAAGGACTTTTACCATGCTGATCTTCTTATTTCGCAGCTGTCTTATCTTTCGGTCTAGCACCCTCTCGGGTTGTTCCGGGTATCTCAACTTGTCATCCACGTCTATTTCAGCAAGAGGTATATGTTGAGACTTATCAAACAATGTTTTCCTCAAGTGGGATACATGGAATACATCATGTATACCATGAAGTTCGTCAGGTAATTCCAATCGATACGCTACGGCTCCAACCCTTTGGGATATACGGAAAGGTCCAATGAAACGAGGACTCAACTTCCCTTTCTTTCCAAAACGGATTAAGCCTTTCCAAGGGGATACTTTGAGCATTACCATGTCTCCAATTTGGAATTCTATCGGTTTCACCCGTTTGTCCGCATACTGTTTCTGTCTATTCTGAGCTACCTTCAAATTTTTGCGTATCAGTTTGATCTTTTCTTCAGTCTGTGCTACAATTTCGGGTCCAGCCAACGGCTTTTCCCCAACTTCAGTCCAGCAGGTCGGAGTACGGCACGGTGCTCCATACAAGGCTTCATACGGCGCCATCTGAATGCTGGAATGATAGCTATTATTGTACGCGAATTCCACTAAAGGCAAATGATCTTCCCAGCTTCCACCGAAGTCTATGACACAAGTCCTCAACATGTCTTCCAAAGTTTGAATCGTTCTTTCACTCTGACCATCGGTCTGCGGGTGATATGCTGTACTCATAAGTACTTTTGTACCCAGTTGCTTTTGAAGACTCTGCCAAAAATGAGAAGTAAACCTACTGTCTCGGTCCGATACAATCGATGCTGGTAATCCATGCCGACAAATCACTTCATCAATGTAAATTTTCGCCAATTGATCTACTCTATACTTTTCTTTATATGGTATAAATTGTGCCGATTTGGTCAATCGATCCACAATCACCCATATAGAATCATACCCTCGCGGTGTCCGCGGCAACTTTGTCACAAAATCCATGGTAATATGGTCCCATTTCTTCTCTGGAACCGGCAATGGTTGTATTTCCCCGTACGGTTTCTGATGGTTTGACTTAACTTGTAGACAAGTCAAGCATCTTTCCACATATCTTCCAATGTCCCTCTTCATTCCAGGCCACCAATACATCGGTTTTAACGTCCGATACATTTTAGTATTGCCCGGATGAATTGCATATCGGCTGAAATGCGCATCTTCTAGAAGTAAATTCCGCGCTTCTCCTTGTTTTGGAACCCATATTCGACCTCCGAAGGTCTTCAATTTCTGAGCATTTTCTTCCAGATGCTTCAAATATCCAACCATTCTTTCGCTTTTTACATTCGCCGGCTTACACGCTTCTTCTTGTGCTGAACGAATCAATTCTGGTAAGCGGCTTGCTACACCCATACACGCAGATGTAATTTTTAAAGGAGCTTCTTTTCTGCTTAGAGCATCTGCCACCACGTTCGCCTTGCCAGGATGGTACTGAATGTCACAGTCAAAGTCTTTCAGAAGATCCATCCATCTTTGTTGTCGCATGTTAAGCTCTTTTTGATCAAATAAATACTTCAAGCTCTTATGATCAGTGTAAATGACAAATTTCACACCATATAAATAGTGCCTCCACAGCTTCAATGCTAGAACCACCGCAGCTAACTCCAGATCATGAACTGGATATTTCTTTTCAGCATCTTTTAATTGGCGGGACGCATAGGCTATGACTCGACCTTTCTGCATTAGAACACACCCAAGACCAATTCTTGAAGCATCGCTGTAGATCACATATTCTTCTCCGCTTTGCGGTAGTACTAACACCGGTGCTTCACATAAAGCTTGTTTTAACTTCTGAAATGCTTCTTGTTGCTTCTCGGTCCACATGAACTTTTCACCTTTCTTGGTCAACTTGGTCAACGGGACAGCTATCGAAGAGAAATTCTCGACAAATCTTCTGTAATAGCCTGCCAAACCAAGAAAACTTCGTACCTCAGTGGGACTTCTAGGCGGTTCCCACTTCATCACGGCCTCAATCTTTGCTGGATCAACTTTCACTCCTTCAGCATTGATTACATGGCCAAGAAATTGGACTTCTCTTAACCAAAATTCACACTTGGAGAATTTTGCATACAACTTCTCCCGGCGAAGCAACTCCAACACTTGTCGCAAATGCACTTCATGTTCGGCTTGGCTTCGCGAATACACCAAAATGTCATCAATAAACACTATCACCGAGGTATCAAGGAACGGTCGACACACCCGGTTCATAAGATCCATGAATACGGCTGGATCATTGGTTAACCCAAAAGGCATGACCAAAAACTCATAATGACCGTATCTCGTACGAAAAGCTGTCTTTGGAACGTCAGACTCCCGTATCTTCAACTGGTGGTATCCTGACCTCAGATCAATTTTTGAAAAGTAGGATGCCCCTTGTAGCTGGTCGAATAAGTCATCAATTCGTGGGAGTGGATACTTGTTCTTCACCGTGATCTTATTTAGTTCCCGATAGTCAATACACATGCGCATTGACCCATATTTCTTCTTGACAAATAGAATAGGGGCTCCCCAAGGCGATGTACTCGGTCTGATGAAACCCCTGTCCAGTAATTCCTCCAATTGCTTCCGCAGTTCCACCATCTCTGAAGGTGCTAAACGGTATGGAGCTCGGGCAACAGGTGCAGCTCCCGGAACCAGTTCAATCGTGAACTCAACCTGTCGATCTGGTGGCAACCCTGAAAGTTCGTCTGGAAACACATCTGGGAATTCGTTTACCACATTCACATTCGCTACTCCCACTTTAATTGGCTTAGCCACCGCTACATAAGCCAAATAAGACATGCCTCCTTTACTAATACAGCTTCGGGCTTGAGCAAAGGAGATAACTGGCATTCTCAACCGAGGTCGTTCACCCTGAATCTTTATCCATTCTCCTTCCGGTGATAATACCGTGATGTTTTTATTTCTACAATCCATGTTAGCATAATTTGTTGCCAACCAATCCATACCCACAATTACACCAAATTCGTTGGTAGTCATCGGCTTCAAATCTATAGGGAAAGTGGTCCCATAGATTTTAAGCTGACAACCTTCCAAGTGTTCAGAAACCCAAACATATCTGCCGTCCGCTATAGCCACTTCTAAGCTTTCATCCATTGGTGTTAACGGTACATTCAGGCGAGGCAGCAAGGACTCCGATACAAAATAGTGTGTTGCTCCTGGATCAAATATAACATATACAGGTATGGTATTAAGAGTAAAGATACCTGTCACCACATCCGTCTTCTCACGGGCTTCCTCCACAGTCATCTGGAAAGCTCGCGAGGCCACCGGTCGTCCCCTGTTCTTTGGCTCTTCTTTCTTCCCGCCTTGATCTATCCTGGGTCTATCACTGATTGTTCCAGATTTCAACTCGGGACAGTTCAGGCGAAGATGATCCGTAGCTCCACATTGGAAACACCTACGTTCCGCCCGACAGATAGTAGCATCATGTCCCGGTTTTCCACAATTTCGACAACTTGTGGATGTAGTGTTGACTCGGCAACTCCCGGAGTGCCATTTTCTGCATTTTTCACACCACTTTCTATCGTCTCTTTGACCTTTACCCTTAGACCCGGATTGTTGCGACTTTTTCTGAGGCGTCCAAACTTGGTCTTCCGCCTTTCTTTTCGTTTCCAAAACTTTCTTTTCATCTTCCTGTCGCTTCAGTTCTGTTTCTCTTTCCGTGGCTCGATCCACCACTTGCCGGAAAGTAGTTAGTTTCAACGGTTGCACAATTTCTCTAATTCGGGTTGTCAACCCCCGAACATACTTATCGATCTTTCTCTTTTCGGTGTAGATGTGGTGTTCCGCAAACCTAGCTTTCTCCAGAAAGCTAAGAGTATATTCCTGAACAGATCGGGAACCCTGTTCTAGATGCAGGAATTCATCCTCCAACTTCTGAATAGCTACTTCCGAGCAGTATTCTTCATTAAACTTTGTCTTGAATTGCTCCCAATGTATCGATTGGGATGAATCAAGATCCAGTGATTTATAGTAAGTTTGCCACCAATGTAGTGCACCGCTTGTAAGTTGGTTTGTGGCAAATTCAACTTTATCATCATCCGCACATTTGCTTACTCGGAACACTTTCTCAATATGCATGATCCATTCCATAGCTTTGACTGGATCATCTGTCCCCGAGAATTCCTTTGGTTTACAACCAAGGAAGGATTTATATGTACATCCAACTTTCTTTATCGAGGCTTCCCCACCTTGAGTTTCCTTTACTGCCCGGGCACGACTTTCTCCTTGACTTTCATCTTCTGGATGTCTGTCATGAACACTTTTTGCAGCCTCTTCAGTAGGATCAGGATTGGCACTCGGATTAGGATTGCCACTCGGGTTGGGGTTATTCGTTAATGCAGGCATCATTTTCCTAACCACTTCTTCCACTATCGTCCGAATATCAGGTAGATTTTCTCCCACCGGTTCCCTTGCTGGTGCTCTTCGCCCAACAGATCCACGTGACCGAGCTGGTCCATTTCTTGCAGTTCCACGCGAATTCGCACCAGTGGGATTGCTTCGTGTATTTCTCATACTTCAAAATTTCAGCAAACCGTTAGATTACATATATAGTAGCAAACTTATACATATCTAACAGTCCATTATCTATTCCTCTCTCAAGGTTTAAGTCCAGGAATCTAATCTAAGACACCTAGTTCACTTAAACCACGGCTCTGATACCAACTTGTAACACCCGACTTATTAACAAAAACACCCCAAAAATTTTCATTTTTCAAACCAAATATTTTACAAATAAAACATAAGTAAGGGGTATCAGTTAATACAACGCGAGTACAAGGGTATCACGAAGTACAATACATAAAATATTATACATTCTTAAGCCGGGTCGTCACTTCAACATTAAGTCCTCAGTCACAGACTTTATCTTTTCTTTTAGCAGGGTCACGCTCACCTGCAGGGACATATCAACAAACTGTGAGCTATAAAGCCCAATGAGTAATCAAGCAATCAAATACACATATACAAGAGAATAACAACAATTAAACTCTTAAACAATTTCTGTCCCACAATTCATGGTCATCATTGACCGCACCGTAATCATAGCCATAAAGGCTGCACCGAATATCATAGCCCGAAGGCCGTACCAAAATCATAGCCCGAAGGCCGCACCCGTTGGATATAAAATCCAGAAATCATAGCCCGAAGGCCGCACCCATTGGATATAAAATCCAGAAATCATAGCCCAAAGGCCGCACCCATTGGATATAAAATCCAGAAATCATAGCCATATAGGCCGCACCATCTAATGACATTTTACAATACCATATTCAACTCTAAAACTACTATAAGATATAAGAGTCCAACCATCAAATATCACATTTGATATAAGTGAGATTACTCACCTGAAGGATTGCTACAACTAGCTTTTGTTGTTCCTTGCTTTCCAATGTGATCCGTAGAATCTTGTCCCGTACCTATAATTCCATTTATTATCAAAATGATTATAGGTTAATAACCATTTCAATTAACTCTAATGCAATAGAGTCCAATACAATATTGTTATAAACAATGCCTAGTTAATAAACTTCCCGTTTACTAATTTTATATGAATTTTACTATTCACCGAGGCATTCAGATCGATCTACAGTGCCCTCGAGGGGTCGAAAACTCAATATAAAAATTTTCCCAAACTTTTCAGACCATAACGAGCCTACGGTTCAAGTTTGAGCTAAATCGGACAAGCCAAACAAAAGATAGCATTTCAAAGTTCCTGTCTTAGGGCGCGCCGCGCCTGGATGAGGGGCGCGCCGCGCCTAGCGGCAATGCAGGTCTCCTGTCCAGTCGCGAATTGTGCACTGTAGCTTGCAGTTTTGGCCCATTAAGTCCTTATTTCTATTCTTAATCATTTGGGGTTTGTTCCTAGGCTAAAACCTTACATTTTAACAAGGTTTTTAACCATCAAAACCCACTCAATCAATCATATGAAGAATTAGGGTTCTTATTTCTAACAACCCAAAACTTCAAATTCATCAATTATAACAACCTACTTCCATTTTGTTGAGTTAAGCTCTTAGTAGCATGACTTAATGGAGGTATTACATCAATTTTTAACACCCAATCATAACTGTAATTGCAGTTTTTGAGTTCTACAAAACTCACCAAAAACAACTTAGTTAAGAGCTTGGAAACTTACCTCTAAACTTCCAATTATACCCTTGTAAATGCTATAATCCAATTTCCAAGCTTCAATCTTCAAGAACCTTCACGTTTTCTGCAGAATTTCAGCCACTAGAAGTCTCCCGTAACCCTCAAAATTCTACACAAGTGTTTTCTTTTATACCTCCAAAATTTACATTTTTTGTCCTTGAAGTTCTAAGTCTTAAACTCTTGCCACCATTTACACAATTTATGACACAAATTCAGTTTATTATAACATTTCAAGTCAAAGACTTAAAATATTATTACAAAACAAGTCCTTTTCTGTCCAAAAGACCAAATTACCCTTTTGAGGTAAAATGACCATTTTGCCCTTTTTATTATAATTATATAATAAACATGTTTTGGCGTTACAAATTCTCCCCTCCTTTAAGAGATTTCGTCCCCGAAATCATACAAAGAGTTGAGGATATTTTTCCCTCATTTCACTTTCGGTCTCCCACGTCATGTCGGAACCTTTGTGATGACGCCAAAGGACTTTTACCATGCTGATCTTCTTATTTCGCAGCTGTCTTATCTTTCGGTCTAGCACCCTCTCGGGTTGTTCCGGGTATCTCAACTTGTCATCCACGTCTATTTCAGCAAGAGGTATATGTTGAGACTTATCAAACAATGTTTTCCTCAAGTGGGATACATGGAATACATCATGTATACCATGAAGTTCGTCAGGTAATTCCAATCGATACGCTACGGCTCCAACCCTTTGGGATATACGGAAAGGTCCAATGAAACGAGGACTCAACTTCCCTTTCTTTCCAAAACGGATTAAGCCTTTCCAAGGGGATACTTTGAGCATTACCATGTCTCCAATTTGGAATTCTATCGGTTTCACCCGTTTGTCCGCATACTGTTTCTGTCTATTCTGAGCTACCTTCAAATTTTTGCGTATCAGTTTGATCTTTTCTTCAGTCTGTGCTACAATTTCGGGTCCAGCCAACGGCTTTTCCCCAACTTCAGTCCAGCAGGTCGGAGTACGGCACGGTGCTCCATACAAGGCTCCATACAAGGCTTCATTACTACATTTTAGGCTCAAGAATCAACTCATTTGGATAAAAATGCCTCGAGTTACGCCAGTGGCGGAGGTTTTAAGGGGCCAGGGGAGGCCATGACCCCCCAGCTTTTGTGATTTAGAACATGGATGATCTATTACTGAAAATAATTTTTACACCAAAAACATACTATATTTAGAAGAAACATAATACGACTTTCCTTATCTTGAGGGGGAAAGATTAAAATTTAAAAGTCTTTTAATACAACAAAAATTACGAACTATGATCTAAATCTAAAAATCAAAATAAAACAAATCCTAATCACCGATTCAAAAGGCCAAGAAATTCTCTAAAATCCAAACTTTTATAGAATCCACAAATGAGATAAAACAAAGCTAGATGTAAAACCCAAAAATCCTAGACGGCAGCCCTTACCCGTCGCCGCCCACCGCTTTAGATATGGCTCCGGTGACTACCAGAAACCGTTGCTCTCCGCCGCGCTTGTGTTTCTGATGTCGCACCTCTCGCCCATCCCAATAATCTTGCCGATGTATGTCCATTACTCTATCTCTTGCTCTCTAATATCTCTAGGTTTGCTTTTGCCTCTATATTTTACTGTGTTTGTATATTTTGCCTTGAGATAAACTTTGTTTTATTACCTGGTGCCCTATTTAACTTTCTGCCGATTTATGAAGAAGAAAGAAGGTTAAAAACATAACTTTTGTCAGCTCTTGCTTTTATGATAAAAATTGAAAGGTTTTGATTATTTGTTAGGTTAATAACCTAGAAAATAAAATTTGTCATATTTTTGCTCTTTCATTCGTTTACATAAATTTATTTATATAAGATAATATGACTTATTTGTTAATTTTATTTATGTATAGTAATTATCATATACTTGTAATTAAATTTGGTTACTTTATTGACATTTTAAAATTGTCACAGATCTTTTAAACTTTTAATTCTATATATTTTATGGGTGTTATAAAGACACTTCATTCTAGTATATAGGTAATAGGTTTACCTTTTTCAAATAATGATTGTGTCTTTATAATTATATCATTAACTAATCATATTATTATTATTGTTTTATTTTTTAATTAATTATTATATTATATTTTAATTTTTATATTATTATTTAAATCTTTTTTTATTAAAGTTATTATCTTATTTTGTTTTATTGAAATAGCATAAATTTTATTTTCAAAAGTAATATTTTTAATTTAACGGGTAGCTAATGGTTGTCGTAATATTAAAATATAAAAATATTATATTATAAATATATTAAGATAATATAATAGACATAACTATAAGAGTTAAAGATGTTAGATAATTCTTTTAAACCTTTTATTACGTGATTTTTTTTTCTCGTGAAGTGTTTAAATTGGATTTTTGCAAAGAAAAAGAAAATCAACACTTGTCAAAGAAAGTAAAATAATTTGAAAAAAAAGGCATCCGATTTGTTCAAGGAAACTTGTAGTATCATATATAACCAAGGGAAAATAGCGATAATAAGTCCAAGCCCAAAAAAAAAAACCCTAAAATCCACCCATAAACACCAACAAACCCTAAAATCTCATATCATGTAAAAAGTAAAAACTCTTGTTCACCAAGGCATGGTCGATATCTTCCTTTCAATGTCGGACGCCGACTATCTCTCGTCGGTAGCGAACGATCAACGCAGCCGGCGTTCCATGTTCGGTGACGCTATCCATTACAAAGAAAGGCAGCCGGCGTTCCTCCTCGGTGATGGCGGTTCGTGGCTTTTTCCACGGTTTAAAGTCGACTCCCGCGACGCTTTTCACAGTCTAAGCTTGTGATGGAAAAACTTACAGTTTAAAGTCGACTCTGGCGACGCTTTTCCGGCGAGAAACGAGGACTCCGTCGATGCTATATTCTTTTTCCGTCAAGAAACTAGGACTCCGGCGATGCTATATTCCGGCGAGCATATTTTCCGGCATAATTATTTATTTCAGTAGATTCAATTTTCTAAATTTATTCATATTGTGATTGGTCTCTGTAATTGTTGTTTATAGTCTGTAATCTGTAATTGTTGTTTATAGTCGGTAAAAATTTAATGAATATTGCTTTTTGTATGTTGACTCATGGAAAATTGAACATTTCTTTTTTCAATAAAAACTGAAAATAGTTTAGAAAATCTAAAGAGTGAATTATACTGCCAATGAAAATTAGTCAAACAATTTATAAAATAGACTGGAGTGTTCTATGAAAAATAGCATGGAGTGTCAAAATAATCTCCCTATTTCATTGATATTTATGGGTTAATTATTAATTTCAAGATGATTAACTTTGATGTGTTTTCTTAGGGTTTTAGCTTTAGTCTTCTTTGAACATTTGTGTTGCAAAGTTGACCAACCCCAAGTGACTAATCGTGTTCTCTCTCAAAGACTCTCAAAGCTGTGTTCGTGTAAAACGAATTTGAAAATAATCGACTTGGATCTGGAGGTTACGGTCGAGCATACTGAGGAAAGCTTCAAGATGGAACGCAAATAGCAGTCAAGTTATACCTTCTTCGATCTGCACCTTTGCCTGGCGAAGATTTTCGACGCAGATCTTCTCCTTCTTCGATCTGCTGGGATTTATACTCAAGAACCATCATCAATTTCTTCACCTTCTTCGATTTGCACCTTCTAAGATCTGGATATATATATATATATATGGAATTCTCGAACTTAAGATCAAAGATTTTAGATCTGTGAGCCGTCTGCCATAAAAGTATATCTGTGAGCCGTCCGCCACCGCCTCCTTCTTCTCCGACCACGTCTCCGGTCAACCTGCAACTCCAGTAACCGTGGCGCCTCCTTCTTCTCCGACCACGTCTCCGGTCAACCTGCAACTTCAGAAAACACTGCCGCCTTTAGTCCGATGTACACCTCCGCCACCAGCACTACTCTCGCACTCACTCCGCTAGGTGCAGACCCAACAAAAACCGAGGAACACGGCAAGTGACCAGAAACCGAACACCGTCTTGACCGATCAACCAAGCACTTAACCGAGCTACTCAATCAGACCGAACAACACTCTAAAGGACACCGAACCCACAGTAAATTTAGAGTTTTTTAGTTTTTGTGCTCGGTTTTTTTCATGGCCGGTGATACACCGGGTTTTGATTCCGTTCTACACCCTGATGATGAAAACATGGGTATGCAAAACAACGATAATATGATTTTTTCTGCTCAAAAAAGTGAACATTCTGGTCTTTCATTCATATATTCGGGTAATCAAAAAGTTAGAAAGTTACAAATGGTCTCACGTGATAACAAAACATCAATGTTTAAGAACTATTCGTCTTCGTTGATTGATGCAACTGATGAACGAAGAAACAAAGATAAAAGAAAAACTCTTCATAGAAAACGTATCCCCGCTGATATGATCTCGAGGCCAAGTATTTCTCACGAATATTCCGGTGGTAGAATGGTGGACGGCATGGTTGAGGATGCTGATTCGTCGGAGGATGAAGCTACGGAAGGAAGCGAAGAAGCAATCGAAGATACCGCCGGTCAGGGGAGGGATGTTGCCGTTGCCGTTGCCGATAAATCTATTTTCGCTGCTGTCACATCCTACCGTGGGAATGCTTCTCCAACGGTCATGCCTTTTGAGGTCGCACACGAAAAATCTGTTCACGAGGAAGATGGCCATGCTTGCACAACGGTCCACTTAAATGCTTCTAAAAAGAAAGGTTTGACTACTTTTGCTTTTAACAAATTGAATCCTAGATTATCTAATGTCTCCACACGTGAAGGTCAAGATAATGTCTCTACTGTAGGAAATAATCACCCACTTGCCACTCCTATTTGCTCCAGTGTGGTGATGTCCCCCTCTAAGATCGGACGTGAAACACCTATTTCTCAATCCCTTTTGGGCCCTCCACCTAAACACTCTCTTGACTCCTCAAAATGTATACCTCCTGTTAATGAGATCATTGCTAAACTTTGGGATAAAGTGAAAATGGATGGTTTTAAAAATAAAATTGCTAATGCTTGGTCAAAAAAATTACCTTTACTTGTTAATTCTCAAGCAAATATTATTACCGGTTCTCAAAAACACACTAGCACAAATTTTCGTCTTATCCCGAACCTTAGCAATGATATTAACGTTCCGGTAGATATTCCTATGGCGGCAGTTAATAAAGTCTGTCAAACCCATGCTAGGACTATTTGTAGTTATTTTGTTGGAAAAAATATGTGGTATTCGGACGTGCGTTATCTTGCTTCCAAGATGTGGTCCCAACATGGCCTTCTGGACGTTTTGTTAAACGGTAACGGTGTTTACCTTTTCAAATTTAGTGATGACCAAGGCCTTCAACATGTCATCACTCATAGACCATGGACGTTTAAAGGTGCCCCGATTGTAATTCAAAAATGGAGACCTGGACTTAGTATCCATAAGAACAAACATGACAAACTACCGCTTTGGATCAAAATCCATGATATTCCCTATGAGGCTTGGAGTGATGATGGCCTTAGCCACATAGCTTCCAAAATTGGAAAGCCCCTTGCCATGGACTCTTATACGGCTAATATGTGCACTTATGCGGCTGGCAAAGCCGTTTATGCCCGTGTCCTTCTTGAGGTCCCCACTAAATCTTCATGGGTGGATAAATTGATGGTTCGTATCCCTGATCCCGATACTTTTGAGTTATCTACTCACACTCTTCGTATCGAGTATGAGTGGAAACCTCCTATGTGCACTCATTGCATGGTTTACGGTCATGAAACTAACACTTGTTTGCATGTCATTTCTAAGACTAATGAAGATAAGCTAAAAGATAAAAGTTCTACTGATTCAATGCAAGCTTCTACTTCTATGGAACAAAATGATGGTTTTACGGTTGTCTCTAAAGAGAAAAATGTTTCTAAACAAAACTCAAAAAATGAAAATAAATCTAATGATATTTTGCAAAGTAATACAATTAGAAATATCAAATCTTCTTATAAACAAGGTTCAAAAAATGAAAAGAAAACTAATGATAATTGACAAAGTAATTCTAACAGAAATACCCAAAGTGTTGTATCGGCTAAAGATGTTTCAAAAAATAATACTTATAATAAAATTAATAACACTATTAACAAATCACGATTTGAGTTCCGCCCAGTTCCTATTATGAACCGCCCCCCATTCCCCACCTTTCTCATAATGCCCCACCCAGTTTCCCTTCCCCCTTTGTCCGACTTTCTTCCAACACGCCACCGAAACAGTCTGTGCGCTCAACTCCTATCTTCAATGCCTTCTTCGTTCTTGAGAGTTGTTCCACCGACATGACAGATCATCCCGCTTCTACTTCCTCCCTCCCCCCTAAACGTTCTCCCCCCGACGAGGATAACTGCATTGAGGTCGACTCTGATGATGGGGAAACTGTCCAGTTCATTGCCGGAGATATTGGATCCCCTCATGATCACCTTATGATAGCTCCGGAGTACGAGCAGATGGACTCCACCACCCTCTCGGTTCCCATATGACGCACGTCGCTGCGTGGAACACTCGCGGTCTCTGTAAGCTTTCTCATCAGAAAGCTATGAGAGAGCTTATCCGCGATCAAAATCTCCAAATTTGTGCCGCCATCGAGACTCGTGCCTCCCTCTCTAATCTCCCTGGTATCTGTAGTCGTGTCTTTGGATCATGGTCTTGGTCTTCCAACGGGATTTTTTGCACTCGGGGAACTAGAATTGTGATTGCCTGGGACTCGCTGGCTGTTGATATGATGCTTCTCGACTCCAATGATCAGGTTATGCATTTTAGCGTTAAAATTCGTGATTCTAATAAATCCTTCTTCTGCTCGTTCATCTATGCTCATAATAATCACATGCAACGCCGCATTCTTTGGGATTCTCTTGCGGCTCATAAACATGTTGTTAACGCTGCCCCCTGGATCGTGTTGGGTGATTTCAATGTTGCTCTTGACATGAAAGATAGCACCGCTGGGGCGTCTGGTATCTCTCGTGGCATGGATGATTTCAGGACCAAAGTATCACCCATGTATGCTTTGCCGATGATCTTCTTCTCTTCTGTCAAGGCGATACATCTTCGGTTCGTGTCTTATTTGACTCTCTTGCTGAATTCACTAGGGTCTCTGGGCTCCACCCTAACGAAGCGAAGAGTGAAGCGTTCTACTGTAATATTGGTGAGAGGCGCAGAGCTTCTATTGATTGTATTGTTAGGTTTCCGGAGGGATCTTTCCCTGTCCGATACCTTGGCGTCCCTCTCATCACCACTCGTCTTGTCCACAAGGACTATAAAGGCCTTGTTGATAAAGTCAAATGCAGGATTAACGACTGGAAGAACAAGTCTCTCTCTTTTGCCGGTCGTCTTCAACTCATCCTCTCCGTCCTTTCTTCCATGCAAATATATTGGGCTTCCGTTTTTATTCTCCCTAAATCTATCTCTAACGAGATTGAGAAACTCATTAGGGGTTTCCTCTGGTGCAACGGTGAGATGAAGCGTGGTAAAGCCAAAGTCTCATGGAAGACGGTGTGTCTCCCTAAGACCCATGGTGGTCTGGGTATTCGTAACCTTGCTGTTTGGAATATTGCCCTTATGGCTTCCCATGCCTGGAGACTCCTTTCTAATAAGGATTCTCTCTGGGTCAGGTGGATCCACTCGTACCGCCTCTGTGGGCGTAACTTCTGGGGTGCCCCCAAGAAGCGCGGTACGGGCTATGCCTGGCGCAATATCCTCGACATGCGGGGTAAGATCAGGGACTTTATTGTCTCCAAGGTTGGTGATGGCTGCTCTACGTCTGCTTGGTTCGATAACTGGCATCCTGTTGGTCCCCTCTGTCAGTTCTTATCTGCCCGTAACATCCATAATGCGGGATTCACTCCTTATTCTAAGGTTGCTGACATTGTCCTCAACGGGTGTTGGGTGCGCCCCCATTGCTGGCAGGACTCCCACCCGGTTCTCCTTGCTCATAACCCCCCTTCTCTTTCCACATCCGTTCCTGATAAACTCCTCTGGAGATCTTGCGACGGTAAGGTCTATCCTTTTTCGGTCCGTTCTGTCTGGCACTTTATCCGCCCTTCGGAGCAGCCAGTCGACTGGTATCATCTTGTTTGGTTCTCCCAGAATATCCCTAGACATGCCTTCATTCTCTGGGTTGCTCTCAAAGATCGACTCAAGACCCATGATAAAATCAGAAGCTGGGAGTTGTTTGGTTCTCCCAACCTCATTTGTGCCTTCTGGGGCGATTGTTCCGATTCCCTTCCTCATCTTTTCTTTGAATGTTCTTTCCCTTCTATGGTTTGGCATGATCTTCAGCATGTTATGAACCTCACCTTCCCCACAAATTGCTGGTTGGATATCATCAATCTTCTCAAGCCCATCTCTAAGGGTAAAAACGTCTAGTCCGTTATCCGAAGACTTGTGCTTGCGGGAGCTATCTACCACATTTGGCAGGAAAGAAATAACCGGATTTTTAAAAATAAGAGAAGCTCGTATCATGCTGTTGTCAAGTCTATTATTGATGATGTCCGTTGTAGACTGGTGAGTCTGTCTATGAAACCTTCCCCAAATGTTATTTTGGCTAAAAGGGTCTGGTCCCTCCCCTAACGTTGAGAGATGTACATCCTATTTTCCAATGTGGACCATTATTCTCTTCTATCCCATCTTTTCTACTATATTTTTCTCTGCTTGTATTGTTTATTTTTTGCAGGATGTTTGCTTTTTATGTTTCCTGTTATGTTCTCTGGTTCCAAATTCTGTTTTGGTTCCTAGTATAGCCATGTTGTCCATTGGGGCATGTCCCAATGGGTTTTTGTTGTTTCTTAGGTTGGAAGTCCCCAGCCTTCAATTGTATTTATTCTTTTTATTAATAAAATTTGCCAGAGGTACCGTCCTCTTTACCTAAAAAAAACATTTGTGTTGCAAAAATGAACTAATAAATAATATGGATAAATGCATGTCGGTTGAGTTCCAAAACCTGATAATTTCTAAATAATACAATATTAAAAGAAAATATAAATTAGCTTCTGAAAATCTAAACCAATATGTATTTGTATCCTTTGGCATCCCAGCCCCTTTAGTTTTCGTATTTGTGTACTGCCCCTGAGTTACGCAACCCTAAACATGGAGAGTTGAAAACTTTAGGGTGTGTTTAGTTGTGGAAAACTGTTTTCTGTTTTCCATTTTTCATTTTCAGAAAAATGAAATGAGTTTTCATTTTCAGTTTTCGATTGAGAATTTAGAAAACTCGTTTAGATAAAACAGATTCCGTTTTCATTTTCTATTTTGGAAAAAAATATATGTTTAGATATACATTTTCTATCAAATTTCATTTTCCAATTTTTGTTATTTCAAATAACACACATACATCCCATCAACCCACCCCACTTCACCCTTACCCCACCCACCCTACCTGGTGGGTGGGTGGGGATGGCGTGGGTAGGTGGTGGGTGGGTGGTGGTGTGAAGTAGGGTGGGTGGTGGGGTATTGTGGTGTGGTGTGGTGGGGTGGTGTTGTGGGTTTTGTAACACCCCTTTCTCAAACCGTAGTTTAATATAGTTTATATTACAAAATATCTTACAACTCGTGACTATCAAAAAGTCACTTAAATTTTTTTTTTACAAACTTATTCTCAAGGGGTATTACAGACTCAATACAGAAACCATAATTTAAACTTATCTGTATTTTACATTGGTCCCAACTTCAACTCCTGCTCCTTTCACCTAAGTACATAGCATTTAAAAAAAATATACGTGAGACATAAAGCCTCGTGAGTAATATGGGTTTTAGACCCAAAACTTTTCTGCTCAAAACTTGAAATATTAACAATTAAACTACTTAGAACTTATTCTTATAATAAATTTCAAAACTGATTTTCTTCTCAATTTCAAAACTCAAAAATGCTTTCTTTCTCAAAAACTGTTTTCTTTCTCAAAAACTGCTTTCCTTCTCAAAACTGCTTTCTTTCTCATTTTCTTGTGACCAACTGAAACTTATGAATTAGTTTAATTTAATTCATTCTACTAACTCCCCTTCACGGGACAGAACAGATCCGCCCGCAAGGTTGTGCTACTTCTATCTCCCCTTCATGGCTTGGAACGGATCCAACCATAAGGTTATGCTAAGCTAGACAACTACTTCGTGACGGAAGGTACCACCCCAGTAGTGTCTTCAGATCTCCCGATTATGTGGGTGATCCTAGTCCGGACAACTGACTTTTATTACTTTCTTAGCTTTAGTTCTTATCTCATTACTTTCTTCATTTCATCTCAAATTGGTCAAATGGGACGCAATTTATAATAAACTCAAACTCATAAACTTTTAAACTCATAATCAAAAATACTTTCAAGACTAACTTCAATATCTTTAGCTATCATATGGAGCTTCTTTCAAAACTTTACAAAATATACTTCTTTAAAAACTAAACTTCTTTAAAATCTCTTTTAAACACTTAGCTCTTAGAGCTACTTTCAAAACTGTTTCCAAACTTTAGTATTTGCAAATATTTGGAAATCTCATTTTTCTGAAAATATCATTTTGCTATGTACTAGAGAAATCCTCATAAAACTCACCTTGGTTTTGCTACGGATTACTAAGCTTCTCGTACTCCTTTTCCTTTTCTGTGCTCAATGGTATTTGAAGCACCACCTATACAAGTATCATATATATTTACTCATTTAATAAATACATAATATAACTGGCTCTATAACTTAAGAGTCTCATATGGCGCAACTTTAGGTCATAACAAGTGTATAACCCTTAATAAACTCATTTTACAATTTTTCCGAAATACGCGTATTTTACTACAGTACCCTCGGGAGGTCGTATTTCGGTTCCGACAATTTTCCATGAAGTCTTAGGCTATAATAGACATATGCTCAAAATTTGAGGTCAAACGGACAAGTTTAGGACTAAATCTCAAAATCCAACTTCACTTGGCAGGAGACTCATTGCAAAAACTGCATTTTGAGACTGACGCAAGGTCGCGTCGCGACCCTAGGGTGGATCGCGTCGCGATCTATAGTATATTGCTATATTGGGCGATTTTTCAAACTGCAGTTCCACTATTTACCCCATTAAGCTCTTAATACTTAACTTAATTAGTTTAGGGTCATTTCCAGGCCCTAAATACCAACTTACACTTGGTTTTAAACTACCAAATCATCAAATCTTCTTTATAAACTTGAAAATTCTTCCAAAAACCCCATTTTTCACCAAAAATCATTTTATTGGATTTTCAAACTTGTGGACTGATTTCTTACTTCTTTTAGGACATTTTTAACTTATCAAAACCAAGGTTTTTAAGATCGGGATCTTATCCAAGATCGTTTTATGCTTTGCAAGATCGTGATCGTAAGATCGGGATCGGGATCTTAAGATCCTACCACTGAAGTAGTCTTTAAATTTACTCTCAATGTCATACTTTGTGTAGTACTGGTTATAACTTAATCTCTACTAAAACATCGATGGTAGAATCAAAGTTAACTTCATAAGCATGAACTATGATTTTTTTAGTTAGAAACCGCAAAAAAAGATGAAGAAAATAGAACAATCTTGGAAATAGAAAAATTCAAAAAACAATAATTTTGGGTTTTCCAAAATTTTCCAAATTCTTTGTAATTTTGGAAAAATGAAAATTTTTAATTTTCTTGGAAAACTTTAGAAAAATTGCCAAACTAAATGCGTTTTTCAGAATTCTCATTTTTCTTGGAAAATTTTTTCCGGAAAACGGAGTAGTTTTCCGCAACTAAACGCACCCTTAATTTTTCAGACTTAGAAAAATTATGCATTTCCAACATGAATAATTAACAATAAATAATTAACAAATTTTATATTTAGCGGTCTCTAATGTATATTCTTTTAGGGAAAATGACCTACAAGGGTAACAATGTATTATTTTTGTTCAAAAAACATCATTTAAGTTTAAATTGTCCAAAAAAGACCATCGAAGTATGCTGTTTGTACATATAATACCATCCAATCAACATTGTTGTTCAAATTTAACCTCATGGTCACCGGCAATCACAGGTAAACAACTTCATACTCGGTTACCAACATTACACATGCTAAATTGAAATTACGTGGCTTTAAATCGAGTATTACGTGGAATCAAAGTCAAAACACGAATTGGAAAAGTCAGTCGGTTCTAAAACTCTCGCGTGAAGCGAACCTTCAACCCTTTGTTTCTTGGCCCTAGGAATTGTTGATGATCGATGGTTTGTGAAATTGAGTAGGTCAGAAATTACAACAATCGAGGGGTAAGTTATCGTTCCATCTGTGTATTTTTTTGTTTATCTTTTGCATTAGGGTTAAGGATGGCAGAACCGAAAATATTTACTGCTAGTGGTTTGCTGATGATTTTGGTTCACTACGAAGGGACATTTGTTCCTAACCCTTTAGTCTACTTTGACCATATGAAGATATCTATCACTGGTGTAGATTTTAGAAGTATTGGGTTCAAAGACTTTGTCAAAAATCTTGAGAAATTGATCAGAGAAAAATGTCCAGCTATATATTACTGTCTTGACAATAGGTCCCACATAGATGGGCTAAGACCATTTACACATGAGGATGCGTATGTGAGGTTTCTTGATGCAGGATATGAAAATGACTGTAAAATCAGTGTTCATATTGACCACCTGAATGAACCCATTATGGAATGGATTGAAGAAGAGGTGGCCGAAGAAGGGGGCACAGACAGTGACACATGTGAAGATGATGTAGATTCAGTGATGTCAGATGACCTCTCAGTTGATCATGAAGATGATGATGAGGTTATACCAAAAAATACTTCAACAGATCCTTTTTTAACACACAAAAATATTATTCCGGAAGGAGGGGTGGATGATGAAGATGATGGCATGAAAGAGTCTCAACATCCTATTCATGATCCCAACCAGCAATGGGATACAATGGTACCCATATTAGGTATGCAATTCTGTGATCGTTTGGAACTTAAACATATGTTAACAAATTACGCTGTTGCTAATGGTTTTAAACTATGGTATGAGAAAAATGATTGTAATAGATTGTTCGTAAAGTGTTCTAAAACAGAAGGGGAATCATCTTGCCCTTTTAGATTGTGGGCTACATGGATGGGCAAAGAAAGATCATTCCAAATCAAGTCATTAGTATCTGATCATAATTGTTGTAGGGCACAAAATTTAGGGTCTACGGTTACATACAGGTGGATTGGAAAACATTTACTTAATGACAAATTGGAAAAACCAAGGATTAGTTACAGGAAAATGAGAGGAGAAGTTCTACAGTAAAAATAGGTGTAGATATTGAGCCTGATTCTACACTTTATTTTTCTAGGATGTATATTTGCCTCAAGGGTGTAAAGAATGGTTGGATTGAAGGATGCAGAAGGGTGATCGGTATTGATGGATGTTTTCTGAAGGGTATTTGTAGAGGTGAGTTGTTATCAGTTGTTGGTAGGGATGCAAACAACCAAATGTACCCTTTGGCATGGGCTGTAGTTTCAGTTGAAAACAAGGAAACATGGAAGTGGTTCTTAGATCTACTACTTGATGACATTGGTAATGAGGATGGGACAGGCCTAACCCTTATTTCTGACCAGCACAAGGTGTGTTTTTCTATAAATATAAATTAACCAACTGTATAATTTTATGTTGTATTACATTATCTTTAACCTTCTAATTTTCTTATTGTAGGGTCTGGTTGAGGCAGTCAAGGAAAGAGCACCACGAAGTGAGCATAGACAATGTGCAAGGCACATCTACGCCAACTTTAAGAAAAAATTTACATGCGTTGAATTCAGAAAGCTATTCTGGGCTGCTGCGAAATCCACAACAGAAACACAATTTAAAAGGACAATGTCAGAAATTACCAAAATTAGCAAGCATGCATATGACCACCTGATGGAAAGAGAGCCAAAATCATGGTGTAGGGCTTTTTTTAAGGAGGATAGGTGTTGCGATGCCGTTGAGAATGGTATATTAGAATCCTTCAACGCATCAATTGTAGAGGCTAGAAAAAAACTCATTATCTCAATGCTGGAAGAAACCCATTATCTCTGCACTTGTGAGCCGGTTGTTACAATTTCATTCGATCGCATCAAACCCAATTAATTTGTCTTGCATATTTGTTTTCATTAAACCCACTTGTGAGTCGGCTATTACAATTTCACTGTCATATAATAATTATTAAGAGAGAAATGTTTTGAATTACAATAGTCTTAATAGAAAATTAATTATAAATATGGAGCCTTCTTGTGACATGTCTTTTGGAGTAATCGTATATATCTTATCCTCTCAAACTAAAAAATATATTTTATTAATAACAAGATAATCATATTAGTTAGTGGTTACATCTAATTAGCAAATATTGTATTCAAAGAGTAACCCAATTGTTTACATGGGGAACAAATTCAATTTCAGCAATGTACTTTGAATTACAATTTCAATTTCAGCAATGTACTTTGAATAACAAATTCAATTTCAGCATTGTACTTTGAATTACAATTTCAATTTTAGCAATGTACTTTGAATTACAAATTCAATTTCAGCGATGTACTTTGAATTACAATTTCAATTTCAGCAATGTACTTTGAATTACACATTCAATTTCAGCATGGATTTTGTTGATTTCTTGGAGAAATTATTTTCACGCGTATTGAGCTTGTAATGACTACTTTATGCGTCTTTGATCCTTCCAGAAGTTATGCGTCTTTTGGAATGGATATTTGCCTTCATGTTACAGACTCTTCTCCATTTCCTTCATAATATTTATACAAAACAATATAGGAAATAGCAACGTACTTTACATTTTTACCAATATATACTATGTACTCATAACCACGGGAAAGAAGGATGATATAACTCATAACCACGGGAAAGAAGGATGCCATATTAAAGAGGATTCTAGAGTACAATACCATTTTTTTATCCATACTAGTTTGTTGTAATTGACACTACAAACATGACAAACAACAACAAAATACAAATTCTATGATTCACCAATTTCCTATTCATTTCCTCCAATTCTTTTCTAAAAACCCTTGATTCTTTCTCCGTCTTAGCCACAAACAAAGTGAAATCATTTTCCAATTTTGATATCTTTACTTCCATTGATCTTGATTCTACCACAGTTTCCACATTTCTTCCTTCATCAACCCATTCCCAAAGTTTACAAGGTTTCTTCTTTAGATCCTTCATTTAAACAAAAATTTAACTTCAGAAATACATCCAATATATGTGGGTAAAACATACATTATGAGATTTAAAGAAACTTACCAGCGAGTTGGGACACGCCCTAAACTGTCGGCCATGATTACACTCTGTGGATGAGGTCCAAATTCGAGATGGGTAGCCACAATCGCACCTATTCACATAATCAAGCATGCTCTTTGATTTGGATTGGTGGGTACTAGAGCTCGAGCTCTTCGACATTTTCTGACCTAAGGCGTTTCTTCAAAGTCTCCCTGTGCTTGCGTTTCTTTCAAACCCGAACAACCCTCGATTCAATTTATTTTGACCTAATACGCATGATATGTATTTGATGAATCTACTTGTATGCGAAATAAGCAATAAATATAACAAATAATCACTAATTATGCCAACTAAGCAACAGATTTTCCAAGTCAGCAATGTTTCCGGTGACCATGAGGTTAAATTTGAACAACAATGTTGATTGGATGATATTATATGTACAAACAGCATACTTCGATGGTCTTTTTTGAACAATTAAAACTTAAATTGTGTTTTTTGAAAAAAAACAGTACATTGTTACCCTTGTAGGTCATTTTCCCATTCTTTTATCCGAATGAACATTTTTTAAACCGATTTCTATTACATACTTCAAATTTAGTTAGTATGATTCTAAATTATGGGAATAAATTTATGCGTGTATTTGCGGTGTGTATTCCTTGGTGTTTCTAGTTCATTCCATCTAGTATTTCATAATTCCAGGGGAAAAATGAGTAAATTTCTCCTGCTTCCTGTTAAGAGTGAGCTAGCTTGGGTGCCAAGTGCCCTACAAGTAGTTATTATAATTGTAAGATCAATGTTAAATAACTAATTCTAATAAGACGCATTATACGTAAATAACATAATGAGGTTCAGGGTACGTTTGAAAACTATTGAAAATTTTTAACTTTTTGATTTTAAGATAATAAAAAGTTTAACAAATTTTTGTTCGAGAATAAAGGCTTTATTTTTAACAAAAAACTGCCTAATCAAAATTCCACTTTAAATCATTTTTAAGAGTTTCTAGTTTTTAAGTTTCATGTAATTTTATACTTTTCAAAAGCTTATAATTACTTTTGCCGAACACTTTTACATAAATAAAATATACAGTTTCCAACTTCCAACTAACATTTACGTTCTAGTTTTTTCGAACATACCCTTACTATAACCATCAAAATTGATATCTCATTTTCACATAAAAGTTATTTAATATTAATTAATAGTATATTTGGAAGAATTTTTGTTAAGTGTATTTTTAGGCATGTTTTCATACATTTTTATCCTTGTTTTATCTTGCATTTGATTCTCTTTATTGCATATTTTCATGTTTTTCGGGATTTCAAGAATAGCAATCTACTTTCACATTTTGTGGTTGTTTTCAGGTGCTTTTGAGGGATGAATCTTGTATTGGATGACAATGGGAGGCTACACAAGAAATTTCAGAAGAAACGGAGCTCAAACGAAGAAATTACAAAAATGTCGTCCCGAAGTCAGTAGAGTACACGGCCCGTGTAACTTTATGGGCAAAAGTTACACGGCCGTGTAACTTTGCTATGCCACGTGGGTGTCCTGTCAGCTCAGGGAAAGGTCCAGGAGCAATGCAGGATTACACGACCGTGTAATCGTGGCCCAAGAAGTTACACGGCCGTGTAACTTTCAGCTCAGGGAAAGGATCAGGAGAAATGCAGGATTACACGACCGTGTAATCTTGGCCCAAGAAGTTACACGGCCGTGTAACTTTTACTGGTGTCCAGATCTACTTTTTGGCCCACTATGAGTTGTTTACTCCTTCTTTGTGCTGTCATCCTCATGCTACACGACCAGATGCAGATCCAACCTGATTTTGAGGCCATGTGATGAAGGAAGTGGGTCTTGGAATGATGATGTTTGCCATTGTTCAATTTACCATTTTACCCTTGGTGTGTTAGTATAAATAGAAGTGCTTGGTTAGCCTTAGAACCATCCCCTTATTCCATTATCTTCTGAATACTCTCTAGATACATTGTGTTTGTGTTTGTGTGCAACTTCAAGTGTGGATTATCTCCATTTTGTAAGTTTATTTCTCTTTTACTAGTCATGAGTGGCTAGTAACCTTATTTTCTGGTTTTGTATTAAGGATTATGATTGTGATTTAATATAAAGTTTGATGTTTAATTTTATCTCTTTCTAGTGATATGATTTGGAGATTTAACAAGTGTTTGGTTTTTATTTATTTCATATTGGCCATTTGATCTTAAATATAAATCAATCTAGTCATACAAATTATGAAATCCGTAATTGTTTCATAAAATGTTATTTGTGACAATCATCTTTAATTGGTGAAAATCATATCTCATGTTTTAACGCTTCAACGCTTGTTTAGGAGTATTGAACATTGTTGGGAACATTCACATAAAACATAATGCAATCTTTCATTCAAACTCTATGATCTCATCTAGATTTGATTAGTAAGATTAGTCTTAGTTAACGAGCTTCTCTTGACTAAGGTACTTTAGGTGAATGGTGTATGTGCGAGCTTTCGGCATACACAAAGTACCAACTTAGAAAGATTAAAGTTATAAACATCATTCTTATTGTTATTTCCAATCATATGACTACAAATACAAAACCAAAATTTGTCCCCAAATTATAAAAGCAATCATTCTATATTCTGTCCCAAGTTATTTTTTTCTCAACATTTATATAATTGTATTCCAACTCTTCATCAAAACCCCCCTTTTGGTTACTTTCTTTACAAGTTTAACTTCCGTGAAATCCATTAGACCATCGCTCCCTGTGGATCGACCCTGCTTGCCATTTATACTACATAGTTAGTATTTATAACAAGTAGTGCAATCACGAAATATTGGTAATTAACAAATCATTTTAAACCATATTTCAACTCTTTTAATTTGTTGGTTACGACACTCAACAAATTGGCGCCGTTTCCGGGGAGCACGGTATTACTAATATTTTATGCCAAGATCTTCACGAACAGGTACGCCTCTTGAACTTGATTCGGAGATTGAGAAAACCGCAAAAAGGCTAAGGAAACAAGCTAAACTTCGCAAGAAGCAGCAAGCTTCCCAAACCGCTTCTTCATCAAACCCTCCTATCATAGACATTTGGCAAGACCTTTCCTCATCAGAAATAGAAACAAAATCCGAATCAGATAACAACACCCCACATACACCTCCCTCTCAAATAAACCACACTCCAATGGCCGAAAATCCACCTCTTGAGCGAACACTTCATCAATGGGCAACCCAAGATGTTACCCAACAACCTCTCTGCATAACCTACCCGCACATGACAAATTTCGAATTGAAATCCGGGCTTATTCATTTACTACCTCAATTTCGGGGAGTAGAAAATGAAGACCCGCATAAATTTTTAAAAGAATTTCATGTCGTGTGTGTGGGAATGAAACCACATGATGTCTTGGAAGACCAAATTAAGTTAAGGGCACTCCCCTTTTCGTTGCTAGACTCAGCCAAAGAATGGCTATATGACCTACCACCGGGGTCGGTCACAACATGGAATGGTCTTGCACGGTTATTCCTTGACAAGTATTTTCCGGAGACAAAAGCTTCAAGTCTAAGAAGGGAAATCATTGGAATCAAGCAGGGAAAGAAAGAAGCTTTACATACGTATTGGGAACGATTCAAAAAGTTGTGTGCCCGATGCCCGCAACATGGTATTTCCGATTACCAATTGTTCCGATATTTTTGTGAAGGTTTAACACCAATGGAGAGACGTTTAATAAACGCCTCAAGTGGAGGCTCGTTAATCGATCAAACACCGACCCAAATACGAGCATTGATCGAGAAAATGGCGGAAGAATCCAAGCATACCCAAGGAGAAGACGAATGGTATGTAGATCCACCACGAGGAGTAAAAGAGGTAAACACTCCTTATCTTGAAAATCAAATTTCTGAACTAACCAAAGCTGTGATGCAACTAACAAAAGAAAAAGGAGTTGAACCAACGGTTAGAGCATGTGGAATTTGCTTGCAATATGGACACCCAACTGACATGTGTCCCGAGTTACAAGAAGATCAAGAGCAAGCAAAAGCCATGGGAGGATTTACCGGGCAAAATCAGAGACAGTTTGTGTAACACCCGACTTATTAACAAAAACACCCCAAAAATTTTCATTTTTTTTTCAAACCACATATTTTACAAACAAAAATCATAAGTAAGGGGTTTTAGTCAATACAATACGAGTACAAGAGTATCACGAAGTACAATACATAAATATTATACATTCTTAAGCCGAGGTGTCACTTCAGTTTCTAAGTCCTCAGTCACGGACTTTGTCTTTTCCTTTAGCAGGGTCACGCTCACCTGCAGGGACATATCAAATAAACTGTGAGCTACAAAGCCCAATGAGTAATCAAGCAATCAGATAAGCATATACAAGAGAATAACAACAATTAAACTCTTAAACAATTTCTGTCCCAAAAGTTATGGTCATCACTGACCGCACCGTAATCATAGCCATAAAGGCCGCACCGAATATCATAGCCCGAAGGCCGCACCAAAATCATAGCCCGAAAGCCGCACCAAGCATCGGAGACATAGCCCGAAGGCCGCACCGGAGTCATAGCCCGAAGGCCGCACCATCTCGGGTTCAATAATCCAAAATCATGGTCCTAAGACCGCACCATTTAATATCAACGATAGTAATCTTAGCCAACAAGGCTGCACCAATATATCATACTAGATATAATCAAGATTACTCACCTTGTTGCTTGCTACCACTAGCTTTCGTCGTTTCTTGACTTGTAATGTATTCCGTAAGATTTTGTCCCGTCCCTATAATTCCATTATTTCACAATGATTATAGGTTAATATATCATTTCAATTAACTCTAATGCAATAGAGTTCAATACAATATCGTTATTAACAATGCCTAGTTAATACACTTTCAGTTTACTAACTTAATATGAATTTTACTATTCACCGAGGCATTCGGATTGGTCTACAGTGCCCCCGAGGGGTCGAAAACTCAATCTAAAAATTTACCCAAACTTTTTAGACCATAACGAGCCTATGGTTCAAATTTGAGCTTAATCGGACAAGCCAAGCAAAAGTTAGCGTTTCAAAGTTCCTGCCTGGCCACTGCCTTGGAGGCGCACTGCGCCTGGGCGCACCCCGCCTGGCTCCTGGGCGCACTGCGCCTGGCGCCTGGGCAGGCCTCCTGGCCAGTCGCGATTTATGCACTGTAGCTTGCAGATTTGGTCCATTAAGTCCTTGTTTCTGTTCTTAATCGCTTGGGGTTTGTTCCTAGGCTAAAACCTTACATTTTTACAAAGTTTTTAACCATCAAAACACACTCAATCACCCATATGAAGAATTAGGGTTCTTAGTTCTAACAACCCCAAATCTTCAATTTGATCAATTATAACAACCTTCTTCCATTTTGTTGAGTTAAGCTCTTACTAGCATGACTTAATGGAAGTATTTCATCAATTAAAACACTCAATCTTAACTGTAATTGCAGTTTTTTGAGTTTTACAAAACTCCTCAAGAACAACTAGCTATAGCTTGAAGAACTTACCTCCAAATCTTCCAATTATGCCCTTGTAAATGCTATAATCCAACTTGCAAGTTCCAAGCCTTCAAGAATTCCTTTAATCCTCTGCAGAAATCAGCCACAAGACTCTCCCGTAACTCCCAAATTTCTGCACAACTATTCTCTTATATACTTCCAAAAGTTGCGATTTGGTCCTTGAAGTTGCACTTCTTAAAGTTTGGCCACAATTTACAAATTTTAATGGCAAAATCATATTTTTATAACATTTTAAGTCCAAGACTCAAAATATTATTACCAAACAAGTCCTTTTCTGTCCAAAAGACCAAATTACCCTTTTAAGGTAAAATTACCATTTTGCCCTTTTTATTATAATTATATAATAAATACATTTTCGGCGTTACAAATTCTCCCCTCCTTTAAGAGATTTCGTCCCCGAAATCATACAAAAAGTTGAGGATATTTATCCCTCATCTCACTTTCGGTCTCCCACGTCATGTCGGAACCTTTGTGATGACGCCAAAGTACTTTCACCATGCTGATCTTCTTGTTTCGCAGCTGTCTTGTCTTGCGGTCTAGCACCCGCTCGGGTTGTTCCGGGTATCTCAGCTTTTCATCCACCTCAATTTCAGCAAGAGGTATATGTTGAGACTTATCAAACAACGTTTTCCTCAAATGGGACACATGGAATACATCATGTATACCATGAAGTTCGTCAGGTAACTCCAATCGATACGCCACGGCTCCAACTCTTTTGGATATACGAAAAGGTCCGATGAAACGAGGACTCAACTTTCCTTTCTTCCCAAAACGAATTAAGCCCTTCCAAGGTGATACTTTGAGCATTACCATGTCTCCTACTTGGAATTCTATCGGTTTCACCCGTCTGTCCGCGTACTGTTTCTGTCTATTCTGAGCTACCTTCAAATTTTCGCGTATCAGTTTGATCTTTTCTTCAGTCTGTGCTACAATTTCGGGTACAGCCAACGGCTTTTCCCCAACTTCAGTCCAGCAGGTCGGAGTACGGCACGGTGCTCCATACAAGGCTTCATACGGGGCCATCTGAATGCTGGAATGATAGCTGTTATTGTACGCGAATTCCACTAAAGGCAAATGATCTTCCCAGCTTCCCCCGAAGTCTATGACACAAGTTCTCAACATGTCTTCCAAAGTCTGGATCGTTCTTTCACTTTGGCCATCAGTTTGCGGGTGATATGCGGTACTCATAAGTACTTTTGTACCCAATTGCTCTTGAAGACTTTGCCAAAAATGGGAAGTAAATCTGCTGTCTCTGTCCGACACAATCGATGCTGGTAATCCATGCCGACATATTACCTCATCAATGTAGATTTTCGCCAGTTGATCTACTCTGTACTTCTCTTTATATGGTATGAACTGAGCCGATTTGGTTAATCGATCCACAATTACCCATATAGAATCATAACCTCGCGGTGTCCGTGGCAACTTTGTCACGAAATCCATGGTAATATGGTCCCATTTCTTCTCTGGAATCGGCAATGGCTGTATTGCTCCATACGGTTTCTGATGGGTTGACTTAACTTGCAGACAAGTCAAACATTTTTCCACAAATCTTCCAACATCTCTTTTCATTCCAGGCCACCAATACATCGGTTTTAACGTCCGATACATCTTAGTGCTGCCCGGATGAACTGCATATCTGCTATAATGGGCATCTTCCAGAAGTAATTTCCACGCCTCTCCTTGTTTTGGGACCCACACACGTCCTCTGAATGTCTTTAATTTCTGAGCATTTTCTTCCAGATGCTTTAAGTATCCAACCATTCTTTCACTTTTTACATTCTCCGGCTTACACGCTTCCTCTTGTGCCAAACGAATCAATCCTGGTAACCGGCTCACTACACCCATACACGCGGATGTAACTTTCAGAGGAGCTTCTTTTCGGCTTAAAGCATCTGCCACCACATTCGCCTTACCAGGGTGGTACTGAATTTCACAGTCAAAGTCTTTCAACAGGTCCATCCACCTTTGTTGTCTCATACTAAGCTCTTTCTGGTCGAAGAGATACTTCAAGCTCTTGTGATCCGTGTAAATAACAAACTTTACGCCGTATAAATAATGCCTCAACAGCTTCAATGCTAAGATCACCGCAGCTAGTTCCAAATCATGAACGGGATATTTCTTTTCAGCATCTTTTAATTGGCGGGACGCATAGGCTATGACCCGACCTTTCTGCATTAGAACACACCCAAGACCAATTCTAGAAGCATCGCTGTAGATCACATACTCTTCTCCGCTTTGTGGTAAAGCCAACACCGGTGCTTCACATAAAACTTGTTTCAACTTCTGGAATGCTTCTTGTTGCTTTTCGGCCCATGTGAACTTTTCACCTTTCTTAGTTAACTTGGTCAACGGAGCAGCTATCGAAGAGAAATTCTCGACAAATCTTCTATAATAGCCTGCTAAACCAAGGAAACTTCGTATTTCAGTTGGACTCCGGGGCGGTTCCCACTTCATCACGGCCTCAATCTTTGCTGGATCAACCTTCACTCCTTCGGCGTTGATTACATGGCCAAGAAATTGGACTTCTCTTAGCCAGAAATCACACTTAGAAAATTTCGCATATAGCTTTTCTCGTCGCAGCAACTCCAATACTTGTCGCAGATGCACTTCGTGCTCGACTTGGCTTCGCGAATACACCAAGATGTCATCAATAAACACTATCACCGAGGTATCAAGGAACGGTCGACACACCCGGTTCATAAGATCCATGAATACGGCTGGAGCATTGGTTAACCCAAAAGGCATCACCAAAAACTCATAGTGACCATATCTCGTTCGGAAAGCTGTCTTCGGAATGTCTGACTCCCTTATCTTCAACTGGTGGTATCGTGACCTCAGATCAATCTTGGAAAAGTAGGATGCGCCTTGTAGCTGGTCAAACAAGTCGTCTATTCTGGGTAGCGGGTACTTGTTCTTCACCGTGATCTTGTTTAATTCCCGATAGTCAATGCACATGCGCATTGATCCATCTTTCTTCTTGACGAACAAAATAGGGGCTCCCCAAGGCGATGTACTCGGTCTGATGAAACCCCTGTCTAGCAATTCTTCCAGTTGCTTCCGCAGTTCCACCATCTCTGAAGGTGCTAAACGGTATGGAGCTCGGGCAACAGGTGCAGCTCCCGGAACCAGTTCAATCGTGAACTCAACCTGTCGATCTGGTGGCAACCCTGGAAGTTCGTCTGGAAACACATCTGGAAATTCGTTAACCACATTCACATTCGCTACCCCCACTTTAATCGGTTTAGCCACCGATATATAAGCCAAATAGGACATCCCTCCTACTGACACAGCTTCGGGCTTGAGCAAAGGAGATAACTGTCATTCTTAACCGAGGTCGTTCACCTTGAATTTTCATCCATTCCCCTTCCGGTGATAACACTGTAATACTTTTATTTCTACAATCCAGGTTAGCATAATTCGTTGCTAACCAATCCATTCCCACAATTACACCAAATTCGTTGGTAGTCATCAGCTTCAAATCTATAGGGAAAACGGTCCCGTAGATTTTAAGCTGACAACCTTCCATATGTTCAGAAACCCAGACATATCGGCCGTCTGCTATAGCTACTTCTAAGCTTTCATCCATCGGGGTTAAAGGTACATTCAGGCGAGGCAATAAAGATTCCGATACAAAACAGTGAGTGGCTCCCGGATCAAAAATAACATATACAGGTATGGTATTGAGAGTGAAAATACCTGTCACCACATCTGTCTTCTCACGGGCTTCTTCCACAGTCATCTGGAAAGCTCGCGAGGCTATCGGTCGTCCCCTGTTCTTCGGCTCTTCTTTCTTCCCACCCTGTTCAATCCTGGGTCTATCACTGATCGCTATAGACTTCAACTCGGGACAGTTCAGGCGAAGATGATCCGTAGCTCCACACTGGAAACACCTACGTTCCGCCCGACAGTTGTAAGCATCATGCCCCGGTTTTCCACAATTTCGACAACTTGTGGATGTAGTGTTGACCCGGCAACTCCCGGAGTGCCATTTTCTGCATTTTTCACACCACTTCCTATCGTCTCTTTGACCTTTACCCTTAGAACCGGATTGTTGCGACTTCTTCTGAGGCGTCCAACCTTGGTCTTCCGCCTTTCGTTTTGTCTCCAAAACTTTCTTTTCATCTTCTTGTCGTTTCAATTCTGTTTCTCTTTCTGTGGCTCGATCCACCACTTGCCGGAAAGTAGTTAATTTCAACGGTTGCACAATCTCTCTAATTCGGGTTGTCAACCCCCGGACATACTTGTCGATCTTCCTCTTTTCGGTGTAGATATGGTGTTCCGCAAACCTAGCTTTCTCCAGAAAGCTAAGAGTATATTCCTGAACAGATCGGGAACCCTGTTCCAAATGCAGGAATTCATCCTCCAACTTCTGAATAGCTACTTCCGAGCAGTATTCTTCATTAAACTTTGTCTTGAATTGCTCCCAATATATCGATTGGGATGAATCAAGATCCAACGATTTGTAGTAGGTTTGCCACCAATGTAATGCACCACTTGTAAGTTGGTTAGTGGCAAATTCCACTTTATCATCATCCGCACACTTGCTTACTCGGAACACTTTCTCAATATGCAAGATCCATTCCATAGCTTTGACTGGATCATCGGTCCCCGAGAATTCCTTTGGTTTACAACCAAGGAAGGATTTATACGTACACCCAACTTTCTTTATCGAGGCTTCCCCACCTTGAGTTTCCTTTACTGCCCGGGCACGACTTTCTCCCTGGATTTCATCTTCCGGCTGCCTGTCATGAACGCTTTTTGCAGCCTCTTCAGTAGGATCAGGATTGGCACTCAGATTAGGATTGCCACTCGGGTTGGGGTTATTTGTTAACGCAGGCATCATCTGCCTAACCACTTCTTCCACAATAGCTCGTATATCAGGTGGATTTTGTCCCACCGGTTCCCTTGCTGGTGCTCTTCGCCCAACAGAGCCGCGTGACCTAGCTGGTCCGCTTCTTGCAGTTCCACGGGAATTCGCACCAGTAGGATTGCTTCGCGTATTTCTCATACTTCAAAATTTCAGCAAACCGTTAGATTACATATATAATAACAACTTATATATATCTAACAGTCCATTTATCTGTTCTTCTCTCAAGGTTTAAGTCCAGGAATCTAATCTAAGACACCTAGTTCACTTAAACCACGGCTCTGATACCAACTTGTAACACCCGACTTATTAACAAAAACACCCCAAAAATTTTCATTTTTTTTTCAAACCACATATTTTACAAACAAAAATCATAAGTAAGGGGTTTTAGTCAATACAATACGAGTACAAGAGTATCACGAAGTACAATACATAAATATTATACATTCTTAAGCCGAGGTGTCACTTCAGTTTCTAAGTCCTCAGTCACGGACTTTGTCTTTTCCTTTAGCAGGGTCACGCTCACCTGCAGGGACATATCAAATAAACTGTGAGCTACAAAGCCCAATGAGTAATCAAGCAATCAGATAAGCATATACAAGAGAATAACAACAATTAAACTCTTAAACAATTTCTGTCCCAAAAGTTATGGTCATCACTGACCGCACCGTAATCATAGCCATAAAGGCCGCACCGAATATCATAGCCCGAAGGCCGCACCAAAATCATAGCCCGAAAGCCGCACCAAGCATCGGAGACATAGCCCGAAGGCCGCACCGGAGTCATAGCCCGAAGGCCGCACCATCTCGGGTTCAATAATCCAAAATCATGGTCCTAAGACCGCACCATTTAATATCAACGATAGTAATCTTAGCCAACAAGGCTGCACCAATATATCATACTAGATATAATCAAGATTACTCACCTTGTTGCTTGCTACCACTAGCTTTCGTCGTTTCTTGACTTGTAATGTATTCCGTAAGATTTTGTCCCGTCCCTATAATTCCATTATTTCACAATGATTATAGGTTAATATATCATTTCAATTAACTCTAATGCAATAAAGTTCAATACAATATCGTTATTAACAATGCCTAGTTAATACACTTTCAGTTTACTAACTTAATATGAATTTTACTATTCACCGAGGCATTCGGATTGGTCTACAGTGCCCCCGAGGGGTCGAAAACTCAATCTAAAAATTTTCCCAAACTTTTTAGACCATAACGAGCCTATGGTTCAAATTTGAGCTTAATCGGACAAGCCAAGCAAAAGTTAGCGTTTCAAAGTTCCTGCCTGGCCACTGCCTTGGAGGCGTACTGCGCCAGGGTCAGGGCGCACTGCGCCTGGGCGCACCCCGCCTGGCTCCTGGGCGCACTGCGCCTGGCGCCTGGGCAGGCCTCCTGGCCAGTCGCGATTTATGCACTGTAGCTTGCAGATTTGGTCCATTAAGTCCTTGTTTCTGTTCTTAATCGCTTGGGGTTTGTTCCTAGGCTAAAACCTTACATTTTTACAAAGTTTTTAACCATCAAAACACACTCAATCACCCATATGAAGAATTAGGGTTCTTAGTTCTAACAACCCCAAATCTTCAATTTGATCAATTATAACAACCTACTTCCATTTTGTTGAGTTAAGCTCTTACTAGCATGACTTAATGGAAGTATTTCATCAATTAAAACACTCAATCTTAACTGTAATTGCAGTTTTTTGAGTTTTACAAAACTCCTCAAGAACAACTAGCTATAGCTTGAAGAACTTACCTCCAAATCTTCCAATTATGCCCTTGTAAATGCTATAATCCAACTTGCAAGTTCCAAGCCTTCAAGAATTCCTTCAATCCTCTGCAGAAATCAGCCACAAGACTCTCCCGTAACTCCCAAATTTCTGCACAACTATTCTCTTATATACTTCCAAAAGTTGCGATTTGGTCCTTGAAGTTGCACTTCTTAAAGTTTGGCCACAATTTACAAATTTTAATGGCAAAATCATATTTTTATAACATTTTAAGTCCAAGACTCAAAATATTATTACCAAACAAGTCCTTTTCTGTCCAAAAGACCAAAATACCCTTTTGAGGTAAAATTACCATTTTGCCCTTTTTATTATAATTATATAATAAATACATTTTCGGCGTTACAGTTTGATCAACCCCGGAACAACCAAAATTGGAACTACCAGTCCAATCAAAACTACCCACAGCAAAACCGTAACCAATACCTGGAGAGATCCCAACAATACTACCAAAATCCTCCACCACAGAGATCTGCAGGCACAAGCATGTCCTTAGAGGACATTGTGAAAAGTTTGGCAACAAGTACTCAATCATTTCAACAAGAGACAAAGTCAAGCATTCAAAATTTGGAGCGACAAATGACACAACTTGCAACATCGGTTAGCAAGTTGGAAAGTAGGCTGAACTCTAACAAACTACCAGCCCAAACAGAGTCAAACCCAAAACACAACGTGAGTGCCATCTCCCTTAGAAGCGGAAAGGTTTGCAAAGATCTAAGCGTACCCGAGGATGCGGAAAAAGAAGGCACAAAACAAGCGGAATTTCCAAGCCATACCCCATCACCCCCTTTTCCTTCAAGATTCTTAGAATCAAAGAAAGAAAGGGAAGATCGAGAAATCATGGCTACATTCGGAAAGGTGGAGGTAAATATTCCCTTACTTGAGGCAATTAAACAAGTTCCTAGATATGCTAAGTTCCTTAAGGAACTTTGCACATCTAAAAAGAAACTAAAAGGGTGTGAAACCATAAAAGTCAATGAGAATGTCTCGGCAATCATACAAAAGAGATTGCCACCAAACTACAAGGATCCGGGCGTATTCACGGTTCCTTGTAAATTGGGAGACACGAACATACCGAGAGCCATGCTTGATCTCGGTGCCTCAATCAATGTTCTACCATTTTCTATTTTCAAAGACTTAAAAATAGGAACATTGAAACCCACCGGTATCATCATTCAATTGACCGATAAGTCTACAGTACGTCCAAAAGGCGTGTTGGAAGACATATTGGTCCAAGTGAATAACTTGGTCTTTCCTGCTGACTTTTATGTCCTCGATATGGAAGATGACGAATCTCCAAGTTCTACACTCTTAGGGAGACCATTCCTAAAAACATCGAGAACAAAAATTGATGTTTTTAATGGTACCTTATCTATGGAATTCTATGGTGAAGTCGTAACCTTTAATATTGATCAATCCACCCGCTACCCAAGTGATGTGTCTCCCGAGGACCTAAAGGAAAATGATACATTGTTGCTTAATGAACATGCAAAATTTAACAACAATTTAGTGTCAATGGTTTCAATGAATGAAACAACTACTGGACTTACTGAAGAGTCCAAGCCTGTGGATCGCCACGATCATCAAGACCATGATCTGGATTTGCAAAATATAGATCCACCTCCTAGGCCAAAACAGATGAGAAACAAACACCGTCTCAAGCGGTTCATCGAATGTTTCTCTACCAAACAAGAAGGAGTGGGCGTGAAGGAATGTCCAGGGTAACCTTTCCTAAGCCCCCGTGTATGAGTCCTAAAACTCAAACACAGGCCCGTGTCGAGCCAACGACGTTAAACAAGTGCGCTAACCGGGAGGCAACCCGGGGGTATTTTTGTCAATTTTTAAAAGTGTGATTTTTTGTGTTTTTAAAATTTTTCTGTTTATACCTTTCAATTACCTACGTGAGAAAACGATCGGAACTGAAAACGGACTACCGAGGCTCAAGATACGAAAAACGAAAAAAATGAACAGTATGGTACACGACCATGTAACTTTATACCTTGAAGTTACACGGCCGTGTAACATAAAAAGGTAAAAATTCGTATCGGTCAAAATTCCAAATTACACGACCGTGTAATGTGTGTGTCCAAAACAACACGACCGTGTAACTTGGAAATATGGTCACACTTCGTATCGGTCAAAACACAAGGTTACACGACCGTGTAATCTTTAAAGCTTCAGTTACACAGCCGTGTAACTTAGACCAGGGGTAAAATCGTCATTTTCGCACATTATATAAGCCAAGGACTTCATTTTTTACACACTTCAGTCGCGATTTGCTTCCTTTGCCCCTGCCGAGTCCGAAAACATCAACAAAAAAATTCCATTTTCTCAATTTCTCTTCCAATTGCTTGTTGATTTGTTAAACTACAAAGGTTAGTTCCATTAATTCTCATCTTTTTCTTCATATTGAGCACAAGAAACAACATTTTCCATGGTTAAATTCGAAATCTCTTGAAACCCTAGAAAATGAGGGTTTTGATTTTTGATGCTAAATAGTTGTAATTGTTTAGGTTCAAGCTTGGGGAAGGCAAGAATAGGAGAAATCAAGACCAAACCACCATTGTGGAAGCTTCAATTTGGTATATTCTTTCCAAACTCAAAATTTTCATAATTTTTGATTTTTGGTTAGATAATTGGTTCTTGGGTTTGATTTGGGAAGCCTTTGTGATTAAATTTGTGTGTTTTATTGTTTGTGTGTTATTTTTGTTCAAATTCCTTTGATAAAAACTAATTAAAAAAAAATATATGGCATCATCGTCCCACACCTACTCTAGGGGTAGTAGAAGGCAAATTGTGTACTCGGCCTCTAGTGGCTCTTCCGATGAGGAGCCCGAACAGCAGGATTATGAAATGGGCGATGCGGGTATCGCATTTATGACCGATGCCCAAGAGGCCCGTTTTTATAACTTCTTGGAACGAATTGGGCAAGCCCAAAAATTTGTAGATGTCCCAACTTTGCGAGACTTACATATAGACGCAGGAGTACGCAAACTCCTGTCAAATGTTGGTTGGGAAGGGTTGATGAATATAAGCGAAAAGAGCTATTCCAACCCCACTATTGAATTTTTGTCGTCTGTCGAATTTAACGTTCATACTGCAGTTTTGTCTTTCAGAATGTTTAACAGGTCATACCAAATCACACAAACCCAATTGTGTGAACTTATTGGCGCGCCGGTCGCCAACACATATGACCAACGAGGCAAACTAAACAAACTGTTCCACCGAGAAGTTGGCACTTTCTGGACCAAGATTTCCACAGAAAACTTCTACCGTCTCAGTAATGCCAAAGCCTCCAGCATCATCCACCCCGTCCTCAAAGTCACCCACCGCATCATTGCTTCTATCTTCTTCCCACAAGAAGAGATAAGCAAGGCCGTCCTAAATGAGCTGGAGCTTCTCTATTGCATGATCAATACAGGGCCTAAAACCCCAAATTTTGGATCCTGGATCATGTACAAACTACTTAAATTAAGTAGAAGTTCATCTGGCCAGATACATTGCGGTGGCATTATCACATTAATAGCCAAGCACCCATCCCTGGGCATCAGATTTCCTGATAACCTTGAGATCGTCAGAGGTGAGCGATACCTCACCTCAGATGTTCTTGAGGGTATGAGGTTATTTCGACGCCCTGAATCCGACGAAATTTGGCAAGCCGATGGACGCGATTATCTGCGGGTGAACAGCCGAAACGCCCGAATACTAAGATTAGCCAACCCAGTCTCTAGCACAAATTGGAAGCCTCCTTCCAACATGGGCCTACCCCTACACCCTCCCAACCTACCCCCTCAAGAGCCCAACCCACCCCCGAGACAGCCCCAGAGACAGCCTTAAGATCCTGGCCCTTCAAGTTCTGCTAGCTCATTTCCTCCCGAGCACAATCTTTACATGGAGGAATTTTCTAGCATCAACTCACAGCTTGCGGATCTTCGCCTAGATTATCAAAACATCTATGATAATCTCGGTGAAATTGACACAAATCAAATGGAGCTGCGACAAGACTTTGAGCAGTTTAGAGAGAACCAGTATAAACATAACCAAGATGTTATGACTATCCTCTCTGACATACAAAAATCCGTTGCCTTTAACCCATGGCAACAGCAGCACCCACATCAGCCACCACAGCAACAACAGCAGCCTGGAAGCCAACCACTCCAGCCCCCTCAATTCCCACCTTACCCATATTACCCACCATACCCTTACCCTCCATTTCCGCCACGGGGACCCTTCCCCGACCCTCAATAGGTTGTTTCTATCTCCTTCCCTAATGCATTGTGGACACTACTTTTATTTTAAGCTTGGGGATGGGGGAATAAAATCTCTTTTATTATTAAAAAAAATAAAAAAAATAAAAAAAAAGAAAAAAAAAAGTAAAAGACCGAACCAAGTGATCACTCGAGTCATTTAAAGTGAAAATTTTCCACAAAAATACAATAAAGCGGTTACTTGTTTTTAAAGCCTCATTTCATCCTCTTTGCTTTCAACAACTAAATCTAATTTTGATCTAGTTACAACGTCATACATTGACCACGTTTTAAAAATCTTCATACATCTTGGGTCAATTTGAAGTTTAAAAGATTTAGTTGTTTCGGTTATATAGGTACCTATCCTTTGTAAATAGGAATCGAGTTGTAAATTTTTTGTCCCTCTGTTTTGAAAAATCATGTGTTTAATAAATAAATATGCAAATGAGGTCGGTTGGAGGACTTGAGCAAAGTCAACTTAGTATAAGCTTCCTAGATTCGATATCCGAGCGCCCCTCCTATAAAAATGAGTGTTTATAGCCAAATATTGAAAATGGAGCTTGCAAGGTCACACATCTTGTGACATGAGTGAATAAACACGAGAGGAGTGAACAATTGTGAGCACATCCTTTGCTTGCGAGACGCTTTGAATAATAAGTGAAGGTTTCATGTGTAAGTTTATATTTTGGCCTAACGTGCGTATGCTAAGTAATTGATAAAAAATTGTTCCTTTTAATGGTCTTTTGTTTTGAATAGATGGTCTAACTTATATGTGCATAGGGTCCAAATTGACATGATTTTTAGTTATGATTGATGTTGTCTTGGTTGCTACCTAAGGTGTCTATTCTTTTTCTACTTTGTAGTTTGTTATCCGCATTGTTTAGATCCTTGTTTTCCTTGAGGACAAGAAAAGTCTAAGCTTGGGGATATTTGTTAAGTGTATTTTTAGGCATGTTTTCATACCTTTTTATCCATGTTTTATCTTGCATTTGATTCCCTTTATTGCATATTTTCATGTTTTTCGGGATTTCAAGAATAGCAATCTACTTTCACATTTTGTGGTTGTTTTCAGGTGCTTTTGAGGGATGAATCTTGTATTGGATGACAATGGGAGGCTACACAAGAAATTTCAGAAGAAACGGAGCTCAAACGAAGAAATTACAAAAATGTCGTCCCGAAGTCAGTAGAGTACACGGCCCATGTAACTTTATGGGCAAAAGTTACACGGCCGTGTAACTTTGCTATGCCACGTGGGTGCCCTGTCAGCTCAGGGAAAGGTCCAGGAGCAATGCAGGATTACACGACCGTGTAATCGTGGCCCAAGAAGTTACACGGCCGTGTAACTTTCAGCTCAGGGAAAGGATCAGGAGAAATGCAGGATTACACGACCGTGTAATCTTGGCCCAAGAAGTTACACGGCCGTGTAACTTTTACTGGTGTCCAGATCTACTTTTTGGCCCACTGTGAGTTGTTTACTCCTTCTTTGTGCTATCATCCTCATGCTACACGACCAGATGCAGATCCAACCTGATTTTGAGGCCATGTGATGAAGGAAGTGGGTCTTGGAATGATGATGTTTGCCATTGTTCAATTTACCATTTTACCCTTGGTGTGTTAGTATAAATAGAAGTGATTGGTTAGCCTTAGAACCATCCCCTTATTCCATTATCTTCTGAATACTCTCTAGATACATTGTGTTTGTGTTTGTGTGCAACTTCAAGTATGGATTATCTCCATTTTGTAAGTTTATTTCTCTTTTACTAGTCATGAGTGGCTAGTAACCTTATTTTCTGGTTTTGTATTAAGGATTATGATTGTGATTTAATATAAAGTTTGATGTTTAATTTTATCTCTTTCTAGTGATATGATTTTGAGATTTAACAAGTGTTTGGTTTTTATTTATTTCATATTGGCCATTTGATCTTAAATATAAATCAATCTAGTCATACAAATTATGAAATCCGTAATTGTTTCATAAAATGTTATTTGTGACAATCATCTTTAATTGGTGAAAATCATATCTCATGTTTTAACGCTTCAACGCTTGTTTAAGAGTATTGAACATTGTTGGGAACATTCACATAAAACATAATGCAATCTTTCATTCAAACTCTATGATCTCATCTAGATTTGATTAGTAAGATTAGTCTTAGTTAACGAGCTTCTCTTGACTAAGGTACTTTAGGTGAATGGTGTATGTGCGAGCTTTCGGCATACACAAAGTACCAACTTAGAAAGATTAAAGTTATAAACATCATTCTTATTGTTATTTCCAATCATATGACTACAAATACAAAACCAGAATTTGTCCCCAAATTATAAAAGCAATCATTCTATATTCTGTCCCAAGTTATTTTTTTCTCAACATTTATATAATTGTATTCCAACTCTTCATCAAAACCCCCCTTTTGGTTACTTTCTTTACAAGTTTAACTTCCGTGAAATCAAGGTGTAATCCATTAGACCATCGCTCTCCGTGGATCGACTCTGCTTGCCATTTATACTACATAATTAGTATTTATAACAAGTAGTGCAATCACGAAATATTGGTAATTAACAAATCATTTTAAACCATATTTCAACTCTTTTAATTTGTTGGTTACGACACTCAACAATTTTGAAAAAACTTCATAAGCTTGTTGGAACACAAGTCTGCGTTTCTTTTTAAAAAGTTAGTTTATAACCAAAATTTTTGTTAGCCAAACAAACTTAATAATGCTCGAAAATACATTAGCTTATGAGCTATCTGTGACATACAAAGTCATATGATCTTTTCACAATGATGCTCGACTCAATGATGAAATCTAGTTCTTCTAGATATGTATTTGTTTTTGGGTAAAGAGGACGGTACCTCTGGAAAATTTAATTAATAAAAAAAATAAATACAATTGAAGGCTGGGGACTCCCCACCTAAGAAACAACAAAATGACCCATTGGAACAGACCCCAATGGACAACAAGGCTATACTAGGAACCAAAACAGGATTTGGAACCAGAGAACATAACAGGAACAAAAAAGCAAACATCCTGCAAAAAAAACAAACCATACAAGCAGAGAAAAATATAGTAGAAAAGATGAGAAATGAGAGAATAAAGGACCATAGTGGAAAATAGGAGATACATCTCTCAACGTTAGGGGATGGACCAGATCCTTTTAGCCAAAATAACATTAGGGGAAGGTTTCATAGACAGACTCAGCAGTCTACAACGGACATCATCAATAATAGTCTTGACAATAGCATGATACGATCTTCTCTTATTCTTAAAAATCCGGTTATTTCTTTCCTGCCAAATGTGGTAGATAGCTCCCGCAAGCACAAGTCTTCGGATAACGGACCAGACAGTCTTACCCTTAGAGATGGGCTTGAGAAGATTGATGATATCCGACCAGCAATTTGTGGGAAGGAGAGGTTCATAACATGCTGAAGATCATGCCAAACCATAGAAGGGAAAGAACATTCAAAGAAAAGATGAGGAAGGGAATCGGAACAATCACCGCAGAAGACACAGATGAGGTTGGGAGAACCAAACAACTCCCAGCTTCTGATTTTATCATGGGTCTTGAGACGATCTTTGAGAGCAACCTAGAGAATGAAGGCATGTCTAGGGATATTCTGGGAGAACCAAACAAGATGATACCAGTCGACAGGCTGTTCCGAGGGGCGGATAGAGTGCCAGACAGAACGGACCGAAAAATGAGAGACCTTATCGTCGCAAGATTTCCAGAGGAGTTTATCAGGAACGGACGTTGAAAGAGAAGGGGGTTATGAGAAAGGAGAACGGGATGGGAGTCCTGCCAGCAATGGGGGCGCACCCAACACCCGTTAAGAACAAGGTCAGCAACCTTAGAATCAGGAGTAAAGCTAATCAGGAGTAAAGCCCGCAACCTTAGATATGTATTTGTTAGCATGCTAACTCGCCCCAAATTGATAATCATGAGAAATTTAAATATCTAAAACTCGATTAGAATTGTTATTGAGTTAGTTTGGAACTGGGAGTTGAGCTATTACGAAATGGTATCAGAATTCGAGCAATAACTTCTCGAGATGCAATGAGTTAGTGACTCTTCAACTAATGGTGCTGGGTACACACTTGGTGAGTATGTAAGTTGTTTAAGTGGAAGAATTTGTAATAACTCAATTTATATCAACAGAAAATAAGAAGTTTGAACCATTGTCCGTATTAGGTTGTTAATAACTTTTCTTATGGTTTTAAGTTGATACGAGGACTATTATCATAAATTTTATAAAAGATGACAAAGGTTTATGACACAATTATGTGTCGTAATACTTCAAATTTTAAAATAGATGACTTTTTTTATGACATTCAATTTTGTTTGTCATAAAGCTGGTATGTGACATAGTTTGTGTGTCATTAAATGTATTTTTGTCTACTCGTGGCTGCTAGTTGTGGTTTAAGTGTGAAAGTTTGATATAACTTGCTTCACATTTTCCACTGTGGGCCACTCATCAGTCTACAACGGACACCATCTCTAAGGGTAAGAATGTCTGGTCCGTTATCCGAAGACTTGTGCTTGCGGGAGCTATCTACCATATTTGGCAGGAAAGAAATAACCGAATTTTTAAAAATATGAGAAGAACATATCATGTTGTTGTCAAGTCTATTATTGATGATGTCCGTTGTAGACTGATGAGTCTGTCTATGAAACCTTCAATTAATGTTATTTTGGCTAAAAGGATGTGGTCCCTCCCTTAACGTTGAGAGTTATACTTCCTATTTTCCACTGTGGTCCATTATTCTCTCCTTTCACATCCTTTCCACTATATATTTCTCTACTTGTATTGTTTGTTTTTTTGCAGGATGTTTGCTTTTTATGTTCCTGTTATGTTTTCTGCTTCCAAAATCTGTTTTGGTTCCTAGTATAGCCTTGTTGTCCATTGGGGCATGTCCCGATGGGTTTTTGTTGTTTCTTAGGTGGGGAGTCCCCAGCTTTCAATTGTATTTATTCTTTTTATTAATAAAATTTGCCTGAGGTACCGTCCTCTTTACCCAAAAAAAAACTTGATTCACATTGATAAAAGAACAAGAAGTGAGACCATTATGTAAGACTTAGTTTGTGGATTTAAAATAATTATCATGTAAATTGGTCACAAAACCATCATGTTAGTCTATTACTTTTGAGTTTGAAATCGTTTACTTAAACCAAAAGCTTTGAGTGTTATTGTTACAGCCGACCGATTTGTTAACGAGCAACCCGAGAAAGGAGTATACTTTAACTCCATGCTTTTCAAAAGCTAAACTGTCCTTATTTACATAAAAAGTGGTTTGTGGCATGAATCATATATAAAGACAAATGCCCATTGAATTAGCAACTCGTCATGATTAACTATATATTCAATCAACTTCTAGAACTTGGTTTTTGAGAAAGTGGTTATTATTGTAAGAATATATATAATTTATTATTTATGTTTATCATGTTGGTAGAAAAAATTTTTTTAAGTAAATTTGATCAAACTTATATTGACTCGTTAAAAAGTTGCGTACAGCAACTTGTTCTGCGGTATGTGTGCTTTGCCACGCATGATGATGAGAAAAAAATAAAAGAAATATCAAACATGCATAAAATGATGACTAAATTGCATGTGTCTCCTAACAATGGACATAAAAATCCACTTTACATTGTAGATTTCCTCTTTCACGCACCCACGATTTTCAATGTATAAAATACGGGTGTGGCATATAATTTTTTTTTCATATTTAGAAAAAAGAAATTATATATATTCCTATATTTTGTAATTATATATATTCCTATAGTTTGTACTACTCATGTTAAATGATGACAAATGTTATATCTAAAAAATTTGTTATAATTTAACATGAGAAGATGGATAGGAGGAAAATGTATGAAAACGTATGATTTCTCCTAGAAACAAGAAAACACTCAGTTATGTCGTGGTGTACTGCGTAGGGTGAACTATTACACAATCCTACTATTCACCAGATGAAAAAGGACATTATCAAGGTTTCAAGAGAGCGTAACAAATCCCTTGGGTTAGACTATGAGGGATATTGATGTAGTCCGTTAGAGATTGTATGTAAGCTAAAGTTTAGACACGAATTTAATAAAGAATGTCATTTTTAACACTTAGCCCTAACCACAATAGCTTTTGTGTCATTTTCCCAAATCAAGATGGGCTTTAATGTCCTAGAAAATTGATAATGACTTTTTTAACACTTAGTCCTAACCACAAAGACTTTTGTGACATTTTCACAAATCATGAAAGGGTTTAGGGCTGTTTGGTAGCATTTGAATCATTTAGTTCTGAATGATTAAACTGTCTGAATCATTCAAAGGCTCTAAACGAACTGTATATGAATGGATACATGCTATTTGATTAGACCTATGAATGAACTGTACTAAATGATAAAAATGACCATTTTATCCTTCTGAAGAACAACTTCACCAAAATCATATTTCCAACATAGATTAGAACATTTCAGCAAAGAAAAATCAACAAAGCTTCAATATATGTTTGTTAACATCAAAATAGATTTCTAACATCACAAAATCAGATTTCATTATATGAAAATGATCAAAAGCTGAAAAAGAACACACAAATATGGTATTTTAGAAAAGCTTGAATATATCTTAACACAAAATTAGATTTTAGCATATAAACTCAGATGAGGAACACAGGAATTTGATATTCAGCAAAGCTTCAATATATCTGAACACAAAATCAGATTTCCCATATAAGAAAATCAAATTTTAGCACACAAAATCAAATTTCCAACATCAAAAATCTAATTTCTAAAGCCAAAGATCCTAAAAAATCAAAAAAAAAAAAAAACCAAAATATTTCAGCATATAAATACCTTTAAAAGGCTGTCAACGTCAAAGGTGGACCGGTCAGCGATGTAGCAGTCGCCAAAGATGGAGCAGTCGATGCCGGAGAGGGACCAGATGCGTCACAGGTGGGGATGGAAGTTGTAAAGGCTGGTCGGACGTTGGAGATGGAATATGGAAGGAGGACAGGAGGGTTGGTCGGTGCCAGGGAGGGAGGAGGGTTGGTCGTCGACGTCAAGGTAGTCGTCAGAAAAAATTTGGAAAAAGAGATTATGCTGGTATATTTCTCGCTTATATTTCATTTTTCTCTTAATGGTTTAAAAGCCTATTAAGAGGCTCTAACCCATTCAAATGTATCATTATTTGCAAACCAAACGCTCTTAATCATCAATAACCTCTTAATAATTCATTTTAAGAGACTATCAAACACCCTCGTAATGCTCTAAAAACTCATGAATGATTTTTTCAATATTTAAACGTAACTACAATGACTTTTGTGTTATTAACCCTATTATAAATTAAAAAACTTAATAAATAAATTGGTTATATGGCTTTTTTTTTTGATAACCGAAGACCCCACCCGACCCATCCTTTGGATGACCCTGATGAAGCAACCTCGGGGCTCACGCATACCTGGCAGCAGGGTGGTCCGGGTCAATCACCTACGGGGGTAGAGAGGTGGCCAGTGGCCATCCCCTGATTGAAACCTAACACTCCCTATGGGGAAAGGGAGGGAGTGGGATTAGAACTTGGAACCTCTTTATAGGGGAAGAGAAAGAGTCCAAAGCCTTATCTACTAGGCCATCAGGGTGATGGTTGTTTTTTTTTTTTTTTTTTTTTTTTTTTTGATAACCGAGGACCCCACCCGACCCATCCTTTGGATGACCCTGATGAAGCAACCTCGGGGCCCACGCACACCTGGCAGCAGAGTGGTCCAGGTCAATCACCTACAGGGTAGAGAGGTGGCCAGTGGCCATCCCCTGATTGAAACCTAACACTCCCTATGGGGAAAGGGAGGGAGTGAGATTAGAACTCGGAACCTCCTTATGGGGGAAGAGAAGGAGTCCTAAGCGTTATCCACTAGGCCATCAGGATGATGGTTCAGGGTGATGGTTGTTATATGGCTTTTAAAGTGTTAAATGTAAGAAATGTCTATCTATTCTTATTTATGCATTTGGTAACAATTACTTTCATTTATTATTATATTCTAAAAGTGTATCCAATTATAAACTATTTTTCAATTGATCAAAAATTTAAAATTATGATATTTTAATAAATAATTCAAAGTAAATGTTATAGGACCAATAACAAAAACTTCATATACAACCTTATAATAAAATAAGTGAAATTTTCTTTTTATCTTATATTTAACATTTTATTAAAATTGCCCTTCTAACTTTTAAAGCTCATAATATTTTCTGTCTTAAAACATTCAATAAAGAAAATAAATAAATATGACAAATTTCATTGATAATTCTCCAAGAAATAATTAGAAAATAGTCAAATCACATAGCCTATATATTCACAGATGACATGTGTGAAATCATCAAAAGAACACCGGTTTGATTTTTATAGATGATCTGTGAATTTCACAGATGACATCTGTAAAACTATGAGTCCAATTTGAAAAAAAATTCCAAAAAAAGATCGTATATGAGTATTTGTGAAAATCCAGACTTTGTTTATGAAAATCCCGACACGATCTAGGGAAATCTAAAAGAACGTACTTTTTAAAGTTTTTTTTTTTTTTTTTTTTTTTTTTTTGTGTTAGATGTCTTTAAAAACCATTACACAACAAAAAGTGAATGTTATAGTTTTCACATACATGAATAATGAAAAAATGATTTCTCATCTATGCAAAATCCTTGGATCCATTTGAAAAATCTTCTAAAAATTAGTTTTATGTTATTTCCGCTCGTCAAATTTACAATATCAAGATTTCTTTTGCTAAGGAATTAGTTTTGAAAACTTCTAACACAATTTTTTTTAAAATGATGATTTTTAGATTTTCGCACATAAAATTAGATTTTTGCGGATAAATGCGGATTTTCATAAATGATCATCTGCAAGATTTTTATTATTATTTTTCAAATTGGACCCATATTTTCAGACGACATCTGCAAAATTTGCGGGCTATCTGCGAAATCATCAAAACAACACATTTTTGAGGATTTTCGCAAACGTCATCTCTGAAAATGTGGGCTATAATGGTGATTTTAATATTTTTGATAATTTTTTGACATGTAGTCGATGAGATTAGCCATATTTCTCATTTTCTCTTTAATAACCTTATGTTTTTGGATAAAATTTTTATGGACGGATACATAAATGATAAAACAACCAAATATGGAAATATCGCGGTCTCTGTAAGCTTTCTCATCAGAAAGCTATGAGAAAGCTGCCCCCTGGATCGCTGCGTGGAACTCTCGCGGTCTTTGTAAGCTTTCTCATCAGAAAGCTTTGAGAGAGCTTATCCATGATCAAAATCTACAAATTTGTGCCGCCATTGAAACTCGTGCTTCATTCTCTAATCTCCCTCGTATCTGTAGTCGTGTCTTTGGCTCCTGGTCTTGATCTTCCAACGGGCTTTTTTGCCCTATAGGGACTAGAATTGTGGTTGCCTGGGACCCGCTGGCTGTTGATATGATGCTTCTCGACTCCAATGATCAAGTTATGCATTTCAGCGTTAAAATTCGTGCTTCTAATAAATCATTCTTCTGCTCGTTCATCTATGCTCATAATAATCACATGCTGCGTCGCTCTCTATGGGATTCTCTTGCGGCTCATAAACATGTTGTTAAAGCTGCCCCCTAGATCGTGTTGGGTGATTTCAATGTTGCTCTTGACATGAAAGATAGCACCGCTGGGGCGTCTGGTATCTCTCGTGGCATGGATGATTTCATGGACTGTGTGAATCGGATTGAGATGGAGGACCTTAATTTCAAAGGTCTCTTCTACACCTGGACCAAGTCTCCTAACGGTTCCGGTGGTATTCTCAAGAAGCTTGACCGTGTCATGGGTAATCCGCGCTTCGTTGCTTCTTTCCCCTCTGCTTCTGTCACTTTTCTCCCTTACCGATCGTCCGACCATTCCCCTGTTATGCTTTCTCTCCCCCTCAGATCCCCGTTCAAGCCTAAACCGTTCAAGTTCCCTAATTTTCTGACCTATAAGAATGAGTTTAAGCATGTTGTTGCTTCTTCTTGGGATCCCAATATCCCCGGCCATCAGATGTATAAGGTTTTCCAAAACCTGAAAAATCTGAAAGCGCCTTTACTAAGCTGCTGCGTAGCCAGGGCAACCTCTTCTCTAAGGTTATCTCTCTTCGTACTGAGCTTGATAGAGTTCAGATTGCTCTGGATCGGGACCCTTTCAATAGGGCTCTCCGTGACGAACAATGCAGGTACCTTCTCTCTTATAACGAGGCTTGCCTGGATGAAGAGAGGTTCCTGAAACAGAAGGCTAAGGTTGACTGGCTTCGTGAGGGTGATAAAAACTCTGCTTTCTTCCACAAGTCTGTTAAAAACCGTAATTCTCGCAATCGTATCGACTCCATCCAGGATGCCCAAGGCAGCTGGATTTTTGGGGATGCCCTCCCCAATCTGTTCGTCTCCCACTTCCAAACTTTCTTAGACACAGCCCACCCCTCCATTGCTATTCGTGACCCGTGTTCCCTCTTCTCTAATAAGCTCTCCCCTCTTCAGTCTGCCGCCAAGCTTACTGCTGTTACGGATGAGGAGGTTAAGTGCATCTTGTTCCAGATGGGCGATGATAAAGCGCCCGACCCAGATGGTTTCTCGGTTAAGTTCTTCAAGTCTACTTGGGATATCGTGGGGCATGATGTTTGTTCGGCGGTTAAGGAGTTCTTCACTTCTGGTAAAATCCTTAAGTCGCTCAACAACACCGTGCTTGTTCTCATCCCTAAGGTTGACTCCCCGTCTATAATCACTGATTTCTGCCCCATCGCCTGTTGTAACGTTGTTTACAAATGTATCAGCAAGATCATTGCGGATCGTATCAAGAACCACCTCTCTTCTCTGGTTGATGAAAACCAGTCTGCTTTCATTCCAGGGCGCCTGATCACTGACAATGTTCTTCTTGTCCAGGAGCTCATGCGTGATTATCATTGTCATCGTGGTCCCCCCAGGTGTGCGTTTAAAGTTGATATCCAAAAAGCTTACGATACGGTTGATTGGTTTTTTCTTCGCAACATCTTGGTTGGGTTTGGTTTCCCCATTCATATGATTGACAGGATCATGACGTGTGTCTCCACTGCTGCTTACTCTGTGAGCATCAATGGTAATATGCACGGATTCTTCGACGGTCAAAGGGGCATCCGTCAGGGTGACCCCCTCTCTCCCTATCTCTTCACTCTTGTCATGGAGGTGCTTAACCTTATGATCAAGAGAAACATCTCTGACTCCGATTCTTTTAAATTCCATCGGCAATGTGAGGAGCAAAGTATCACCCATCTCTGCTTTGCCGATGACCTTCTTCTCTTCTGTCATGGCGATATCTCTTCGGTTCGTGTCATAAATGACTCTCTTGCTGAATTCTCTAGGGTCTCTGGGCTCCACCCTAACGAAGCGAAGAGTGAAGCCTTCTACTACAATGTTGGTGAAAGGACCAGAGCTTCCATTAATCGTATTGTTAGGTTTCCAGAGGGATCTCTCCCTGTCCGATACCTTGGTGTCCCTCTCATCACCACTCGTCTTGTCCACAAGGACTGTAAACGCCTAGTTGATAAAGTCAAATGCAGGATTAACGATTGGAAGAACAAGTCTCTCTCTTTTTCCGATCGTCTCCAACTAATCCTCTCTGTCCTTTCTTCCATGCAAATTTATTAGGCTTCCGTTTTTATTCTTCCTAAATCTATCTCTAACAAGATTGAGAAACTCACTAGGGGTTTCCTCTGATGCAACGGTGAGATGAAGCGTGGTAAAGCCAAAGTCTCATGGAAGACTGTATGTCTCCTTAAGACCCATGGTGGTCTGGGTATTCGTAACCTTGCTGTTTGGAATATTGCCCTTATGGCTTCCCATACCTGGAGACTCCTTTCTAATAAGGATTCTCTCTGGGTCAGGTGGATCCACTCGTACCGCCTCTGTGGGCGTAACTTCTGGGATGCCCCCAAGAAGCGCGGTACGGGCTATGCATGGCGCAATATCCTCGACATGCGGGGTAAGATTAGGGGCTTTATTGTCTCCAAGGTTGGTGATGGCTGCTCTACGTCTGCTTGGTTCGATAACTGGCATCCTGCTGGTCCCCTCTCTCAGCTCTTATCCGCCCGTAACATCCATACTACAGGATTCACTGCTGATTCTAAGGTTGCTGACCTTGTCCTCAACGGGTGTTGGGTGCGCCCCTATTGCTGGCAGGACTCCCATCCCGTTCTGCTTTCTCATAAACCCCCTTCTCTTTCCACGTCCGTTCCTGATAAACTCCTCTGGAGATCTTGCGACGGTAAGGTCTCTCCTTTTTCGGTCCGTTCTGTCTGGCACTCTATACGTCCCTCGGACCAGCCTGTCGACTGGTATCATCTTGTTTGGTACTCCCAGAATATCCCTAGACATGCCTTTATTCTCTGGGTTGCTCTCAAAGATCGACTCAAGACCCATGATAAAATCAGAAGCTGGGAGACTAACGCCAACCTTATCTGTGCCTTCTGCGGTGATTGTTCCGATTCCCTTCCACATCTTTTCTTTGAGTGTTCTTTCCCTTCTATGGTTTGGCATGATCTTCAGCATGTTATGAACCTCTCCTTCCCCACAAATTACTGGTCGGATATCATCAATCTCCTCGAGCCCATCACTAAGGGTAAGACCGTTTGGTCCATTATCCGAAGACTTGTGCTTGCGGAGCTATCTACCACATTTGGCAGGAAAGAAATAACCGGATTTTTAAGAATAAGAGACGATCGTATCATGATGTTGTCAAGACTATTATTGATGATGTTCGTTGTAGATTGATGAGTCTCTCTATGAAACCTTCTCCTAATGTTATTTTGGCTAAAAGAGTATGGTCCCTACCCTAACGTTGATAGATGTATCTCCTATTTTCCACTGTGGTCTATTATTCTCTCTTATCTCATCTTTTCTATTATATTTTTCTCTGCTTGTATGGTTTGTTTTTTTACAGGATGTTTGTTTTTTATGTTTCTGTTATGTTCTCTGGTTCCAAAACCTGTTTTGGTTCCTAGTATTGCCTTGTTGACCATTGGGGCCTGTCTCAATGGGTCTTTTTGTTGTTTATTTGGTGGGGAGTCCCCATCCTTAAATTGTATTTATTCTTTTTATTAATAAAATTTGCCAGAGTTACCGTCCTCTTTACCCAAAAAAAACATATAACAAATAATCATATCTTCTAACTTTACTAAAAAATATCATTGATTTTATGGTCGTGCGAAACAACTATTACTTTGTAAGACTATTTTTGACAGAAATCAGTTACAAATGAATTTGCGTTATTTTTTAATTTTACAAAATAACTTTTATGTAATAGACTGAATATTTTCAATATGAGTTTTTCTTAACCTCGTGATTGGATTATTTTTATCGTGAAAGGGCCAAATTTTGACGATATGAAAAGTAAATCAAAGTAATATTTTACCAATTACTATAATCTGTGGAAAGTGCCTTCAAAGACATATGGTTAGTCAAAGATGTGGCTGCCCATTATTCTTAAAACCCATGTGAAGAATAAGTTTTCAACAAATTGATTCAAGCTTCTAAAATGGCATGCAATCCAAGTTTTATTTTCAACAATGGCATGTAAACAATTTGCTATAAATAGGTTAGAAGATTAGTTTCAAAATCACACCAACACCAAAACATCTCAATCTTCTCTTCTTGTTCATACATAAGAGTTTTATAAACTTTTTGTATCTTTTATATTCTCCAAATGTTTTGTAAACACCGCAAAGTATTGTGAATTGGTTCTCGGCTTCCTCCGCCCGTGGTTTTTTCCGATTTGGGTTTTCCACGTAAATCCTCGTGTCTCTATTTTATTTACTTCATTCGTATTTCGTTGTGATTATTACCGTTTGATAATTTTGATCCTATTCCGCATTGAGCTAATATTGTCTAAAGTCAATTCGGATCCGTCATATTTTACAACAATTGGTATCAGAGCGTTCGGGTTTTGATATTAGCTTGTTGGGATTATTTCATCAAGTAATTAATCATGTCTTCGGTAAAATACGATATTCCGCTGCTGGATCGGAATACCCGATTTCCGCTGTGGCAAGTAAAGATGAGAGATATTCTCATTCAGATGGATTTACACAAGGCGCTCTTGGGCTTCGAAAGGATGCCCAATACATGGACCGAAGAAGAAAAGGAGATGAAAGATCTGAAGGCTTTATCTCAAATTCGTTTGCACTTGTCAAACGATGTTTTACAAGATGTTCTAAAAGAAACGTCGGCGGCTGCTTTGTGGCCGAAGTTGGAGCAGTTATTGATGACAAAGAGCTTACCGAACAAGTTGCATCTAAAGCAACGGTTGTTCAATCTCAAGATGATTGAAGGAGGCTCGCTAGCTGAACATTTGTCTACATTCAAAGAGTTAGTAAATAACTTGGAGAATATGGATGTTCAATATGAAGATGAAGACTTGGCTTTATTTTTGTTGTCATCGTTGCCCGAATCCTATAGCCATTTTCGTGATACAATCATCTACAGTCGTGACACTCTTGTTTTAGATGAAGTCTTTACAGCTTTGGATTCTAAAGAGAAGATGAAGCATATTACCGGTGGTGGTTCAAGTGATTCTAAAGCCGAAGGTTTGAATGTCAGAGGAAGAACAACAGAGAGAAGTAGAACTTCTCAATCTTCCAACAGAACCAGATCCAAGTCAAAAGGCAAACGAAAGTTTTTCAACTATTGTCACAAGAAAGGACATGTGCTTGAAGAATGTTTCAAGTTGAAGAATAAAGAAAAAGAGAAGGCTGCAGCAAATGGTAAACAAGCTAGCACTTCGGGTGAAGCCGATGTAGCAGAGGTCGAATGTATTGGAGAACTCTTGACAGTTTATTCAGATAAACTGGATTCCACTGGTGATTGGATACTCGACTCTGGTTGTACTTTTCATATGTGTCATAACAAAAGTTGGTTTTACACATTTGAAAAGGTTAACCAGGGCTATGTGTTGATGGGTAACAATACTACATGTCTAGTTCTTGGACATGGTTCAGTCAGAATCCGTATGTTTGATGGCGTTATCCGAACCATTGGGGATATTAGATATGTCCCTGACCTCAGAAGAAACTTGTTATCTCTCAGTTCCTTTGATAAAAAGGGATACGAGTTTGCCGGTAAAGGTGGAGTTCTCAGGGTGTTCAAAGATGGTTCCGACAAATTGAGAGCCAATCGAAAAACCTCCGACCTCTACTTTCTTGACGGGCAAACAATTTCGAGTGATGCTGCTGTTGTTTCAAAGTCTCTTTCTGATCCAGATCAGTCCCGTCTTTGGCACCTTCAACTTGGCCATATGAGTTTTCAAGGCATGTCAGAATTGAGTCGAAGAGGTTTACTTGGTCAACAAAAGATTGTTGATTTGGATTTCTGTGAAGACTGTGTATATGGCAAGGCAAAACGAGTGAGGTTTGCAAGTGGTATCCATACAACGAGAGGACCACTCGACTATGTCCACTCGGATTTGTGGGGACCATCTCGAGTTGCTTCTAAAGGTGGAGCTAACTATATGCTCACTATCATTGACGATTTCTCCAGGAAGGTGTGGTGTTTCTTCTTAAAACATAAGGGAGACGTTTTCTCTACCTTCAGAGACTGGAAAGTTCAGGTTGAAAAGCAATCAGGATTGGTGGTAAAGTATCTTCGTACGGATAATGGACTAGAGTTTTGCTCAGAAGAGTTTAATGCCTATTGTCGAAAGGAAGGCATTACTCGACATCGCACGATAGTCTATACGCCTCAACAAAATGGTGTAGCCGAAAGGATGAATCGCACCATTATGGAGAAGGTCAGATGTATGCTTTCAAATTCCAAATTGCCAAAGTCCTTATGGGCGGAGGCTGCTTCTACTGCTTGCTATGTTATCAACCGATCACCGTCACGGGCAATCGAAAATAAAACTCCGTATGAGTTATGGTCCGGGAAACCTACCGATTATACACATCTGAAACCTTTCGGATGTCCAGCTTATGCACGAGTTGACAATGGGAAGTTAGAACCGAGAGCACTTAAATGTGTCTTTCTTGGTTATAATCCAGGAGTTAAATGTTACAAGTTATGGAGCAATGATCTAAATAAAATCATCATCTCAAGAGATGTTACTTTTGACGAGTCTGCTATGATTCATCAAACTTCCGACTCTACAGAAGATACAATCGCATCATCAAAAGCAAATGAAGAGAAAGCTCAAATGGAGGTGGAGTTTCCTACTTCACCTGTCACCATTCCGAGTCCAGTTGAGCAACAAGAGTCTTCCTCGCCAAATGAGCATGTCGTTGTTGAAGATACAATAATTTCACAACCACAAGCTACTACTCGAAGCATTGCAAGAGATAGGCCGAGAAGACAAATTGTTCCTCCAAAGAGGTATGCTGAAGCTGAACTTGTTGCTTATGCTTTTATTGTTGCTAATGATATTGAGTCGGAAATGGAGCCTCTAAATTATGATGAGGCTATCAAATCTAAAGACTCAAGTGATTGGATGATTGCTATGCATAATGAGATGGAATCCTTGCAAAGAAATGGTACTTGGGATTTAGTTCCTATTCCAAAAGGGAAAAGGCCAGTTAAATGCAAGTGGGTCTACAAGCTCAAAGAACCTGTTAACCCGGATGAGAAACCAAGATATAAAGCTCGGTTGGTAGCTAAAGGCTACAGTCAAATTCCAGGCGTTGACTATACTGACATCTATTCCCCAGTAGTCAAACACACTTCTATTCGTGCATTGTTGGGGTTAGTTGCTTCAAATGATTATGAGTTGGAGCAACTAGATGTTACTACAGCTTTCCTAAATGGTGAGCTTGAGGAAGAGATTTTCATGCAACAACCTGCAAGTTTTGTAGTTCCTGGCAAGGAGGACTACGTATGTAAACTGAAGAAATCTCTTTATGGCCTCAAGCAGTCTCCTAGACAATGGTACAAGAGGTTTGATTCTTTCATGACAGTCACAAATTCGGCAGGTGCACCTATGATAACTGCGTTTATTTCAAGAAAGGTGACGATGGTTCAAAGATCTACTTACTCTTGTACGTGGATGACATGTTAATTGCAGCGAAAGATATGAAGGAGATTCAGAAGTTAAAAGACCGGTTGAAAGCGGATTTTGAAATGAAGGACTTAGGAGCTGCCAAGAAAATTTTAGGTATGGAAATTGTTCGTGACAGGAAGTCTAGGATCTTGCATCTTTCTCAAAAAGGTTACATTGAGAAAGTCCTAAGACGTTTTATTATGCATGAAGCAAAGCCTGTCAACACACATTTTGCAGCTCATTTCAAGTTATCATCCGCTTTAAGTCCTACTACTGAGACTGATATGGAGTACATGGCACGCGTACCATACTCTAGTGCTGTTGGATCTTTGATGTATGCTATGATCTGCACACGCCCTGATTTGGCTTATGCAGTTAGCATGGTTATTAGATATATGGCGAACCCGGGAAGAGAACACTGGAAAGAAGTACAGTGGATCTTACGTTATCTACGCGGTACGTCTTCTATGTGTCTACGTTATGGAAAATCTAACACTGGGGTGGTTGGATATGTTGATTCAGATTTTGACAAAGACTTGGATAAACGAAGATCCATTACAGGGTATGTGTTTACACTGAACAGTTGTGCTATTAGTTGGAAAGCCCGGTTACAGTCTACAGTTGCACTGTTGTTAGGTGTATTTCTAAGCATGTTTTCATGCCTTTTTATCCTTGTTTTACCTTGCATTTCATTCTCATTATTGCATATTTTCATATTTTTCGGGATTTCAAGAATAGCAACCTACTTTCACACTTTGTGGTTGTTTTCAGGTGTTTTTGAGGATTGAATCTTGCATTGGATGACAATGGGAAGCTACACAAGAAATTTCAGAAGAAACGGAGCTCAAACGAAGAAGTTACAAAAATCGAAAATCATCCTGAAGACAGAATGTTACACGACCGTGTAACTTTTGCCCTATAAGTTACACGGCCGTGTAACTTTGTTATGCCACGTGGATGCCATGTCAGCTCAGGGTAGGGTCCAGGGACTTTGCAGGATTACACGACCGTGTAATCTTGGCCCAAGAAGTTACACGGCCGTGTAACTCCTCCTGGTGACCAGATCTACTTTTTCACCCACTTTGAGTTGTTTATTCCTTCTTGTGCTGTCATTCCCATGCTACACGACCAGATCCAGATCCAACCTGATTTTGAGGCCATGTGATGAAGATAACGGGTGTTGGAATGATGATGTTTGCCATTGTCCATTTTACCATTTTGCCCTTGGTGTGTTAGTATAAATAGATGTGTCTAGTTAGCCTTAGAATCATCTCTTATTCCATCTCCTATCTTAAATACTCTCTAGATACATTGTGTTTGTATTTGTGTGCAACTTCAAGTGTGGATTATCTTCATCTTGTAAGTTTATTTCTCTTTTACTAGTCATGAGTGGCTAGTAACTTTATTTTCTGGTTTTGTATTAAGGATTATGATTGTGATTTAATATAAAGTTTGATGTTTGATTTTATATCTTTCTAGTGATATGATTTTGAGATTTAACAAGTGTTTGGTTTTTATTTATTTCATATTGGCCATTTGATCTTAAATATCAATCAATCTAGTCATACAAATTATAAAATCCGTAATTGTTTTATAAAATGTTATTTGTGACAATCATCTTTAATCGGTGAAAATCATATCTCATGTTTTAACGCTTCAACGCTTGTTTAGGAGTATTGAACATTGTTGGGAACATTCACATAAAACATAATGCAATCTTTCATTCAAATTCTATGATCTTATCTAGATTTGATTAGTAAGATTAGTCTTAGTTAACGAGCTTCTCTTGACTAAGGTACATTAGGTGAATGGTGTATGTGCGAGCTTTCGACATACACAAAGTACCAACTTAGAAAGATTAAAGTTATAAACATCATTCTTATTGTTATTTCCAATCATATGACTACAAATGCAAAACCAGAATTTGTCCCCAAATTATAAAATACAAAAGCAATTTTTCTATATTTTGTCTCAAGTCATTTATACAATCGTGTTCTAACTAAACATCAAACCCCCCCCCCTTTTGTTACTTTCTTTACAAGTTTAAATCTCGTGAAATCAAGGTATAATCCATTAGACCATCGCTCCCTGTGGATCGACCCTACTTGCCATTTATACTACACAGTTAGTATTTATAACAAGTAGTGCAATCACGAAATATCGGTAATTAATAAATCATTTCAAACCATATTTCAATTCTTTTATTTTGTTGGTTACGACACCCAACAAATTGGCGCCGTTGCCGGGGAGCACGGTATTACTAATATTTTATGCCCAGATCTGATCGAACAGGTACACCTCTTGAGATCAACAAAGAAATAGAAAAGACCGCAAAAATATTAAGAAAGCAAACTAAGCTTCGAAAGAAGCTTGATTACCAAAGATCTCATACTACACCAACACTCTCTCCTACACCACCTTCCACTTCTACTTCTACTCCCGATTTTTCTTCTAACCCATTAAAAATGGATAACGAAGAAAAGACATTGAGACAATGGGGTACGCGAAGAGATACACAACAACCTTTGTGTATAAATTATCCCAATGTGGAGAATTTTGAGCTAAAATCCGGGCTCATACACTTACTTCCAACCTTTAGAGGTTTGGAAAATGAAGATCCTCATAAATTCCTTAAGGAATTTCACGTAGTATGTTCGGGTATGAAGCCCCATAATGTGACAGAAGACCAAATCAAGCTAAGGGCATTCCCCTTTGCTCTTTACGATGCCGCAAAAGAATGGTTGTACTATCTCCCACCGGGGACGATAACAACATGGAACGATATTGCTCAAGCATTCCTTGACAAATACTTCCCGGAGCCAAAAGCTTCAAGCATACGTAGAGAAATTCTCACCTTGCGTCAAGGACGACGAGAGTCCTTGCACACATATTGGGAGAGGTTTAAGAAACTTTGCGCTCGATGCCCACAACACGGTTTGTCTGAACACCAACTTCTCTAAAATTTTTGTGAAGGCCTATCTCATCTTGATAGGCGAATTATAAATGCTTCAAGTGGTGGAGCCTTGCTAGACAAGACTCCATCTCAAATCCGGGCCTTAATTGCTACTTTGGCCGAAGATTCAAAGCATTCAATCGGAGAAGATGAATGGTATTCCGACCCCCCACGAGGAGAAAAGCAAGTAAGTACTCCTCACATTGAAACTCAAATATCTGAACTAACAAAAGCTGTCATTTTGTTAACTAAAGAGAGAGGAGCCGAACCAAAAGCGAGAGCTTGTGGAGTTTGTTTACAACATGGTCACCCGACCGACATGTGCCCATCCTTGCAAGATGAAAACAAGCATGTAAATGCTATGGGTGACCACGTGGGACAAAATTCCAGGAATTTTGACAACAATCAATCGTGGAGAAATGCGCAACCGAGACCTCAATATCAACCACAACATACCGCACCACGAAACCCCTCAGGTATGTCTTTGGAGGAAATTGTCTCTAACTTGGCTAAAAATACAATATCTTTTCAGCAAGAGACAAAAGCAAGCATCCAATTCTTGGAAAAACAAATGGCACAACTTGCAACAGCGGTTGGCAAGTTGGAAAGTAGGCTGGATACTAAATTGCCAGCCCAAACAGAAGCAAACCCAAGGCACAACGTGAGTGCCATCTCCCTTAGAAGCGGGAAGGTTTGCAAGGACCCAAGTGTGCCCAAAGATGCGGAAAAAGAAGGCACAAAGCAAGCGGAAATTCCAAGCCATACTCCATCACCTCCTTTTCCTTCGAGATTCTTAGAATCAAAGAAAGAAAGGGAAGATAGAGAAATCATGGCCACGTTCCGCAAGGTGGAGGTAAACATTCCTTTACTTGAGGCCATTAAACAAGTTCCTAGATATGCTAAGTTCCTTAAGGAACTTTGCACATCTAAAAAGAAACTAAAAGGGGATGAGACAATAAAAGTCAACGAGAATGTCTCGGCAATCATACAAAAAAGATTGCCACCAAAATACGGGGACCCGGGCGTATTCACGGTTCCTTGTAAATTGGGGGATACAAACATACCGAGAGCCATGCTTGATCTCGGTGCCTCTATCAATGTCCTGCCACTTTCAACTTTCAAAAACTTAAAGAAAGGAACATTGAAACGCACCGGAGTCGTTATTCAATTGGCCGATAAGTCTACCATACGTCCAAAAGGCGTGTTGGAAGACGTATTAGTCCAAGTGAATAACTTGGTTTTTCCCGCTGATTTTTATATCATCGATATGGGAGATGACGACTCACCAAATTCAAGTTCCACACTTTTAGGGAGACCATTCTTAAAAACATCGAGAACAAAAATTGATGTTTTTAATGGTACCCTATCTATGGAATTCGATGGTGAAGTTGTAACCTTCAATATTGATCAATCCATCCGCTACCCAAGCGATGTGCCTCCCGAAAACCTAAGGGAAAACAATTCATTGTTACCAAATGAGCATGAAAATAAAAATTTAGTAGCAATGGTTTCTATGAACGAAACAACAACTGGACTTACTGAAGGGTCCAAGCCTGTGGATCGCCAGAATCATCAACGCAATGATCTGGATTTGCAAAATAGAGATCCATCTCCTATACCAAAACAAACGACAAACAAATACCATTTCAAACGGTTTACCGAGTGTTTCTCTACCAACCAAGGAGTGGACATGGAGGAATGTCCAAGGTAAGCTTTCCTCAGCCCCCGTGTATGGGTCCTTAAGCCCAAACACGGGCCCGTGTCGAGCCAAAGACGTTAAACAAGTGCGCTAACCGGGAGGCAACCCGGGGGTATTTTTGTCATTTTTTAAAGTGTGATTTTTTGTGTTTTTATAATTTTTATGTTTATAACTTTCAATTACCTACGTGAGGAAACGATCGGAATCGAAAACGGACTACCGAGGCTAGAGATACGAAAAACGAAAAACGAAAAAACGGGACAGAATGTTACACGGGCCGTGTAACTTTTCACCCTATATGTTACACGACCGTGTAACTTGGAAATATGGTAAAAATTGGTTTTGGTCAATATATAACATTACACGACCGTGTAATTATTCAAGCCAAAATTACACGGCCGTGTAATTATGGCCAGGGGCAATTTCGTCATTTTGCACACTATATAAGGTAAACACTTCATTTTATTCATTCACAAGCTGCGATTTTACCTTCTAGCTCCTGCCGAGTCCGATAGAAAACAAGAACATTTCAATTTCCTCATTTTTTTTCTCCTAATTTCTTCAAGATTTGTTAAACTACAAAGGTTAGTATCATTATTCCTTATCTTTTCCATCATTTTGACCACAAGAATCATCAAATCCATGGTGAAATTCGGATTTCTTGAAACCCTAGAAAATGAGGGTTTTGAATTTTAGTTGCTAAATTGTTGAAATTGCTTAGGTTCAAGCTTGGGGAAGGCTAGAATACAAGGAATCAAGGTCAATATCACCATTGTCAAGCTTCAATTCGGTGAATTCTTTCCAAAACTCAAAATCTTCATAATTTTTGGTTTTTGGCTAAAAAATTGGTTATTGGCTTTGAATTGTGAAACCTTTGTGTTTATATTTGTTTGTTTGTTTGTTTGTGTGTTATTTTTGATCATTTCCTTTGTTAAAAATAATAATAATAATAATAATAATAATAATAATAATAATAATAAAACTTATGGCATCATCGTCCCGTACCTACTCTAGGGGTAATAAAAGGCAAATCGTATACTCGGCCTCTAGTGGCTCTTCCGATGAAGAGCCCGAACAGCAGGACTATGGCATGGGTGATGCGGGTATCTCATTCATGACCGATGCCCAAGAGGCACGTTTTTATAACTTCTTGGAAAGAACTGGACAGGCACAAAAATTCATTGATATCCCAACCTTGCGAGACTTACACATAGAGGCAGGAGTACGCAAACTCCTGTCCAATGTTGGTTGGGAAGGGTTGATGAATATAAGCGAGAAAAGCTATTCCAACCCAACTATTGAATTTTTATCATCCGTCGAATTTAACGCTCATACATCAGTTTTGTCTTTTAGAATGTTCAACAGGTCATACAAAATCACACAAAACCAGTTGTGTGAACTTATTGGCGCACCGGTCGCCAACACTTATGACCAAAGAGGCAAACTGAACAAGTTGTTTCACCGTGAAGTTGGCCCTTTCTGGACAAGGATTTCCACAGAAAATTTCTACCGTCCCAGTGCCGCCAAAGCCTCCAGCATCATCCACCCCGTCCTAAAAGTCACGCACCGCATCATTGCCTCTATCCTCTTCCCACAAGAAGAGATAAGCAAAGCTGGCCTAAATGAGCTTGAGCTTCTCTACTGCATGATTAATCCAGGGCCTAAAACCCCAAATTTTGGATCCTGGATCATGTACAAACTACTTAAACTAAGTAGAAGTTCATCGGGCCAGCTACATTGCGGTGACATTATCACTCTTATAGCCAAACATCCAGCTCTGGGCATCAGGTTTCCTGATAACCTTGAGATAGTCAGAGGTGAGCGATACCTCACCTCTGATGTTCTTGAGGGTATGAGGTTATTTCCACGCCCCCAATCAGACGAAATATGGCAAGCCGACGGACGCGACTATCTGCGGGTCAACAACAGAAATGCCCGAATCCTACGATTAGCCAACCCTGTCTCCACCACAAATTGGAAGCCTCCTTCCAACATGGGAATACAACTACCCGCTCCTAACCTACCCCCTCGAGAGCCCAGCCCACCACCGAGACAGCCCCAGGAGCCTGGCCCTTCAAGCTCTGCTAGCTCATTTCCTCCAGAGCACAGTCTATACATGGAGCAATTTTCTAGCATCAACTCCCAGCTTGCGGATCTTCGCCTTGATTATCAAGGTATCTATGATAATCTGGGTGAGATTGATACACACCAAATGGAGCTGCGCCAAGACTTTGAGCAGTTTAGAGAGAACCAATATAAACATAACCAAGATGTTATGTCTATACTCTCTGACATACAAAGATCTGTTGCCTTCAACCCATGGCAACAGCAGCAACCACTACAGCCACCGCAACAACAGCAGCCAGGCAGCCAACCACCACCGCCCCCTCAATTCCCACCTTACCCGTATTTCCCACCATACCCATACCATCCATTTCCGCCACGGGGACCCTTCCCCGACCCTCAGTAGGTTGTTTCTTTCTTTCTCCTTCCCTAATGCATTGTGGACATTGCATTTATTTTAAGCTTGGGGATGGGGGAATAAATCCCTTTAAAAAAAAAAAAATTTAAAAACAACAAAAATTCAAAAATATTTTATTTCTTGCATTTATTTTAAACTTTTGCATGCATTTTTGTTATCTCTTACTTCTCACCTATGTGACACCTTTAAATTGCAACTATAATACATCTCATAGTTAAACTTCTTGTATTTTTGTCCCCTATCTACATGCAACATCACCATCTTTTGAAACTTTAGATCTTCATTAGGAACTTCTTTTTATTAATTTTCTAGCATAGATACGATTGGGAGAATTATAAAACACACATGAAATTGAATCAAAATTATTCTAGCAAAGGATGCTTTATTCACCCGTGAGTTCATCAATGTGTGTAATCGACTAGGAGAAATACTATGGAAATTGCACTAGTTCCCCCTCATGACCATACATTTGCATATTGTCTATTAAACATAAGGTTTATCTCAAAATCGCGATTTTCCAAAGTCATGGACAAAAATCTTATTTTCTATATTTGTTCTTAGTTTTTGTGTGGTAATAAGTGTCATATGACCTTGTTTATATTATTTTGGTCATTAGTGTTTTTGAGTTTTTCATTTATGTTTACAAAAATGTCATAAAAATTATTTTGTCTAATCATTTTAGCAAAATTTTGTGAAAATGTTTTTATGGTGAAAATCCAGAAATCATTTCACTTGGTTCTAAAAGATTGGTCTAAAAAAAAAATAAATAAAAAAAAAATAAAAATAAAAATAAAAAGACCGAACCAAGTGATCACTCAAGTCATTTAAAGTGAAAATTTTCTACAAAAATACAATAAATACGATTACTTGTTTTGAAAGCCTCCTCCTTTTTGCTTTCAACAACTAAATCCAATTTTGGTTTAAAACTTCATTGACCATGTTTTAAAAAAAAATTTCATACATCTTGGGTCAAGTTGAAGTTCAAAAGATTTGGTTGTTTCGGTCGTCTAGGTATCTATCATTTGTAAATAGGAATCGAGTTGTAAATTTTTGTCCCTCTGTTTTGAAAAATCATGTGTTTAGTAAATAAATATGCAAATGAGGTCGGTTGGAGGACTTGAGCAAAGTCAACTTAGTATAAGCTTCCTAGATTCGATATCCGAGCGCCCCTCCTATAAAAATGAGTGTTTATAGCCAAATCTTGAAAATGGAACTTGCAAGGTCACACATCTTGTGACATGAGTGAATAAACACGAGAGGAGTGAACAATTGTGAGCACATCCTTTGCTTGCGAGACGCTTTGAATAACGAGTGAAGGTTTCATGTGTGAGTTTATATTTTGTCCCAACGTGCGTATGCTAAGTAATTGATAAAAATTTGTTCCTTTTAATGGTCTTTTGTTTTGAATAGATGGTCTAACTTATATGTGTGTAGGGTCCAAATTGACATGATTTTTAGTTATGATTGATGTTGTCTTGGTTGCTACCTAGGGTGTCTATTCTTTTTATACTTTGTAGTTTGTTTTCCACATTGTTTAGATCCTTGTTTTCCTTGAGGACAAGAAAAGTCTAAGCTTGGGGATATTTGTTAGGTGTATTTCTAAGCATGTTTTCATGCCTTTTTATCCTTGTTTTACCTTGCATTTCATTCTCATTATTGCATATTTTCATATTTTTCGGGATTTCAAGAATAGCAACCTACTTTCACACTTTGTGGTTGTTTTCAGGTGTTTTTGAGGATTGAATCTTGCATTGGATGACAATGGGAAGCTACACAAGAAATTTCAGAAGAAACGGAGCTCAAACGAAGAAGTTACAAAAATCGAAAATCATCCTGAAGACAGAATGTTACACGACCGTGTAACTTTTGCCCTATAAGTTACACGGCCGTGTAACTTTGTTATGCCACGTGGATGCCATGTCAGCTCAGGGTAGGGTCCAGGGACTTTGCAGGATTACACGACCGTGTAATCTTGGCCCAAGAAGTTACACGGCCGTGTAACTCCTCCTGGTGACCAGATCTACTTTTTCACCCACTTTGAGTTGGTTATTCCTTCTTGTGCTGTCATTCCCATGCTACACGACCAGATCCAGATCCAACCTGATTTTGAGGCCATGTGATGAAGATAATGGGTGTTGGAATGATGATGTTTGCCATTGTCCATTTTACCATTTTGCCCTTGGTGTGTTAGTATAAATAGATGTGTCTAGTTAGCCTTAGAATCATCTCTTATTCCATCTCCTATCTTAAATACTCTCTAGATACATTGTGTTTGTATTTGTGTGCAACTTCAAGTGTGGATTATCTTCATCTTGTAAGTTTATTTCTCTTTTACTAGTCATGAGTGGCTAGTAACTTTATTTTCTGGTTTTGTATTAAGGATTATGATTGTGATTTAATATAAAGTTTGATGTTTGATTTTATATCTTTCTAGTGATATGATTTTGAGATTTAACAAGTGTTTGGTTTTTATTTATTTCATATTGGCCATTTGATCTTAAATATCAATCAATCTAGTCATACAAATTATAAAATCCGTAATTGTTTTATAAAATGTTATTTGTGACAATCATCTTTAATCGGTGAAAATCATATCTCATGTTTTAACGCTTCAACGCTTGTTTAGGAGTATTGAACATTGTTGGGAACATTCACATAAAACATAATGCAATCTTTCATTCAAATTCTATGATCTTATCTAGATTTGATTAGTAAGATTAGTCTTAGTTAACGAGCTTCTCTTGACTAAGGTACATTAGGTGAATGGTGTATGTGCGAGCTTTCGACATACACAAAGTACCAACTTAGAAAGATTAAAGTTATAAACATCATTCTTATTGTTATTTCCAATCATATGACTACAAATGCAAAACCAGAATTTGTCCCCAAATTATAAAATACAAAAGCAATTTTTCTATATTTTGTCTCAAGTCATTTATACAATCGTGTTCTAACTAAACATCAAACCCCCCCCCCCCTTTTGTTACTTTCTTTACAAGTTTAAATCTCGTGAAATCAAGGTATAATCCATTAGACCATCGCTCCCTGTGGATCGACCCTACTTGCCATTTATACTACACAGTTAGTATTTATAACAAGTAGTGCAATCACGAAATATCGGTAATTAATAAATCATTTCAAACCATATTTCAATTCTTTTATTTTGTTGGTTACGACACCCAACAACTGTCTTCTACAGAGGCAGAGTATATGGCGATTACAGAAGCAGTTAAGGAAGATATTTGGTTGAAGGGATTGTTTAGAGAACTCGATGATAGAATAAAGGTTACCATGGTATTCTGTGGTAATCAAAGTGCTATCTTCTTGAGTAAAGATCAGATGTTTCATGACCGTACAAAGCACATTGATATTCGTTATCATTTTGTGCGTGATATCATTGAAAAAGGTGATTGCGTCATAGAAAAGATCGATACAGATTATAATCCCGCTGATGTGTTCACTAAGAGTCTTCCAATATCCAACTTCAAACTATGTTTGGACTTAATGGGTATTTCTGATCGCAGTTGAGCCTGATTATGCTCGTGGTGGAGGAAGTATTTCATTTTTCAGGATCAATTTTCTCTATATGGTAATTGCGATTTCTTATGGAGTCTTGAAGTTTGAAGAGTTGTTGGTTTTACCAAATGGGTATACAAGTTTTACTCACTTTGAAGTCAAGGTGGAGATTGTGGAAAGTGCCTTCAAAGACATATGGTTAGTCAAAGATGTGGCTGCCCATTATTCTTAAAACCCATGTGAAGAATAAGTTTTCAACAAATTGATTCAAGCTTCTAAAATGGCATGCAATCCAAGTTTTATTTTCAACAATGGCATGTAAACAATTTGCTATAAATAGGTTAGAAAATTAGTTTCAAAATCACACCAACACCAAAACATCTCAATCTTCTCTTCTTGTTCATACATAAGAGTTTTATAAACTCTTTGTATCTTTTATATTCTCCAAATGTTTTGTAAACACCGCAAAGTATAGTGAATTGGTTCTCGGCTTCCTCCGCCCGTGGTTTTTCCCGATTTGGGTTTTCTACGTAAATCCTCGTGTCTCTATTTTATTTACTTCATTCGTATTTCGTTGTGATTATTACCGTTTGATAATTTTGATCCTATTCCGCATTGAGCTAATATTGTCTAAAGTCAATTCGGATCCGTCAAAATTTACAACATAATCCTTCATCATGTGGTATTTCTATGCTTATCCCCTTAAAGATGGCGCTTGTAGTAAAAACTGCAAGAACAAGTACGAATGATCTTTGGCAAAATGAGATTGTAACCCTATGATATTTCATTTCTGATTTAAATAGTCCCTAAACTTTTTTTCTTACCTTTTAAAGTTATGCAATTTTATTTGACCTGCCTTTAAGGTCACTTAATCCTTTTCAACAGGTTGCTTGTTACTTACTAGGGAAAAAGGACATATGTGGCTAACATGGCAGCAAATAGTCCCAAACTTGGGGACCAAGCTTGCTGAGATGACATCTAGCCCCATTAATACCTCTTATGCACACATTATGTAAACATAGTTACCCAACTTAGACAAAAATTTCGAAGGTGCTCTTGCTTCCATAAACATTGTTAAGTATACTCAAGAAATGTCGAAGAAAGTTGCATCGTGTTCGAGCTCTAGCTTTCACCGACCATCTCAAAACTTTCATGCAGACGAGATCCTTGGATCGTAAGCCTGCTCCTGTGACATCTTGACAATTGAGGCTAACCTCAACACCGCGAAGATGAATGAGCAGCAACAACATAGTAGGGCTAAGGTGGACCAAGTGATAACCGAAATTACGAAGATTCAAGAGGATTTTAGGCGTATGAAGAGGAAGATGAACACGTAGAGGTGATGTTTGATCTGCATAGTGGTTGCAGTTGTTTTGTGATGGGAATTTTTAAGGGTTATCGTTTTCGGATGAAATATAACAAGTAGTTGTCGATCGGATTAACTAACATATTTTGGGTTTCTAGGCTTACATTATAGCAGACAGTTTTGGTTATTAATATAAATTAAATGTAGTGGTTTGGAAAAACTATAACTTATGTTAAGTGTGTTTGGTTAAGAAATTATGATAACAGTAATGTTTTGAAAACGAATGCATTATGATTGTACGAAATATTACATTCAACTTTGACTTATAGCATTGTGGTTTATTTGTGTTAACTGGAATATCTTGATTGGCTTTGTTTACGTACCATATATAAAGGCATTGTACATTGATTAATTAACAAAGTAAAGGCAAGGTAGTTTGACTTAGTTACAAAATAAAGGGATTCTGGTTTGTATTAGACTAATGGCTATTTTCGTCTATTCATGTTTAACCCTTATTATAGATGTTGGTGTGGGTGTATTTATAGTCGTTGGTGTAGGTATATCTCTTTGTTGTTTGGTCTGCTCTCAAACAAAAAGAAATTCGTGATACGATGCAACTTTGGAGGCTTAGTTGTGATTCAAACTTCGTGGAGTAAGAACAATCTACGAAGATTATTCTATGCATTTACAGTAAAGGTAATCCCAATATTTGTAACCTAAGCTCCAATTTTGTCGTAACATAATACTGAAAAAGTTGTAAATTTTCAGGGACCAAAATGCAGGTTCATTGGTTGGGTGGATGAGCAGAATTGTTATTGTATGCAATTTAGGATGAAGGTTGAAGAATAAAATCAGAAATTGAAGTTCTATCAAGGTATTAGTTGGATTTTTTGTGTCAATCCTTGTTATTATAAACTATAGATATACCAATCAAGTGTGTTTAGTCTATTGGTATGTGTGTTGTTTATTGACATTCTAGAAGCTTAATGAAATCGTGATGTTTTTTTTCAACATTAAAATTTGTCATTTTGGGTTGTTTTTGTTGAGTACCGAAGATGCATAACAATTGACATAACATTCACATTGGTTCACATACCATTCATGTAACAGAATCATGTAATGCATAACAATCAACCATTCAAACACAAACCATGTTCTTGACGCTGTTATGATTAAAAGGACCTCGACAGATGCACACACTACAAAATTTGATCAAGGCAACTGAGAATAGCAAGAAGAAAACAAACAACCAAACAAAGAACACAATGATTTAAGTGGTTCATTTGGTCTGGATTGATCGGGCTACGTCTATTGTAGAAACTACAAAGTATTCTTATTGATCCAAATGCTAAAATAATTTACACAATATTTACCGCACTCTCTCTCAATTTGGCTCACGCTCTTGACATTCTCATTGTTACAAAACCAAAGATGGTATTTATAACGGACAAGGAGATCTCAGCAAATGATGACCTATTATTTCAAAATGCATCAACAACCATACTCATTCTTAAAATATTTACACAACAATTTCCGGAGAGAATCACTAGCACATATTGTTGTTTTTGTTTGATTTTTTGTATTCTTAATAAATATCTAGATATCTAATCATTAGTAACAATCTTTTATTGAACTTTATACTATATCAAAGAAAAAGAATTAAAAAATCAGAAAATAATACACTCCGGATTCATATCATGAATAATGAATCCGATGAACTCGTCGTCATCAACAAATTCATCTTCTTCCTCGGGAGATTTCATGAAGATTGTGACTGAACCCTAGACAACCTAGTAACCCTGATTTGTACGGCAAGAATGTTTTCCTTTTCATCTCCTCCGCCACCGCCCTGTTAGCAGTGTAATGTATTTCATGGGCTGACACCTTCCTCTTCATCCTCCTGCTCATCGAACCATCTACAGAACCACCGCCGTCGCTGCTTCTAAAGCTTGAGTTCCTTGTATCCTGTTCCCCCTTCGTTATCATCGCATATTTCTTTAATGGGTCGTCGCTTGTTGCCGCACTTCCCTCCGACGTGCTCCGGAATAGTAACAGATTTTTCAGGTTCCATTTGTTGTACCACATGAAACCAAACGGGGATGATTGGCTTGTTGAGACCTTCTGATGCTCTGATAATATGTCGGAAACCCTCATCGGAGATAAGGATCGTGATGTTGTGTTTCTGGGGGTGGTAATCGTTCTTTCTCGTCCACGTGGGGATGCGTTTTGGGTCTGATCTCTATGTTTTTGACTCGATGCATCTGAGAAAGGTTCAAGATGTTTCTTTTTGTAACTCCCTGAAGATAACTTCCATGATCTAGGAGGATCTTTGCATGGTTGAAGAAGTGGTGGTGTTGGATCTAATGGCTTGATCTTTCCGCCATAAAACAGCTCATCAGCGGCGGAGATCAATGGCCGTTCCAACTGCCCACTGAAATCAAAAGCAAAGTCTGTATCTTCTACTTCATAATCCTCGTTTTTCTGTTCATGACTTTCGTCACAACTTTCGAAACGTTCCGTGGACTGGAAATCATCGGCAGCTTCTGGGTTCATCGGAGAAACGTCGTACAAGGATGAGGTTGGGCTAGTCGGTGCACTGTAAAATAAACTGGGAAATAAAATCTTGGGGCTTGAAGGTGCAGTGGCGTACGGGGAGGTGGAAGTGCTGTCAAAGTGGAAGTCCATGGGCGCCGACGGCATTAACAGCTGTGGATCCATGGTGGGTCGCTGAGTGTTCGATGAACTTTTTGAGGACGATGAATGAGTTTATATGTATGAACGACGATCAGCCATCAGCCGCCTTCTTTTGCTTTCAACTAATAAAATTTTCTATATATATAAAGTTAATTAAAAATGAAACGCCCGCCAAAAAATAATAGTGGACAGTTAATTTAATAGGAAAAATTCGTTGGTCCCTCTTTTTTTATACATAGGAGTTAGGAGACTTATTATGTTTGAATTTAATCTTCTAAATATGTGACGTCTATCATTTAGAAAAATATAAAATGTCTTAGATTAATTATCAAAGACTAAGGAGATCAATGCCCGTATTACGGTAGAGCACAAACATAATTTAATCGAATAGAAGCACGTTTTCTACGAATATAAGTCTATTAATTTATGAAAACGGGTGCTATGAGTAAATATATAATATTAAAGAATCGGTTAATAATGAATTTTTTGAAAATCAAGATAAATATTATTATTTTTCTTTACAATGATGAATATAAAATATGTTATGATGTTATCTAGTTTATGATGATAATCGATCGGTGGTAAAGCACGAGTTTGTTTTTGGCAAAAGACGTTTTCTATATCACATGCGGACAAAAAAATCTTTTGACTTTTTCGGTTTGCTTTTTTGACCTTTGTTACGACAAATAAGTGCTAATATATGTTTTTGTGTTTTAGTGAGTTTTAGTAACTAAACATAACATAGCATTGTAACTATTATCGTTTTTTTAGAACCGCAAATCTATCCTACTCATACTTCTAAACTTTTCCTTGTAATGTTAGTGTCAGGGTTTGAACCCATGACCTCCTTGTTAATATATTATCTTGTTAGCCAAGTGGGCTAGCCTCAACTTTAGTAAGTATTATCTGTTGAACATTTTTAAATTACTCGACTCCGTGAAAAACTGAACAAATGGCATACCGTCTTCGTCATTTTTAAAAAAATCATGAAAGAGATGAAATAGTGTAATAATGTATTATTATCATTATCATTATCAATATATACAATTGCTATCGAAAAATGGTCATAAATTAATAAAAATTACAATATTATCATAAAAACATTCAATGATTTAATTGCAATTTAGTCATTATACTTATAAATTCAATAGTTATAATTTCAGTCCTTATAATTTAAAGATTATAATAATTATAAGTTTGGTCCCTATAATTTTTAAGTTACAAGAGATACAGTTTAGGTCCTTCTAATTTGTAATTTACAAATTTAAGATAATTCTATTTTTTTAAATTTGCATAATTACATTTTTTATCTTTATAATTTTTAATTTGTATTAATTATAGTTTTGGTCTCTATAATTTTAAAGGATAATTCCAATTTCAACCATTTTTATTGCAGTTCCGGTACTTTTTAATTTGCATATTTACAACTTTGACACATATAGTTTTTAATTTTCATTATTCACAAACTACCCAATATTATTCCCCTTAAAATTTTGGTGTCTTAATAAAACATATGCTATTTTCTGTTAAATCTCATACCGTAAATATCGTTTGATTTCGAAAACTGATTACATTGTTTTAATCGTTATAAATTGCTTCCTTTACCGATAAGTTCTTCTTAATTTATCTCAATACAAAATACCACGAAAATACATAGCCTGTATATTTTTTTATAATTAGTTATTTCCAAAATTAATGTTGCATCATGCGTCATACAACGCTAGTTACTTAAGATTCTCTGCATTCTCTTGTTTATTGGTGCTCTTAAAAGGGCATGTTCCAATTGAAGAACAAAACATGAATTTTCAACATTTTTAACATTATCATCTTTGCCTATTTGGATTTTGATTTTAAACAGATACACATAGATATTCAAATTTCTTGTGGATTTTTTTTGCTGATAATTGCAGTTATATACATTTTGAGGAACATATACGATTTTGGTAAATTGCAAAAAACTCATTAAGTTTACTTTTTTGGCAATTAAGTAACTAAGTTTTCCAATTTGTTGTAATTTTGACAATTTGATCGGTCAAACCAGTTGAAAGCTAACGTGACATTGTGACGTGTCAGTTTTTAGTGATGTGGCGCTGACATTGTCCTGGTATAACCATAATTTCTTAAAAAATAATATTTAAAACAACAATTATAAGTTATAAATGATTTTATTTTGTTTTTTAAGGATACAAATACAATATTTTGAAAATAGTATAATATACGGTAATTGTATATATTATTTACTGATAATTATAGAAAAAAAAAATTCAAAGCGTGCTTTTAAAAGTTGATTAGAAAGTAAGAAGATATATGGTGATATATACTATCTATAGATAATTATGTTAAAAGTGTAAAGTATATATTTAGTAAAAATGATAATTATAGCTTATATATGAGTGAATTTGTTAATTGAGTTATTATTTATCTTCATAATCAAATAAGTTAAAATAGAAGATTTTTTTAGCTAAAATGGAAACAATCGTTATGCAACGTCAGTACCACGTTATCAAAGACTGATACGTCACCATGTCTTGTCAGGTGACAACCGGGATGATCACTCAAATGATCAAAATTGCAACATTTTGAAAAACTTAGTGACTTTTTTGCTATTTACCCTATAATATTTTGACCAAATTTTAATATATATATATATATATATATATATATATATATATATATATATATATATATATATATATATATATATATATATATATATATATATATATATATATATATATATATATATATATATATAGGGCTATGTTATAATAAGAATGACAATTATTGTGTTACCTTGTAACCAAATCCTGGCCATCGGATTTCATTCTCATAACAATGAAAAAACACATTCTTAACAGAATAAGTTTTTGACATAATGAGTTCTTACCATTCTTAAAAGAATGAACTAAATTTTATACATTCTTAAAAGAATGTGTTTTAAATGAGTGGTCCAGATTGAGTTTCAAAGTTACACAATAATTGTATGGATATATTTGATCCTAGAGAGTTAGGATCAAATGTGAATCACAAGTATTGTGTGAATGTATGACCAAATTGTGACCATTAGATTAAAAGAATGAAAGGTTATGATATGAAGGTACACCTTATTATCATGGGATAGCATTTACAATATAATTTGACTTAATTAATTATAAGGACAAATATGACATTTTATTAAGGGAGAGAAATTACATATTACCTACAATTTAGGCAACTAAGTCAAATTAATTAATAAATCAAATCAAATATCGTATTTTTATTCAATATATTTAAATTAAATCAAATTTTTTGAAATATGACTTTTATGCAACACGTTTAATCTTTTTCCAGTTCGTTGACACATATTTTGCTTCCATTCTTAAAGAATACGACCAGTTCGTTGACACATATTTTGCTTTCATTCTTAAAGAATACGACTATATTTAATAGATGTTTTTAGAATCAACATTCTTAAAGAATATGCATCAAAAATAACAATTCTTGTAGAATTTAGAGTTACGAATTGTTTTAAAATAATAATAAATCTTATCACAAATGACAACGAATAAAAATCGGTTTAACTTAACGACGAATCAAAATTCTTGTAGAATTTAGAGTTAAGAATTGCTTTAACAGATCTCATTCTTTAAGAATCGTAAGTAATTATATAACAATAATATTTAACAAAGACTCTTATATTATTCAATGAGAATGAATGTCATTTAACAAACACTTTGATAGTATTCTATAAGAATTAGCACTCAAATGTTGGAGTTAGAAAGTTAGGGGGTTGGTAGTGCTAAGATGGGAAAGTTCTGGGGGATGAATTGTTATTTTGGAGATTAAGTTTGCATGTCATGCGGCAATCAACTTGTGCGGCCGAGTGTTTCCTTATTCATGCAAACATCCACCCGTCCAAACCCTAAAGCGCATGTTGTGAATGCCAAATCCCATTAACGTGAATTCCAAACCTGCACCTCTTATCTTTGGCCGAGAACCACATCGCATTGGAAAAAAAAACGAAATCTTCACCGGCAGAGAAAGCAAACCGGGAGGGAAGAAATCAACGGATCGGGAATGGGTTAGGGTGTGGACGGCTTCCTTACCAGTCTTGCCGGCCGGGGATTGGCGATTTTCACCGGCAGGGAAAGCAAACGATATCTTCACCGGCAGGGAAAGCAAACCGGGACCGAACCTTGCTCACACTTTTCCCATATGCATTGCATCTTCCAGATCTTATCCTCCTAATCGGCGATTTGAGTTGCATCTAAACCAAAAGAAGGATACTATCCGAGAGAAAGAAATAAGTCAAGATATAGAGAAAGAGAAGGACGACTGCCTTACCAGTCTTGTCGGCCTGGGATTTAACTGCATCTCGTTCCACTGTGAGATTGATATGGTGCGTTGAAGAGAGAGTGTGATTGATATGGTGCGTTGAAGAGAGAGGGAGAGCAGCGGAAATAGGGTTGCCGATTTAAAGGAATAATTCCAAACCCATTTCAACGTGATTAATGAAGTACTCCTTATTTATAGTTGATTAGTTTTGGTAATTATATTAGTTGTATATAGTGTTCCTAATTTGCCCATATCAAATGATTGGTTGAAATACAGTCACACGATCACACAATATTTAGTGTTCATATATATATATATATATATATATATATATATATATATATATATATATATATATATATATATATATATATATATATATATATATATATATATATATATATATATATATATATAGAGAGAGAGAGAGAGGATATAATATAAACTATAATTATTGTGTGGTCGTAAGTACCAATCATATGCTAGTATCAGTCAAGGGTAGTTTAGGGATTTTTTATTTAAATTAAATGACATCCTAAATTAAAATAATATAATTATGGTATTAGTGATTATCCTTTCCTAATTTCTCTCCTTTCTTCTCTCCCTCACGTTTGACTTTATCTTCCTGCTTTTCTTTACAACCATGATAACCCTAATCGGTACTAATCCACCGCCTTTAGCCATCACGAGATCAACATTACAATCCTCAATGACGGCATCAACAATCACGAGATGAATGCTAGAAGCTTCAACCGTACCAGTCTTCATCTTCTTCTTCACGAGATCAATACTATAAGCTTCAACCGTACCAGTCTTCATCTTTTTCTTAACAATCTGTCATCAGTCCTACAACAACACTACAACGAGACTGGCATAAAAGAGAAAGCATTGAAACTGATATCAATAAACTTGCAATTTAGAATTCAAGGTTTTGATTTTCTTCTTTCTGTAATCAGAATACACATGATACAAAGGATTTTATCAGAATACATGTTAAAAAGAGAATGTTTTTTCGATCTCATTCTATCAGAATGGATTCTATCAGAATCGATATTCTAGAATGTTATTCTTTCATAATTTTGTTTTTTTTGATGTATTTCAATTCAAAGAATGTTATTCTTGTAATGATTTTAGTTCAATAATGTTATCATTTTGATGTATTTTAGTTTATAAGTCGTTCTTTTCTCTCATTTTGTCAATGATAAGGTGTTTTGGATATCATTCTGCCAGAATGAATATTTCAGAATGCTATTCTTTCCTAATTTTTTTTTTGGATGTAATTTAGTTCAAATCATGTGATTATTACATTCTGTTAGAATATGTATAACAATATTTTTTGGATGTCATTCTGGCAGAATCATAAGATGTATTTTAGAATATGCGTAATGATGTTCTTTTATGGCATTCTGGCAGAATTACACATACAATATTACATTTTGTTGGAATCATGAGATGTTTTTTCTATGTTACTCTTTTGATGTGTTTTAGTTCATCGAATTTTTATCTATATGACATTCTGTCAGAATGGAATTTTTGAAAAAAAAAAGCGATTCTGTAAAAAATGATTGATATTTTGAAGAAGAAACATGAAATTTTTTGTTAAGAATGTCTGATAATTTGAAATAGAAAATAATTATTTTGAAAATAAGTTTCTTTATTTAATGGATTTAATCAAGTTTCCTAGAAATCAGTTAGTTTCCTTATTTTTTTTCTTAAATAAAATGCCTATTTTACCCTTTTATAACCGATTTTTTAATAAGCATTCAATAATATAATAGATAATTACAATTATACCATTTTAATCTAAACCTTTGATATTTCCAATCCAACGTATCAGAATTGGTCTTACGTCCACACAATAATTACTGGTCTTAATATAACCTAGCCCTATATATATATATATATATATATATATATATATATATATATATATATATATATATATATATATATATATATATATATATATATATATATATATATATATATATATATATATATATATATATATATATATATATATATATATATGGTAAATTCAATTGAGAACCTAAAAAAGTGAGAGAACCTAAGAACCCATTTTATGAATTATTTTTTCTACACAATATTTTTCAAAAAGGAAAATACCCTAATTTTTTATACTTTGTGATTAGAAGATTTAAAAAAATCAAAAGAAATCATTTTTTAATTTTTTTCATATGCATATTCATATACATATAAAAATTGATCTTTTAAGTTTTTTTTTATCTCTTAGACGTTGTATATACTTCAAATAAAAGTGTTTTGTTTTGAAAAAAAAAAGTTTATATATGCATATATGCATATACATATGCATATGCATAATCATATGTATATGAAAAAAATTGATTTTTGATTGTTTTTTAAATCACTTAGACATTGTATACACGTCACATTAAAAAGAAAATTTTGAAAAAAAAAACTTATATATGCATATATGCATATACATGTGAATTTTTATGCATATGCTGAAAGGTTTTCTGCAACCATGAACTGAATAACCTAAGTTCACATGCAACCTATAAGGATCTATGTTTTCTACTATTGAACATATAACAAAACCTAACAGCCAATAAAGACATCTAAAGAATAAAACCAGAAAACTAACCTTTAGATTTCTTGGAAGCAAAGCAGCAAAAATATCCTGCCTCAAATGAAGTCACACCCTTAGCCGGGAGGTTTATGGATCGAAATTCCAGAGAGAAAATAATAGAATGAGCAACTGATAATGAGGTCTAGGGGTCCCTATTTATAGGGAACCAAGTGGCAAAGCTAAACCCTAGCCGCAACCCATTTTTCCGGATTATCTGTACGCGCGCCGCGGCCAAAACGTTTGCGCGCCGCGCGCCGCAATTCAACTATTGAATTTGTACGACTTTAATCCCTGACCTCCTGATTAATCTAATTAATGCCACAGAAATTAATCCAATTAATTTCTGATTAATTATTAATCAAATAATATTATTTCTTATTAATATATTATCTCCATAATATATTAACAAACAATATCTTGATTTATTAGTCATATAATAAATCAACCCTTTCTCTCTATTTAACTTTCCACCAAACCTCCAGCTATGAGGGCAACCCAAATGGACTATGCTACTATTAATTAGGTAAATACTAATTATTAGTCATGGCTTAGACACCTAATCCAACAGTCTCCCACTTGGATAAGTCTATGACTATAATTACCAATTTAACCTCTAATTAACCAGTACTTTTAGCTTCCTAGAAACCGCTGCCGAATTCTGATCTAATCAGTTCTGTCCATAGATAAGTGATCAGATGATCCTCCGTCCAACAAGATATTTTCAAACACAAGACATGGATTAAATTCAATCCCGGTCTGATTCACTGTTCCTCGATTTCCGATTTGCATATGACTCTTAGACTACCAATTTAGTCCCGGTTGGCCAACCATTTTAGTCAACTTCAAATTCATCGAGAGGCCTATAGATATCTGTTCCCCGTTATGGTCAAGGGACGAATAAGCTTCGACTCATATACTTATGTCTTTTACCAGACAAATCACTCACAACAACACGTTTTATAACACCGAGTTACCGATGCGTTTTCGTATTATCAATGAACAACCGCTTAGTAAATCATAACTCATATGTCTTAGCTTAAAGATCAAAAGATATTATCGTCTCAACATTGCTCGTGATGAGATCCATGAAGCAATCCATTGAGCGTGGTTTTATCCAATACTCAAATCTCCATTTCCAAGTACTCATGAATGGTGCAGCAATCCAATTGCAATGTCTAACTCCTTAGACAATCTATTACCAATTCATGACAGTCTTACTTAACACTTACTCCCAAAAGTGTAATCGACTGTGGATATTTGAATAATCCAATTATTCAGGAAGTAAAACATGCAAAATGAAACACAATGATAAAGTATTGACAAAAGTAGTAAACCATTACTCATTAATAAATCTCTATTATTAAATCACAAGAGTCAAATACAATACATTGTTACAAGTTTCGAAAACTATCTAATTTACATAAACTTTATATCATCTCTTAATCCAATGCTCATAGCATGCTGATTATGATTAACCCTACTCAGAGCCTTTCTCAAGGGATCTGCAGGATTATCTTCCGATGATACCCTCTTTACCACGAGGTGACCTTCTTCTACCTTATGCCTTATGTAGTGGTACTTTCTGTCGATATGCCTGGACTTTCCATGATCTCGCGGTTCCTTTGTCAAGGCGACCGCACCTTCGTTATCGCAGAACAGTTCCACGGGTTCCTGAATACTCGGGACTACTCCAAGGTCACCGATGAAGTTCTTCAGCCAAGCCGCTTCCTTTGACGCTTCACTTGCTGCTATATACTCTGATTCACAAGTAGAATCAGCCACGGTATCTTTCTTGGAACTTTTCCAAGTTACCGCTCCTCCGTTCAGAAGGAATACCCATCCAGACTGAGACCGACCAGTGTCTCTATCCGTCTGAAAACTGGCATCCGTATATCCTTCAATTTTCAAGGTATCACTGCCTCCAAGGACTAACACTATGTCCTTTGTCCTTCGCAGATACTTGAGTATATTCTTTACGGCTATCCAATGCGCCTTTCCAGGGTTTCCCTGGTACCGACTGACCATGCTCAGAGCAAAAGCCACGTCAGGGCGAGTACACGTCATAGCGTACATGATCGACCCCACAGCCGAAGCGTAAGGTACCCGACTCATCTCAGCTATCTCCACGTCTGTACTCGGACTTTGAGTCTTACTCAATTTTGCATTGCTTTGGATAGGCAGCTCTCCCTTATTGGAATTTTCCATACTAAACCTCTTTAGTACCTTTTCCAAGTATGTACCCTGACTAAGTCCAATTAGTCTCTTCTTCCTATCTCTCAATATTCTTATCCCAAGAATATAGGAAGCCTCTCCTAGGTCCTTCATGGCGAAACACTTCCCAAGCCAAGCCTTGACATCTTGCAAGGTTGGAATGTCGTTTCCCATGAGCAGTATGTCATCAACATACAGTACCAGAAAGGTCACTATACTCCCACTAGCCTTGACATATACGCAGGACTCATCCTCGCTCCTAGAGAAGCCAAACTTTTTGACTTTCTCATGGAAACAAAGATTCCAGCTGCGAGAAGCTTGCTTCAATCCGTAGATTGATCTCTCAAGCTTACACACCTTATTGGGATACTTTGCATCGACAAAACCCTCTGGCTGACTCATGTAAACATCCTCAGTCAACTTTCCATTAAGGAAAGCGGTTTTGACGTCCATCTGCCAAATTTCATAGTCATGAAACGCAGCTATGGCCAGCATTATCCTAATAGACTTTATCTTGGATACTGGTGAGAATGTCTCATCATAATCAACCCCCGGGGTTTGAGTGAAACCCTTCGCAACCAGTCTTGCCTTGAAGGTGTGTACCTTTCCGTCCATGTCGGTCTTCTTCTTGAAGATCCATTTGCACCCGACTGTCTTTCGACCTGGTATATTGTCAACCAAGTTCCAAACTTGATTGTCATACATGGACTTGATCTCGCTATCCATAGCCTCTTTCCACTTGGCAGACTCAGGGCCCGCCACTGCTTCCTGGTAGTTAGCTGGTTCATCTAAATTTATCAGTGTCCTATCACTGACAAATGTGTCCCCATCCGAAGTTATATGGAAACCATAAAACTCGAGTGGCATGCTAACCTTACCGGAGCGCCTAAGAGGTAAGGATACATCAGTCGGACCAACATGAACTTCTTCCTCATGTTGGTTGCTAGTTTCTCCTAAGGTTGCGTCATCTGATGGCTCTTGAATTTCTTCAAGATCAATTGTACTCCCACTGTCATCTTTGAATATGAGCTCTCTCTCTCGAAAGACTGCTCGTCTAGCTACAAATACCACGTCCTCGCTCGGTCTGTAGAATAGATATTCAAAGGACTGTTTGGGATAACCAAGGAAGAAACACATTTCGCTTCTGTCTGCGAGTTTGTCTTGAGTCTCTCGTCTAACGAAAGCCTCACAACCCCAGACCTTGATATGTGCCAACGAGGGAACTTTCCCCGTCCACATCTCATGAGGTGTTTTAGCAACCTTCTTAGTTGGGACAAGATTGAGGATATGGGCGGCAGTCTCTAAGGCATACCCCCAGAAGTGAATGGGAAGTGAAGCTCGACTCATCATGGAACGAACCATGTCCAACAGGGTTCGGTTACGCCTCTCCGCAACACCGTTCAACTGTGGTGTCCTGGGAGGTGTCAACTGCGAAACTATTCCGCATTCCTTTAAATAGTCTAGGAACTCGATACTTAGATACTCTCCGCCTCTGTCGGACCTGAGCATCTTTATCTTCCTGCCTAATTGATTCTCTACTTCGTTCTTAAACTCTTTGAACTTTTCAAAGGTATCTGACTTGTGCTTGATCAAGTAGATGTAACCGTATCTACTAAAATCGTCAGTAAAAGTTACGTAGAACCGCGTGCCTTCCTTTGTGCTTGATCTGAAAGGACCACACACATCCGTGTGAATGATGTCCAGCAGACCCTCACCTCTTTCAAAAGACCCTTTGAAAGGTGATTTAGTCATCTTGCCCAACAGACAAGATTCGCATACATCATCCGACTTGAGGTCGAATGATTCCAACACTCCATCCTTTTGGAGTTGGGCGATGCGTTTCTTGCTGATGTGCCCAAGCCGACTATGCCACAGGCATGCCTTTTCTACACCACTAGTAGAATCAATATAATTTACACTATGTCCTAAATTGTCAACACATTCAACAGTTTCATACACACCATCACAAGGATAAGTAGTAAAAATCAAAATACCATTTTTGAAAACAGAAATCGAACCAATTTTATTATCAAAAGAAAATTGAAATCCTTGTCTGAACAATGCGTGAAATGAAATAATGTTTCTTGCCATTTCTGGCGAATAGCAACAATTAAATAACTCTAAGCTAACATCACTACTAAGCACTAAACTATAAACGCCGATCTTGGTAACAGGGGACGATCTCATATTGCCCATGATCAGGTTCAATCTACCGTGCTCCACCTCCCTGCTTTCCTTTAGTCCCTGCAGATCAGAACAAATGTGAAAACCACATCCTGTATCAAGGACCCAATAACTAGAAGATGGTGAGTTTTTAGAGATAGTGTATATACCTGCTATCGATGGCTTTACCTTCCCATCCTTGACATCCTGCAAGTATTTAGGGCAGCTTCTCTTCCAATGGCCATTCTCTTTGCAATAAAAACAGTTGGCTTCATCGGGGTTGGCCACACAAGGAATGTGGGAAGACTTGGTTCTCGAGCCATTGCTGGATGACCCAACTTGAACCTTTTCCCTCCAATTTTGCTTAGGAGGGCCCTTCCTTTTCTTTCCTTTGCCACTTCCAATGGCTAAGACGGGCTGATTAACCGAGGGTACACTTTTACCCTTCATGCCGTCCTCAGCAGTCCGAAGCATACGATGCAATTCAGTCAGGTTAGCCTGATTGTTGTTCAAATGGTAAGCCTGAACTGGTCATAAGAACTTGGCAAGGAGTTAAGCACAATGTCAACGGCCAACTCCTCATTCACAGGCATCGCAAGCTTCCTGAGCCGCTCCACGTAACCTTGCATTCTTTGCACATGAGTGCAGATGGACTCTCCATCTTTAGGTTTGCTGTTCGTGAAGTCCTTGACTACCTCGCACCTCTCGATGCGCTCTTGCTTGCGAAACTTTTCTGTAAGCTCCTTGTGCATCTCAAAAGGCCAGTAGTCTTCGTATATCCTTTGCAATTCGGGGTTCATTGTGGCGATCATGATGCAGGCCACTTTGATCGCATCATCATAATGTTTTTCGTACGAGGCAATTTCCTCGGGAGTAGCAGTTTCAGGGTCATTATCGACAAGCTCGGTCTCGAGAACATACTTTTTGTTCTCGTACCTCAGAGCCATCTTGATATTTCTAATCCAGTCATTGTAGTTTGTCCCGTTTAGTTGAACCTTGGAACATAATGAGAGGATTGAGGTAACACTGGAGTTTGGGTGAGGAGCGGATTGATCAGCAGAAGACATCTATAAAAGAAGGTAAGTTTAATTAGATACTTGTTGGTCCTTATAATAAAATAAGGCTAGGATCCAACTATAACAATTTACAAACTAGAAGAGGGATGCCGTAATCTATTTGCAAATTTTATAAAGGTAGGCGAATGACGATTCAGCCAATTCCACCGCGGAAAATATAATCTTATTATAAATGGAATTCCTAGTTTCTTTTGAGATTTATTGAACTATTCAATAGCATGTTTAATCTCAGATATACCCCACCGTTTGTGACTCGGATGCCGAGGATCACAAACCGGGTATGAATAACCATGCAAAATAGCTTGGTACACTCGGGGATCCATTACCATCTCAAATTGATGTTCCGGTAAACCACACACGCTCCATCAACAATGATAACACCCGAGACACCCATTGCCACTCTTTATGAACCCCCATTGGTGTGCCGGTAAACCACACACGCTCCACCAACGTTTCATAAAGTGCAATGTGCAATTTCATGGGTTAGCATCAAATTCACATTTTTTTAAAGTAACTAAATTTGTATTTTTTTTAAATGGTTCTAGTACTTTGATCATTATACTTTTAATGATTAAGCGGTCCTATCAAAACTGTTCGGCTAACGACCATCCACTGATCAGGTGAGCGATGGGCAAAAGTGTTCACCCATTAGACCGCCATTTTATAGGCAGCCTCCTTATACCCACTTTATAGATCAGCTTCGTGAATGAGGCCTACTATTGAATTGACTGACCAATTTTATCTTATACATATAGTATTAACAATTAATAACATATATAAGATGTATTTTAAAACTCTTTAAAAAGTTCCAGGTTTATCTTTTAATTTTACCAATTTAACTATTAAATTTAAAATTAAATTTAAACCTTTAAGATTTGATTTAATTATCCTTTAATTAACAATTAATTAAAAATAATTAAATCTTAATATTTTAAACATTTAAAATATTTTTCTCGGATTTAATCCTTAATTTTCGCAAATTATAAAATTAATTAAATCCTTTGAATTATCTTTTAATTAACAATTAATTAAATTAATTCAAATGTAGATAGGTTTATCCAAATTAATCAAATTAATTAAAACCTATCCTAAAACCCCCTAGATTTCGATTTCAAGAAATGGGTTTAAGGTTATCCATTTAATTAACCAATTAAAGTTACCAAAAATAGAAAACCTCCTAAAACCCTAATTGGCCAAATCGAAAATCACTAAGGGAGGAATTAGGGTTTCCAAAACCCTAATCCAAAAAGTCGATCCATATGAAATTAGGGTTTATAAGCTTTAAACCCCAATTTAAGGAAAAACAGTTATAACCATTCAACAAGAAAACAAACAAAAGCTCTGATACCACTGAAAGGTTTTCTGCAACCATGAACTGAATAACCTAAGTTCACATGCAACCTATAAGGATCTATGTTTTCTACTATTGAACATATAACAAAACCTAACAGCCAATAAAGACATCTAAAGAATAAAACCAGAAAACTAACCTTTAGATTTCTTGGAAGCAAAGCAGCAAAAATATCCTGCCTCAAATGAAGTCATACCCTTAGCCGGGAGGTTTATGGATCGAAATTCCAGAGAGAAAATAATAGAATGAGTAACTGATAATGAGGTCTAGGGGTCCCTATTTATAGGGAACCAAGTGGCAAAGCTAAACCCTAGCCGCAGCCCATTTTTCCGGATTATCTGTACGTGCGCCGCGGCCAAAACGTTTGCGCGCCGCGCGCCGCAATTCAACTATTGAATTTGTATGACTTTAATCCATGACCTCCTGATTAATCTAATTAATGCCACAGAAATTAATCCAATTAATTTCTGATTAATTATTAATCAAATAATATTATTTCTTATTAATATATTATCTCCATAATATATTAACAAACAATATCTTGATTTATTAGTCATATAATAAATCAACCATTTCTCTCTATTTAACTTTCCACCAAACCTCCAGCTATGAGGGCAACCCAAATGGACTATGCTACTATTAATTAGGTAAATACTAATTATTAGTCATGACTTAGACACCTAATCCAACATATGCATATAAATATAAAAAAATGATTTTTTTCGAATTTTTTTTATAATCTCTTAGACGCAGCAAATAAAAAAATTGGGGGCAATTTTTTTTTGAAAAATATTGTGTAGAAAAAGAGTTCTTAGGTTCTCTCATTTTTTTAGGTTCTCTCAATAACTCGACCATATATATATATATATATATATATATATATATATATATATATATATATATATATATATATATATATATATATATATATATATACATACATACATACATACATACATACATACATACATACATACATACATACATACATATATATATATATATATATATATATATATATATATACATACATATATATATATATATATATATATATATATATATATATATATATATATATATATATATATATATATATATATATATATATAATTTCTTTTAGTTGTTAAAAACCTTGTAGACAACAATTTCAATGAGTTGGTGAAATAATTTTAAGTTCTTTTAATAGAGTAAAACAAAATAAAAATTTTATGGACAAAATTAAAACTATCAATATTGGGTAACAATTACTTATAACTTATAATATAGATATATAAATAGATAATTAGTAAAACCATAAATAGAAACAGAAAACGCACCTTCAAAAAAATATCACATTTTCTGGGAATACAAAATAGAAAAAGGAAAAGAAAAACAGATTGTTTGTAATAGCAATTAACTTGTCATACGTACTTTATAATTTTGAACAATCAATTATTACTTATTGATCAAGGACAAAGATGGGAAAAATAATTGCCCATGTAGACAGTTATTAATATACATTAGAATACAAGTCCTTTTAATTCTTAGTTACACTACGCTATCCTTGAATTAAAAAAAAAAACAATTGGATGTCTTTTGAAAAATATGAAAAGCATTTTGATAATGCAAACAATTACCTGGTGCTAGATACAAGTTGAGGTTAGCCCACTTGGCTAACAAGGTGATTACTAACAAGGAGGTCATGTGCTCAAACCCTGACACTAACATAACAAGGAGTAGTTTAGGAATAGGAATAAGATAGATTTGCCGTTCAAAAAAAAAAAAAAAAAAAAAAAAAAAAAACACACACACCTGGTGCTAGATATATTATATTTAGTATGGTATGACTTCTCCCTCATTTGGAGAATAATAAGACTTCATGCAAACGTGATCATATTTAGGGGTGCAATCAGCAATGTACTTAAAATTATTCTATTTATTTTCATATTTGACTTTGTTGATCGGCCCCGAATTATTTTCATTATAATTATAATCATACTTAATTAATTCACAACAAATCTGAACAATCGACTTAATTTGACTAAATGAAACTAAGTTCTAGATTTAAAATTAAACACTATAATATATGTATTGATTTCTTTTAGAATCCGAAAATAGGAATATGATATTTTTTTCGTATGTCAATATTATCATAATTTTTGTAATTATCATGTAATATTAGTAATATTAGATTTATATTCTCTTATTGAAACAAGAAAGTTAACATTAACTGAAATAAAATAGTGTAACACACGTCGGATTGATCGACGTAAGCATAAAGCTTCCTATGTCACACGTAACATCTCATCAAATGACATGTATCCATAATCACGTTAACTTTAAAATTTAAGAACAATTTCTTATAGTTTTAATTATATTCAGCACATGCCAGGTAAGGAAATCAGGGATGAAGATAAAGATATTATATGCATGAACACTATGAAACGAGGGTGTTGGCCCGTCATAGAAATGTTTTCGATAAGTAATAATTAAAAATACAATATGTTATAACAAGAAAAAATAATGTTGCTAATATAAGAAAATAATGGAAAATATGTTGGTATTTTTTGTGTATTTTGGACAAAGAAAACTCCAATTATGTTTTCCTAAATTGAAGTTCCATCCCAAGTACTCCTTATGTTGATGGGAAGCAAACATTTCCAATTTGTTTCTAATTTGGTTACTATTTGTGTTTCTCTCTTTCTCAAATTTAGATGTCTAATTGGTTATTTTCTTTTGTTTTTTGGTTTTTCGGTTTTGAGTGCTTGTTTGATTTCTGTGATGTACCCAGGCCCGGCCCAATACATGGGCGAGCTGGGCTTAGGCCCAGGACAGTATAAAAGGGGGGGAGGATCACAAGTTTTAAGTCCATTTATACCCTATATATACCGAAAGCCCAAAACCTTAAGTCCAATAGTCCAAGTCGGAGCCCAAATCTTGGACGTTAATCTGATTTCACGCGTGATTGAAAGAAAAGCCAAAATTGCAGCGGGAATACTAGCACTAGAAACGAATCGACGCATTGGAAATAGGAAACAAGTAAACCAAACGGCAAAAAGATCAAATCGAGCTAATGATTTCGCTCAAACGGATCCTTCCTGATTGTTCTCTCCTTCCATCTTTCTCTAATTTCGCTCAAACTGAATTCGCATTTGACAATCGTATTGTTTTCCTCGATCAATCAGACAATTTATTTTGCTACTCTATCAATCAGACAATCATTATTCAACCGATTTAAGTTTCAATCGGAAATCAGGAAGATGAGAACGTTTTGAAGACAGAAGTCGCAGGATACTCAATCACGGCTTGGAACTCAATCACAGAAGACTCACTGAATTTCTAATTTCGCCTCTAACCTCTTCACAGTTTGGAACTCAATCGAAGTCCAGGTAACTATTTGATTTTTTTGGTAAGCTGTTTTTCTTATTTGGAACTCAATCGAACTCAATCAGTCAATCTTTTTCTGATTTCGGTAGTTGTCACTTGTCAATTCTCGATTCTCAAATCACTAAATCAGATTATATATGGTTTTCGATTTCTGCTACTTTTATATAGTTTTTTATTTGAGATTTCTTTTTTTTTAGAACGGCGAAATTTTATAAATAACTACTAGCAAGAAGCTAGCACAGAAATAAAACAATTACATCACAATTAAAGAAGGTTTTAAAAGCCACAAGTTCTAATCTATCTTTTTCTTAGACCGACTATCACACCAAAGGAACGATTGAGTAACAATATCATCAAATATAACACTTTTTTTAGGAAGTGTTTCTCCAAAAATAGTATCGTTCCGAAATCTCGAGATGTACCACCAAGCCACAAAAAACACTCCTTCCAAAACTTCTTTAACCAACTTTTGTAATCTCATATATTGAAGCCAAGACCTCCAATTCGCTAAAGACCAATCGGTTGGTAAAGCCACATCCCACCATTTTCCAATTCGAGCAAGCACCTCTTGAGCAAAACTACACTCGAAAAATAGATGAGACATATCTTCAGCTTTAACTCCACAAACCGGACATAAGATAGACTCCAACTCTATGCCTCTTTTTGACATGTTACATCTCGTAGGTAAACCATTCAACATCATCTTCCAAGCAAAAACATTGATTTTTATAGGAATCATCTTGACCCACCTTGTAAGCACTCCCGTACCACCATTGACCACGTCATCAATACACCGTCTAGTGGAGCTAACCGAAAACGAACCATCCGACACCAAATCCCAAAGCCAAATGTCTCGATTATTAGAAATATATACGTCTTGCATAATTCTCTCCAACTCCCCCCTTTGCACTTCCTCCTCACCCCCCATCGGCGACCGTCTAAAAGAGTCACCCCAGCATCCCGTACATTTAGAAGCCACGGAGGCATTTTTCACCTTCTCCAAGTTGTATAATATGTGAAACCTACACATGAAGCAAGTATCTCCTAACCAAACATCTTTCCAAAATAAAGTATCCATACCATCCCCAATCTGCTTTTTACAGAAACCCATCAGATCAATTCCCTTCTTTATCAAATCTCTAGTCGAAATAACGACATCACGCCACACTGAAGCTCTTTTAGGAACATTGCTATTTCCTAAAAGACCATCCTCTCCATGAATCGCTTTAACAACCTTCACCCACATCACCCTAGAATTATTTCTGAATCTCCAAATCCATTTAAAAAGTAATGCCCTATTTAAAGCAAAGTAACTTCCAACTCCAAGACCACCCTTATCCCTATCCGCACACACCTTGTCCCACCTAATCCATGCCATTTTTGTCTCCTTACCATCCACACCACGAAAAAAATGACTCCTCATATTTTCCAATCTTTTAATCACCCCAACCGGAGCTTTAAAAATTGACAAATAACAGTTAGGGTTGGACCCAAGCACTGCCTTCAGAAGAGTCAATCTTCCACCAACTGAAAGAGTTTTAAGTTTCCATTTAGAAAGTCTATCATTAACTTTCTTCTCAACCTCTTCCCACGCACTCGCTCTAGACATTGAACCTCCAACCAAAACCCCCAGGTACGTAAACAGAGTTTTAATTGCCGCACATCCCACCAAGGCCGCCACTCTCTCAACTTCTGTAGAAGGTACACTTACACCCAACATTTTAGACTTTTAGATGTTAATTTTCAGCCCGGAAGCTAAATGAAAACACTGCAAAATAGAAACAATATTAGTAAAATTTTCCTCTTTCCAGTCTCCAATGAACACCGCATCATCCGCATAGAACAAGTGAGAGAGACTAAAACCACTGCCCATCGACAAGGGCATGATCAATAGTCCTAAAAAACGACAGATGAAGAGTCTCCATAACCAGAATGAACAAAAAATGCAAAAGCGGATCTCCTTGGCGCAAACCCTTATAAAACTGAAACTCATCTGTAGGACTACCATTCACCAACACAGAGCCTGTAGCGTCTCCAAACAGCCACGAATCCATCTACGCCAATGCCCTCCAAAACCGAAGCCACCCAATATCTCATCCAAGAAATCCCATCTAACCGAGTCATAAGCCTTATCGAAATCGACTTTAAACACCATAGTCTTCTTTTTCTTACTTTTACACCAAGATAGCACTTCATTTAAAATTAACGGGCCATCTAGAATCTGACGCCCAGGCACAAACGCAGACTGCTCTTCACTAACCAAGTCACCAATCACCATTTTAACCGGTTAGCCAAATTTTTGTAATAATATTATATTGCACACCAATGAGACTAATCGACCTAAAATCCTTCACAAACTTAGCATCCGCCACCTTGGGAATCAAAGCGATAAAAGAAGAATTACAACCAACTGGAAAGATTCCAGTCCTAAAGAACTCGTGAACTGCCTCACCCACCAAATCCTTCACTAACTCCCAAAAATTTCTAAAAAATTCAAACGTAAAGCCATTTGGGCCCGAAGATTTTTCTGCCCCACAATCCCACACAGCCTGTTTCACTTCTTCACTCGTCACCTCCCCTTCCATAAGCTCTAATTGATCTGCTGACAAACGTCTTGGAAATTCGATATCACATTGTAGTCTAAATGCATCTGGACTAGAAAATCTAGTAGCAAAATGTGTAAGAAACTCTTTATACGAGACGCACCCGTAGGTTTTATACAAGACGCACCCGTATAACTACTTCCTCGACAGCATGAAACGAATTCATCCATCAAGGTACCAATTAGACAACTACTTCGCGACGGGAGGTACCATCCCAGTAGTGTCTTTTGACCACCCCTACCGCAGCAGGCCGTGATCTTTATCCGGATACTTCTTAACTCATCAACAGGGCTCAATCAATTTATTACTTCATTGTATTTCTCATTTATCTTTTGTATACATTATACTTACTATTTCATAGTATCATTTCCAATTTCACAAAACTATTTTCAGTTCCATAAAACCATTTTCATTTTCATTAAATCATTTCAATTTCCATAAAACCATTTTGACTCCCAAAACATTGTATATAAAATTCATTTCTTTGTATAAAACCCATTTTGCTATGTACTCAAAAATTCACACATTACTCACCTGATGCGTAGAAGTAGGTCGCACACACAAGCACGTGATACTCAAGAACTCTTCTTCTTTCCCGAACCTACATTCCACGTGGTACTGCTTAGAACGAATTAACGTTTACATTTATTACTTATAATTATATAAGTATACATGTATTTTCCTGATACTCGACACGTACCGTGTCCATACCTTCTCTTTACCTTATAAATACATCATTGAGATTATTAATTATCTTTAATAAGAATATATAGGACCAAACACCCACTATGAACTCTTTGCCGCAACCAAGACCAAAAACCACGAAATAATATTTGACAGCAAAGCTGATTTTTGGACCCACAACCAGATTTGTAATATTAAACCAATGAGGGATTGAAAATAAAATCCAATAAAAATCAAGGGTATACTAGACCCAAGGAAAAGATCACAGGGCCTCACCTCAGGTCAAAATCATTCTCCAACAGCAAATGAAAAATCCCCTAACTTGACTGATTATATCCGTCCATCTATTAGACAACACCTCAAAGATGTAACCAAAACACAAAATATGAAACGAATTAGGTTCTGGATTTTTGTAGGAAGAAACTAGACACTTAAACAGAATTTTTCCAACTAGTCTTGTACCCAAACCCTTTGTATACATTTAACTATGAATTTTTAAAAACTGTATTCACTGTACAGGACAGTCCTAGACCAGCTGGTGAAGATTGCAACTTTCACCCAAGCTAGCACACGAATCAGACCATGGACATCTGAATGTAGAAACTAGACACTTAGGCCTTTCCAGAAAGGTATGATTCACCCCAAACGGCCAAATACACGATTTTATACGAATTTTATAAAACAGACCAAAAACAGTGATAAAGCTGTTACGAATCTTCTAGGGGTTCTATGATGTATTTCGAGTTTTTGACAGCCAAACTCCAATTTATCTTCACCCAAAGGCTTATTTCCAGGTTATGGATATAACCACATCATGCAAGGGTGTTTTGGTGGTTTCATGGTGATGATCACGTCCTTAGCAAGAAGAAGAAATAGGAAAGAAACCAAGAGTGAGAGTCATGTTACCTTCCGACCCATACAACACTTCTAGCTCACCTTGTGCACCCTTTAACACACCCTCCAAGATCCTCCCATAACACGAATTTGGACAGCAGCAGGCTCCACAGGAGAACAAGAGGAAAAATGATATTGCATCAAGAAGAACTCGTGAAGAAGGAAACCGAGAGAGGAATAAGTCACGACTCTAGGGTTGGATTTTTTTTTAGAACTTGATCAAGTGGAAAAATCATGGATATGAATGATCAAATGGCCAAAAGACTTGTGAGTTCAAGGAGGCCAAAGTCTTCCTTTTGTCGGCAGAAAATGACACGGCCCACAGGTCATCTCTTACAAGAATTGGAAATTATCCTTTCTAGACCCTCTACTTTGACATTTAAATTTTAATTGGCCCAAAACTCCTAACTCTACATTTAGAAGTTTCTCAAAATAACACTTTAACCCCCAAGCAACTATATTAGGGTTATTATTATTATTATTATTATTATTATTAGTCGTAATAATCGGGATTTGATTCCACGATTCGCTTCCAGTATAAAATTTATTTCCTTCCTTTTAAAATACGATACTAAATAGTTGGGAATATTTATAATCGCTAACGCGGAAAATTGGGTGTTACAACTCTCCCCCACTTACAAAAATTTCGTCCCCAAAATTCCGGTCTAACACATCAAGATCAATAGGTAACGACTTTACTTTGTTTTATATGACATCACATCACCAATAATCAACAGCGTACACCAGTCTGTATATTAAAGTAATCAATAAACGACATCACTATATACACCTTTATTCCAAAAAGTTTCTTCAATATCCCGTTATCACCGGAGTCAAGCATCGAATTTTGATAATAAAACGACACTCAGGGTAGTGAAGAGTCGCCACCTATTGTAGTTAGTTTGAATTTCGGTAATAAAAACGTGATTTATCCTTTCAGTTCCATCTGCACGATACTATATAAATGGGTGTGTAGTATCATCCATACCTACAATATTTTCAATTTCATCCTTTCCAAAAAAAGGTAGGGTTCCCATGCCTTCTTACATATGATAACTCGTGAAACAGCTTAACGATGCTATAGTTGGCAACAGCCAACGAAGACGAACTCAACCTTTGGGGGTAAGCATCCCATCTAACCCCTATGTCGTAACACAAGTATGAGTAGAGGCTTTTCACCAGTCTCATATAAGTATGAGCTTCTCACCGGTTCAGAGACTCACCAGTCTCGTATAAGTATGGGCTTTTCACCAGCCCTGAGACTCTTCACCAGTCTCACATAGGAAACACTGAATTGATAGGTACAACCGGGATTTCACATCAGTCCTGTTATACGCCACCACTTCACTTCTGTATATTATACACATATAGACATAACACTGAGGCAAGTACAGAGTTGACTCGAAAAAAAAATACTCGCCATCATCTCAGGCATCGTTTGCACCTACTCGGTCGTGAGTTGGAAAACTCACCCTCACGTCCTCCAGTCCCTGCCTGACTTGTGCGCCCATCAATTGCACGAAAAAGAACCACAACAATGGCATTTTGGCATTCTCCCTCCCAATAGTCTTCCAGCTCAGAAATCAACTTAAACATGATCCGTCCTACCAAACTGGTAACAATTTCTCATCGGTGACTTACAGTCACGACGATAGTGCACAGTTCAACCACAACTTAAACATATTCCCGCTCCCTCACTCGCGTCCTCTCTTGTCCGGTATTCTCTACCCTTCTGACTCGAGCGCGAGTCAGAAGTCCTCAGCTTCCCATCCGACATTGATATTGGCATCCCGAGCTGCGCCGCCTTCTTCCTCCGAGCCTCGGTCTCAAGCTTGAACTCGCGCCTCCTAGCTGCCTCGATCACTTCAACAATAATAGCCACCTACTCCTGCAACAATGCTCCATGCTCTTTTACTTTCAATCACATTGCGTATCTTCATTCTAGCAATTTCAGTTGCGCCAAAAGCTTAATTTCATTTCTTGTAGTCGCAATCGTCGACTTGACACACTCCCCCACTTTGATTGAACATAACACTTGCCTCGAAGCATCGACACCTCTTAAGTAAGCACACTTTACTACCGCCTCCCACTTCTTCAACTTCTTTGAAGAATGAAAAGTAAACCTAACTTACCAACCCAGCAACTTACATCGAAGCCAAACACCATCTCATCACGCGTGTTTTGACGATGTAAAGACATTTACATCAACCATCGTATACTGCTCATCTTCTGCTAGCCACTCTAACCGTCCCCGACATCTCCTTGATCGTGAGCTGTAAAGCTCAACCACATGCCTTTTCTGTCCCTGCCCTAACCGCTCTTACAGCACATAACCGCTCCATCACTTACATCATCTCTGTGAATTTCCGTATCATCCCAGACAAGCTCTCTATCGTCTGCTCCAAAACTTGAGGCACATACTACCTCTGGAACCGCGTCACAAATCCTCCCAGGTCAAAACCCCGACCTGATCCGCTGACATAGATGTGGTCTCCGCTTCCTTTGGTCAACTTTTACCATTCATTACTCTTTACTTGTTATGGCTAATACCAAAAAATAACTTTTACCTTTCTTATTACCCCAACTACATCATAATAACGCTTCAATAAAGACTTGCATTTCTGACTCAACAATTACTTGTTTTATCTCATCATACTTATTAGGCATACACTACTTTCATACTCATATAGATTACCACCATTTTTTTTCATAGACATTCAATCTTTACGTCTCATACATTTTACTTATAAACTTTCTAAGCTTGAAACCCAAAATTTATTTCATTGTATCTTTTACCATTTTTCTTTATGTGTCATAAGGCTATATGCCCAACACATTACATTACTCTTTCATTTAAACTTCATTTCTTTACACTATTTACTTCTACGTATCTTAAGGCGATATACACTATACATTTCTTTACAACATTATATATTTCATAATTACTAGCCATGTACCAACCATTTCTCACAATCATTGGGCACCTTTACCCGTTAGATTTATTCACATTCGGAAGTAGTAACTTCCTATCTGTTTATTATAATTCTTATTTTTCATTCTTTATCTCATGTTTGATTCTTTGCCTAGTACTTACTTAGGCATTCTCTCTTATTCCTTACTTCATATTGATTATAGTCTTTAGTAATCAATTCTACATTCTTTCGGTTACCCTTTTATCATTTGCATCTCTTCTTATATTGATTTTATATGACCACTAAATCTGATTCCAATAACCATTTTTTTCTCATCCCCAGTTCCTTTAATAACTTTCTTTATATTCCTCTCATTATCCTCATCGCTTGTCTTATCTTTAATTTCTCGCCTAACACTTGATTAGGCATTAAATCTCCATTTCCCAATTCATTTTTTTTTCATTTTTTTTTCTTTTTTAATCACTTTATAATAATGCAAAATACTTAAGATATCATAATCCTTAACAGTCTTCCATTTTCCATTTCTTTCTCATTCGGGTATCTTACTTTATCATATTACTCATTATAGCATTATACTTATGACTTAGCTATTTGCTCCAACCATTAGATGTCTTTACTTGTCATATTTCCTTCAGGTTTGGAAGTCACGACTTCCCATTTCTTAATTTTCTTTTTATTCCTTATCTAATACTTGGTTAAGTATTTTACTTTCATTTTATATTAACATATTTAATCACAACTTTTTGTATACATTCTTTAATCCCCTGGTTGTCCATGGGAGACGCATCATACTACTTCTCAATATTTATTCTTTACCCCTTTTTATACCTCTTTTGGGTTTGTCTACAATTACAAACCCAGCTCATTTCCTTTTACTTTTCCCCGGTTAAGTGTTTTCATTCTTCTTTATTATATGAGTTTTATTCATATATATATGTATTCATATTCTTTTCCAATCTTTCTTTCTTTGGTCACTGTAGTGACATTACATCTATTTTCAATCCAAAATCATACTTTGTTCCGTTAGACAACGGAACTTTTCAGCTATACATTTTCTTTTCATTTCTCTTTTACTATTCTCTCAAGTTTCAATTACATATACTTTACGTTATTTCTCACATTATACGGTGGTTATCACAACCACATATTTGAACTTTTCTCTTCTTACCCTTCACATACTTGTTATCTTAGTTTCAATTCTCTTCATTCATACTTTATAATACTTCATATATAGAGTATGGGGTTTCCCCACTTCATACCTCATACTTATTATTTCATCTTTAATATTTTTTTTTTCAATTATACTTTAGTATTTTCAGGCATTCTGGGTTTATTACACAGGTACTCTGGACCTATGCCCCTCACACCTCCTCTACTCATCCCTTACAGATTCACATGATTCCTGTGTGGTTCCACCAAACTCAAATATATATCCTGTGATTATGATAGTACGGGCCCATATTATTATAACCACCTATACATATTTGCTTCCGGTTTCACCACCAGGACCCATGTTTCACCGTTTCAGGTTTACCCCCACTTTTACTTACTTACGACCTCATATTTAAGTATGTACATCACTTAACTCCTACACAGTTTAAGTCTAGGTTCAAGTATTGACACCTAGTTCGCTTAAACTATGGCTCTGATACCAAATTGTAACACCCCAATTTCATCCAATTTTTTTTTATATCAACACTTCATAATACAAAATACTTAAACATACGGGGTATTACTCTTCCGTATCATTACCACAATTTAAACAGCATGTATATTGCACAATGAAAGCTACCGTCCCACACTCGACTCTTCTAACTCATTGTTTGATCACCTGAGTACATAACATTTTAAACAAAACATACGTGAGACATACGTCTCGTGAGTAATATGGGTTTAGACCCAAAACAGTTTTCCGTATTTCAACCATTCCAAATTGACCCAAAACAGTTTTTCCATATTTCAACTCTTTTAAAATTTCACATTATTCAATTTCCTATGAGCGCACCCATAGGTATTCCTTTTCATTTGTGAGCACATTCCTACGAGCGCACCCGTAGGTTTTATACGAGACGCACCCGTATAACTACTTCCTCGACAGCATGAAACGAATTCATCCATCAAGGTACCAATTAGACAACTACTTCGCGACGGGAGGTACCATCCCAGTAGTGTCTTTTGACCACCCCTACCGCAGCAGGCCGTGATCTTTATCCGGATACTTCTTAACTCATCAACAGGGCTCAATCAATTTATTACTTCATTGTATTTCTCATTTATCTTTTGTATACATTATACTTACTATTTCATAGTATCATTTCCAATTTCACAAAACTATTTTCAGTTCCATAAAACCATTTTCATTTTCATTAAATCATTTCAATTTCCATAAAACCATTTTGACTCCCAAAACATTGTATATAAAATTCATTTCTTTGTATAAAACCCATTTTGCTATGTACTCAAAAATTCACACATTACTCACCTGATGCGTAGAAGTAGGTCGCACACACAAGCACGTGATACTCAAGAACTCTTCTTCTTTCCCGAACCTACATTCCACGTGGTACTGCTTAGAACGAATTAACGTTTACATTTATTACTTATAATTATATAAGTATACATGTATTTTCCTGATACTCGACACGTACCGTGTCCATACCTTCTCTTTACCTTATAAATACATCATTGAGATTATTAATTATCTTTAATAAGAATATATAGGACCAAACACCCACTATGAACTCTTTGCCGCAACCAAGACCAAAAACCACGAAATAATATTTGACAGCAAAGCTGATTTTTGGACCCACAACCAGATTTGTAATATTAAACCAATGAGGGATTGAAAATAAAATCCAATAAAAATCAAGGGTATACTAGACCCAAGGAAAAGATCACAGGGCCTCACCTCAGGTCAAAATCATTCTCCAACAGCAAATGAAAAATCCCCTAACTTGACTGATTATATCCGTCCATCTATTAGACCACACCTCAAAGATGTAACCAAAACACAAAATATGAAACGAATTAGGTTCTGGATTTTTGTAGGAAGAAACTAGACACTTAAACAGAATTTTTCCAACTAGTCTTGTACCCAAACCCTTTGTATACATTTAACTATGAACTTTTAAAAACTGTATTCACTGTACAGGACAGTCCTGGACCAGCTGGTGAAGATTGCAACTTTCACCCAAGCTAGCACACGAATCAGACCATGGACATCTGAATGTAGAAACTAGACACTTAGGCCTTTCCAGAAAGGTATGATTCACCCCAAACGGCCAAATACACGATTTTATACGAATTTTATAAAACAGACCAAAAACAGTGATAAAGCTGTTACGAATCTTCTAGGGGTTCTATGATGTATTTCGAGTTTTTGACAGCCAAACTCCAATTTATCTTCACCCAAAGGCTTATTTCCAGGTTATGGATATAACCACATCATGCAAGGGTGTTTTGGTGGTTTCATGGTGATGATCACGTCCTTAGCAAGAAGAAGAAATAGGAAAGAAACCAAGAGTGAGAGTCATGTTACCTTCCGACCCATACAACACTTCTAGCTCACCTTGTGCACCCTTTAACACACCCTCCAAGCTCCTCCCCTAACACGAATTTGGACAGCAGCAGGCTCCACAGGAGAACAAGAGGAAAAAGGATATTGCATCAAGAAGAACTCGTGAAGAAGGAAACCGAGAGAGGAATAAGTCACGACTCTAGGGTTGGATTTTTTTTTAGAACTTGATCAAGTGGAAAAATCATGGATATGAATGATCAAATGGCCAAAAGACTTGTGAGTTCAAGGAGGCCAAAGTCTTCCTTTTGTCGGCAGAAAATGACACGGCCCACAGGCCATCTCTTACAAGAATTGGAAATTTTCCTTTCTAGACCCTCTACTTTGACATTTAAATTTTAATTGGCCCAAAACTCCTAACTCTACATTTAGAAGTTTCTCAAAATAACACTTTAACCCCCAAGAAACTATATTAGGGTTATTATTATTATTATTATTATTATTAGTCGTAATAATCGGGATTTGATTCCACGATTCGCTTCCAGTATAAAATTTATTTCCTTCCTTTTAAAATACGATACTAAATAGTTGGGAATATTTATAATCGCTAACGCGGAAAATTGGGTGTTACAACAAATCAAAAACCCATCTCTTTTTCGCCTGACTGTGCCCCAATCCTTGAATATTTAAGGATGTAAAATTCATTGAAAATACTCTTTCCTCCCATGGTGATCGAACACATCATTAATAGTAACTTTATTAATCTTGTATCCCGTTATATGACCAATAATATTAATATCTTCCATTTTCTGTCCACAACTACCACTTGGGGCCAATGCGTGGGGCTCTATATTTCCACCACCTCTAATTAATGATTTGGTTTTTGTTTGAGAGCTATCCTCGTTTCCACCATCCACATGACTAATAGCATCCAAATTTTTAACACTATTGGACCTTGGACTTTTCTCCATGTGAACCGACTTCTCCCCTTCACTTTTATCTCCCTCATTCGCTGGTGGTGTATAACCCGGAGGACACACAGGTGTGACACTGGAATTACATTCCGGCTCCACCGTATCTGGCACATCTACATCCTTTCGTTTTAGTAACTCATAAAAATGAAAAGGATCCTCAGAACTTTGTTGTGCTATGCCATCTCGATCCACCTCCCCCTCTTCTAATGTGTTCGGCCCCATTTTAATTTCAATTTTATCTTTTGGGTTTTGGTTTGCTGTTTGCAGGCATTGAAGTACTATCCTCTGATTTTTATAATCTTATACACTCCAGGTCGACTCCAGCCTCTAGGTATTTCTGAATTGAAGTCCTCTGGTTTTTAGAGTTTTAGTCTTTTAGTTTGTTGCTCAATTTCTGACTTTTAGCTTGTTTATGATGTATGCCAATTAGATTTTGATTTGAAGAGGCCTATTGTTCGAACTCGGGAACTAAAATCACGGATTTGTTCAGGTTGTATCTTTCTTTTCTCTATCTTTTGTTGTTATAGTTGTTGAGTTTTGAAAATGTTTCCCCGACAACAACCATCGGGTGCTCAAAACAGAAAACGGAAAAAAAGAGAACAAGAAATGGCTAATTCCTTACGAGGGTCTTTAAATAAATATTTTGTTAGAAATCAAAATGCAAGTGAAAATAATACTAATCCCATTGATAATCTAAATGATTTTGAAAACAATGATCCAATTAGAAGTTCTAATGATCTGATTGATATTTCTAAGGATTTTGAAAATAATGAGTTTGTTGATAAAGATAAACCAACTGATTTTAATATTTTTGATCCTAGAATGTGGGATGAATTAGATTAAAAAAATGAAAGATTTACTTATAGAAAAAGTCCCTAATAGAGAAATTGAAACAAACACAATTTTTCCAAAAGATGCATTTGGAAGACATTTTCTAATGATTTTTTTATTCGTAAATTAATAAATGGTGATGTTTTTGATAGAAAATGGTTAGTATATTCAAATGAGCTTGATAAAGTTTTTTGTTTTTGTTGTAAGCTGTTTAAAACCGTTCGTACTAAAAGTAAGTTGGTATTTGAAGGATTAAATGATTGGAAACATCTTAGTGAAACGTTAAGGCAACATGAAAATAGTTCCGATCATATGATTAATTTAAGAACTTGGACCGAAACACGAATTAGGTTAAATAAAAGTGAAACAATTGATAAAGAGTTAGAAGAAATGATTAAAAAAGATACTGAACATTAGAAAGATGTTATGATTAGAATTATTGTTGTTTTAAAATGTTTGGCAAAAAATAACTTGGCTTTTCGTGGCACAAATGAAAAAATTTATGAAGAATCAAATGATAATTTTTTAATTGTACTTGAATGCATTGCCGACTTTGATCTTGTAATGAAAGAACATTTTCGATTAATTTTTTTTTTATTTTCTTTTACAAAGAAACACATAATCATTATCTTAGTCATAAAATTCAAAATGAATTAATCGAAATGTTGGCATCCGAAGTAAAAAAGTGCAATTATTAAAAAAGTTAGAGTCAAAATATTTTTCTATAATTCTTGATTGCACTCCGGATGCAAGTCGCCAAGAACAAATGACTTTGATTATAAGATGTGTGGATATGGTAAGCATTCCAATAAAAGTAGAAGAGTTTTTTTAGAGTTTTTAATTGTAGAAGATACATCCGGTCTAGGTCTTCTAAATGTTTTACAAGATGCTCTAAAATCTCTTGATTTGAATATTAATAATGTTCGTGGTCAAGGGTATGATAACGGAGCTAATATGAAAGGAAAACACCATGGTGTACAAAAACGTTTGCTTGATATAAACCCTAGAGCTTTTTATATGCCTTGTAGATGTCATAGTTTAAATTTAGTTTTATGTGATATGACAAATCTTGCCATAAGGCAAAAACGTTTTTTGGGACATGTAAAACAATTTATAATGTTTTTTCTAGTTCCACAAAAAGATGAAGTACTTTACTTAAATATATTGATGGACTAACACTTAAATCATTATCCAACACTCGTTAGGAAAATCATATTGAAAGTGTTAAAGCAATAAAAACTCAATTTCTTCAAATAAGAAAAGCTTTGAAAAAATTAGCCAAAGGTGAAAGTCCATGGACATCTATTCAAATAATGGAGTTTGCAAGAAGAATGGACATGTTCCTGAACGTGTTGGTTGCATATAAAATTTTGTTGATGGTGTCGGTTACGGTAGCTTCGGCGGAAAGAAGTTTTTCAAAATTGAAGCTTTTGAAATCATATCTACGTAGCACCATGACTTAAGAAAGATTGAACGGATTAGCAATTTTATGTATCGAAAGTCAATTTCTAAAGAATCATTATTATCCTAAAATAATAGACGTTTTTGCATCAAAAAATGCACGAAGGCATTGTTTTAGGTGATATTTGTCTTTTTTTTTTTTGTTGTATTAGTATGGATTTTGTTTGACTATAAGTTTTATTGCATTTTTGTTTTATAAATTATTTTATGTATTTTGTCTATTGTATAAGGGCATCAAATTGTTATTTCGCCCAGGGCATTAAAACTTATTGGACCGGCCCTGGATGTACCTCACCACATTACCGAACCTCGCTTCGACACAACCGGAATAAAAAACATCTTTGCCAAAAGCCAAAATTTCAGAAAAGGGGACATGCAGAACTCACAATCGGACGAGGGCACTGACTTTCCCTCTTAGACAAAGGATTGTGGTTTGCCAACTGCATTGAGGGAGCACATCAAATAAAATCTGCAAAAAAAACCATATCGTACTGCCACTTTTAAAGAAATGGGTAGATTTCGTCTCCCATACCAATACTATAAATACCACCATCACAAGAGATATTAATAAGGAATAAATTTTGTTCTCTCACTCTTACTCCCATATCTCTCACACTATCTTGAGTAAAACACCTTTTAACATGGACATCAAAAGTGTAATCATATGCCCATCCAGGATTACGACCAACCCCACCTTTCCATGTGTGATCACAAGTCCAAGAAAACCATTCAAATCATTAGAAGATCCACCATACAACACTCTCAGCTCACCATTCAATGACCACTCTCGGACTTGGTTGCATCATTGATGTCATCCATGAGACGCCAACGAAAATTCATATATTGGTAATCCTAGAAAGGTCAGGCCTAATGGAAACAAAAGAGATAAATTGTCACCTATCTTTAAACCATAATCATGATAATCATGTTATACAGACTAGAATCACCATATTATTCAAAATATCCCTTTTATGAGCAGCCAGGGTTCATGCCATAAGTTCCACTAAAGCGCTCGCCGTATCATATGTTAGTCACATTGTAATCGGCAAACTGCACTTCGACGATATATATCCAATTGTTGAGCATGATTAATATGGTAAACCTCTATTAATCCGAGTATGTATTAGAGTCATCACAATCCACAAGGTCTGCATAGAATAAGGAAACACAATAGATATAATGTTTGAACAATGCTTCAAGAAGCTACTTGGATCATGGAAACACAACTTGAAAACCATAGAATTTTCACTAGTCGATTTTGCATGGAATACATTGGTGAATTTAGAATAGAAACTCATGTGGTTCCCTAGTCCCTAATTAAGTGCGGCCGATAAAAATGAAAGAATCAACAATACTTGTATGTAGTAGCGGGTCGGGTCGTATACCTCAAATTATCTAAACATAGATCCAATAGTTGTATTAAATTTGTTACAGTTGTACCCAACGAGGTTTTCTACATTGAAATATTTGCATAATTGTATCATTACTAACACTTTTTAAAACAATTTTTTCAATATATGACATTAAACTATCACCCATTTTGTTGGGTATATTAGTCTTTATCAACTTCGTTGTCGAAAAAAATGTTTGTCGAATTTAATTGTTAATAGTCACAACTCTCAAGTACCTGAAGAAGGTTTTCCGTATGCGTACAACGTACCGTGTAATGTGTTTTAATTTGACATAAAATCACGTTAAGATATTTTGATATTCACGTAATTACATTTGATGATACTCACTTTTTAATTTTTATGTTCTCTTTTTTTGTTTATTAGTGGGCTTTCGGTTACACGATATTAGTTTTAATTATGTATCTAAATTTGGGCTAGATATAGTGGATGACAGTAGGCTACTATCTACTTGGACTTGGCAACGACTGAGTTAAAGAAATTAACAAATCAGATAGGATAGGTCTCGATATAAAATTCAGGTGGGTCACAATTTTTATGTTGTAAAATTTATATTGAAACTTATAAATTTAGGTGGTTCCTGTGACCCACCTGTCCCTTACCTAAATTCGCCTCTCATGGAATATCATGTGGCATGTACGGAAAGTCTCACTTCCCCTACACTAAAAAACAATGTGGGCCTAGTAAAAAGAGGGATATAATAAAATTTACCATATAGTAGGCCCCGTCCTCACACAACATCATATTGGGATGACAATGAATAATACAATTTGGTACCATAGCTTTAATGGTACATGGATTACTAAAATTCTAGTTACCAAGTAGGATAGCCACAATAACCATCATCCTATCAAAGTCACTAAACTGTGACCAAATCCTAAACTAAAACGAGATTGAAGTAGTAATAAACAAACGAAAATAGAAACACTCACATAAGAGGAAATAATAAATGATCTATATAGGAACCGGCCCATAAGGATTAGAAAAAACCTTCCAACAAATTCGTGCAACAAATTAAGAATCTAAGAAATCTCAAGACGTGTTTGAGTGGAAGCAATCAGATATGGTAGGAATACCTCAAGAGTTCATCGAACACAATGTCAATATTAACCTAACATCTTGCCTACTCCCCCCGTCACGAGAAAGCGATTGAAGTAACAAAAAGAGTTGCATTGGGACGATGTATAGTGTCTGATAAAGAATTTCAATGCAACCAAATGCCAAATAATGAAACCAAATGACGCCAAAAATGAACACTGACAAACGAAGATGAAGGAAAACCTCTGGGGCCTTAACATAATCATCGACATTCCCAGGTGATGCCATGGTAACATAGTCAAACACATCCGAGAGCGCCACATCATCGTTGTCAGTCATGTCATACTTCTAGCAAATATTTGCCAAATCCTCTCCGATCAAGAAAGATGCAAAGTTACAAACTCATCGCACTTCATCCATTGTAAACACCACATCTAATAAAAAAGCATCCAAAGAAAACAAGACATAAGAATACATGGTAAAAGACAAAGGATACTTATAAATAAAATGGGGAAAACGAAGAGTTTACTTAAAAGAGGTAATCATAACTTCCTATAGTGAAACTGACTCACTTACCCCTTTAAAATTGTTAATATAATGACAACAAAATTTAAAGTAGAAAAACATAAAAAAACATTAGGCATACATGTTGAAACATGGCATAGAAACTATAAAAAGAGAACATGTCGAACTCACAACCTGGACGAGGGCCCCAAATTTCCCGCCTATACAAAGGATCATGTTCCACCTACTACATGGTGGAGAACATCAAACAAAACATGTAAAAAGTATATTGTACCAACACTATAAATACCACCCCCATAGGAGATATCAAATAGCATTACATCTCACTCTTACTTTTTTTTTTTTTTTTTTTTTTTTTTTTTTTTTTTTTTTTTTTGAACGGCAAATATATTAGAAATCCTCCTAGTTATGTTAGTGCCAGGGTTTGAACCCTGGACCTCCAAGTTAGTATTACTCCATGTTAGCCAAGTGGGCTAGCCCCAACTTGTCACTCTCTTACTCTTACTCCCACATATCTCACACTCTCTTCCATAAGACACTCTCTAACTTCAACGTCGTAATGTAAACCTATGGTCATCCCCGATTATGGTTGACCTAGCTTTCAATTTATAATTACATGTCCACGAGAACCATCTAGCCAACTAGAAGATCCACCATACAACACGCTCAAACCACCACTTGATATCCTCTCCCAAATTTGGTTACATAAATTTCTTTTGAAATTTATGAATTGTTAGCTATGGTTTTATTCGGTATTTGAGACATCAAATCTATGTTTGGGCTGTTTCTCATATTAAATTTTTTAGTGAATTTTGGTAATGTATCACAAATGATAAAAGACAATGACATCAACATAACTAGAAATATATGTATCAATGATGGAGAATTCTGTCGTAAATCGTCGCTAACGGCCAACAACAACAGATCAACAACGGAAATAGGTAGTGGGAAAAACATTTATCGCTAATTGCTAGTGACGAAATTAGCAAGGGATTTAGCAACGGATTAGCTTGTCGCAAAATGATCTTGAATTTCGTGGCTTCTATCGCAATGTCGTTGTTAATTTTCGTCACTGATTATATGTAAATGAACAATTTTACTGATTTTACTCCTAACCCCTAATATAATTAGCGATGGTCTATTAGGTGTCGAGTTTGTCACTATTCGAAAACCAAAATTTGCAAATGAAATTTAAATTTTATATTCCAAAATATTAACATATCATTACCATAATACAAATTGAAATTCGATTTCAAAGTATCGAACAAATCATAATATCATATAATTGGATATTGGAAATACAAAAACAGCTGCATTTAGCAATGAGACGTTTTCTTTCCATTGAATTGCAAATTAACTACCACTACCCATACATTTTCTTCAATTCCCGATGATGTTATCTTTCTATTATGTACTTGTATCAACTGAAAGAGCAACATCTAGTAATTATACATAGAGAGGACATGTTGATGTTATTGGAAATACAAAAACAACTTCATGTATACTGAACTTTATCATAAAACACTTGCAACCCTCGTTAAAACCAAAATAAAATTATAATAAAGAAAAAGAAAGTGCAGTTGATTTAAAAAACAAAACTGAAATTTAGAGAAAAGCTTTGTATAAAAACTTTATGTCTAACAAAGTTATATACATAGAGATGGAATGAATAACACCTTGTGGCTAAGGAATATAATTGAAAAAACCAAAATAGATAGTTTATAAGATGTTAAATAGTCAAAAAATTTACGAAATAGTTATTATTCTAGTAACCCCTTAAAAACACACAACAGTTACAAACCCATAGGTTAAATATCCATGGAGGAATTTTACTTCCATATGTGTTGTCTACACTGTGCACTATGAACCATTTCAAAACGCATAGTTTCATTATTGATCATAAATAGTCTAATAATCAAGGAATACTGTCAACAGAAATTAAATGGCTTTATATTGAAATTTTACCACTTATTACTCTTCTTTGATAGTCATAATGACTTAGAATAAAGCTAGTGACTATCTTTGTTTATCTTCTAGTAACCTCTCTAAGTATTTTGCTTTCCACATAAGTTTATGTTTAAAAGAATGTGTAAGAAACCTATAATGCAGCTTATGATGTGAACATTATCGTAATTTGAATCGCTAAATGCAAGAGATAGCAACATAATTTAATTTATTGTTATTACGACATTATACTTTTATTTTTTTTTCTAATAAGGTATTGTACTATGGAAGTTTTATTCAACTATAGCATTGTAATTTCATTTGCTTTTTTGTTGTTAGGACATTTGTTTTTTGTATTTGGATGATATTGAGATAATTGGTAAATTTTTCAAAGTACCGATCTATAGTATAAGTATTATGCTATAATAAATTATTCATTAAAAGGACATTACTATTTTCTGTTTTTACTCCTAAATAGAATCAAAGCATGTGAGAAATTATGGAAGGAATGATTAAATCAAGATAAAGAAGTAATGATAGGGAAATATATTGAGTGGACAATGCTAGTAAATGGTAATCAAATGTCCTAGTTTCACACTTATTCCACCTAGGCACCGCAAACTTCTTTTTAAGAGGTTTAACCACTCAACTAGTAAGTTACTAAGTTTGCTACATTATTGTGAAGTTTTGTATTTTTTGTTCCATCGTTATAAAATTACGTTTTTGTTGACATGACAACATATGTGGACACATGACACAGAAGGTTTATTAAAACAATTTTATTAAATAATAACCAAGCTTTTGTTTTGTTCCAAAGTTGAAATATTAAACGTAAAATGTCACTAACCAGTAACCAAGTTTCACACTTTCTTTTTTATTGTGAAATTTTATGGTGGTGATATTAATACTTATATCGATGCGTTGTAATTACTATTGGTTGAGAAGACATTGATGCTATAATCATTATAGTAAACTTTTTTACAACATTGACACAAAATTAAAACTTGGTTTTAATGAAATTGTTGCAATAAATCAACCATCATATGTCCATATAAGCACCTTGTCAACAAAAAAATAAAGTTTCACAACAATGGAACAAAAATAAAAGTTAAGTGGTTAAACCTCTTAGAAAAGTTTTGAGTTACCTAAGTGGAACATGTGTGAAACTTGGTTATTATTAAGTGACATTGTCCTTATACGGAGCAATAGGAAGCCCCAAAAAATTAAGGAAAATAAAATAAATAATAAAGATATTCAAATAATCAACAAGAAACAAATAAGAACATGCCTCTTAAAATTTTCAAAACAATGACAACAAGATGTAAAGTAGAAAATATTCAAAAAAAATGTCATTATGCATACATGTTGAAACATGTCATCATACAATGCTCTCAGCCTCACCATTCGATGTCCTCTCCCAAATTTGATTGCATCAATTTCTTTTGGAATTTTATAAATTGTCGGCTATGGCTGTATTCGGTATTTGAGACATTAAGGGTGTGTTTGTTTGCCACTTTATTAAGTTATTAAGAGGCAATCTTTGAATCAAACACTTTAAGTGCATTTGTTTACCTCTTAAATTTTGTCTCTTAATTAAAAAAGAGGCTCTTATTGGATCAGATTTGAAGACAAGTCTGAACAAAAAAGAGGCATGTATTCCTTTTTTGCCCTAAGATCCATCCGCCTCCCTTTACCTCATCCCGCCTCCCTTTACCTTTCCCTTTCTTTCTCACGATCGAAATCATCTCCCCTCTCTTCCGATCTCCTTCTGCACAGCGACGGGGAAGAAGCACGCATACCTTCACGATCGAAAGCATCTCCCCCTCTCTTCCAGTTGTTTCTTGTGTTAGGAGAAACACGCACACGAGTGAAAAGAGAAGAAACTGAGGGACAGGTCGACGAGGTTGCAGCGATTACTGCTGTTGTCGGCTACCGATTCCGATCAGAAAAGTGAAGAGGCAAAACGAGTGAAAGGGGTGAAGGAATCCATGGACTGTTGCCGGACGACGAACTAATGAGACGGGGATGAATTTTATGATGAAGAACAGGTAATCCATGGGCTGTTGCAGAGAGACATTGACGAATAGTTGTGGTTTCGGATGAATTTTATGATTTCGGATGAATTTTGTTGCTTTGCTGAATTTTGTAATTCCTCGTACTTTTATGATTGTTCTTGCTGTTATCTTTGTGTTGAATTTTGATGTTATTGAAGAAAATAGTTAACAGGGGTAAAATGGTCATATTTATTATTCAGCAAAACAATTAAGAGGTTCCAACCAAACACATGTTATAAATTCAGATCTTAAAAATTCAGACCCTCTTAAATGTACAGAGCTCTTAAACATTCAGATCTTAAAAATTAAGATCTTGCCAAACGGGGCCTAAATCTATGTTTGGGCTATTTCTCATATTAAACAATTTTTAATAAACATTGGTACCGTGTCACAAATGATAAAAGCTAATGACATTAAAACATTTTTCAATAAACGACTTGCAAGGTTTTATGTATTTAAATACATTGGCTTAACTTATTAAATTTGCAAATACACAGATCCGCTGTATTCATGATTATCAAACCGAAAGGAAGTCGCTCGGTTTAGGTTTGGTCAATCTACAAGTTGCGGATCTCGACAAATAATCCAAAGAAATTTGAGCAACCAGTTGGTATAATCTGCGGCCGGCGAGTAAGAAGACGGCATGTGTTTGTCCTTTTTCGTGGTAAAGTTTTCCTACACACCAACTATTTGTAGAAATGCCTCTATGTAGCCATCATTATATATGTCAGCATCATAGTTACCCGTTTGTTTTACCATAAATATACATAAAGTTCAGAGCTTTCTTACCCCTTTGGTAAATCTTTTCATGGTAGGTTGTAATTTCTTGCATATGTAATATCGAGACCGACAAAAAAGATAAAAGCATGAAAAAACCAGGCACGTAATAAAAGGGATTTACATCTCTAGCATAACCGTGCTTATGATCACAGACAAATGAAGTAGGCGGCAACAAATATTCCTAGTAATATCGTCCTAAAATTCATAATAAAATCTAGATCAATTTGAACTCATGACGAAAGATCAATCTTAAGTTCTTAACCCATTATTCTTGAAGTTTTAATTAGGGATTGTTCATGGAAGCTTTCCCTCCAAGAACGAAGCAAAGAATGCAAGTGCACGAGCTGGTTGGTAGCTTGGGACAAAGTGTCCAGCCCCTCTTATGGTCACAAACGTTAGGTTTTGGTATCCAACAACATATCCACCCACCTGAAAACATAAATAAATAATACCCACAAATCATCTTGTCAAATTATGTTACAAAATTATTAAAATTAGGATTGAATGAAAGGCTTTATACCTCATCTTCATACATCCATGGGTACCATGGTGTCTTCACTGACGTTTGTAGTTTGTCTATCGAATACCTACTTGTTGTCACCGGTACTCTCGCGTCTGTGTCTCCGCTGCAATTTTTAATAAGTTTTATAAATTTTATATATTTTTAGTTATGTTAATCAGCTAAGCGTCCACAAGTTTTTACCTGTAAATCCAAACACTGATTCCACTAGCCATTAGATCCTGAATCACAGGCAAGACTGTAAACGGCATATCCTTCCAGAATATTCCTATGATATCACTGTTTTTGATATAAGAAATGGACGAAATTTAATTATCCATGATGCATGATTCAAGATTTTCAAGTTATTAACTTCTTTAGATAAAAGATTTGTATTACTTGCAAGAATCCCACTGAACAGGTTTTGCATGAAGTGATTGTTGCACTGCAGCTGTGTTCAAGTATGATCTGATATAATTTTCTGTGCATGGATCAAATTCTGATATCTGTTTCATTCATGTACTTCATGTGAATATATATATTTAAATCACCAGATAAGTACTGTCGTTAAATAATGACTTACCGAAGGAGTGCTATTGGTTGATGATGAACATAAAGGGGCATAAATGTCATAAAAGTAGACGTTGCTTCTAGCAGCTGTTGCCTTACTTTGATATTCAGCACATGTTTCTGTTACGGTTCCATTCTCAGAAAAATTACAGTTGGAGATGATTCCCTCATGGATTTCATCAGAAATAATCGCGTGTGTCCAGAAATAGTCAAACATTCCTGTGTTTTCTGTTTCATCATCAACGTATGCATTTCCAAGCTGGAAAGTAACCAACATGATTACATGAACACAAACATGTCGATTATTTACACCAACCTTAAAGTTAGTAGTGATTTCAAACTTACAGCAATTCCTTTGAGATTGATGACAGTTTGATTAGTGATCTTGTTGTTTTGAAGAATTAATTGTGCAAGTTGTGGCACGTAATGTCCTGCGTAACTTTCTCCCGTGATATAAAAATCTCTAGTTTTGTATTCTGGAAACCTTTCTAACCAATTTACTAGAAATGTATACGAATCTTTTGCTGTTTGTATGTCTCCAGTTGAATAATCCGAAGATGTATTCGAGTAAGAAAATCCCACTCCAGCTGGAGATTCCAAGAAAAGTACATTCGCAACTGCACATGTGACAATCGATCATTAACATATGCAATTTTTTGAAATATATATATATATATATGATTCTTATTTCTTAATTACCATTGTTCCATGCATATTTATTTCGTGACAAAGTTACATTATCAGCATTGACTCGAAACGGTCCAAGTTCCATCATGGCCCCGTTTCCAAACGAAGAACAGCCCGGCCCTGTAGTGATTCATAGCTTAGTTTTGATAATTTAAAAATCGAAAAAGAAAATAAAAAAGATTAATTACCTCCATTGAGCCATAGTACAAGAGGGTTAGTGGAAGAGTTGATAGGTGATTCTGCTAGATAGTAGAAAAGTGCTCTACCGTGGTTCGGGTCTACTGTAACATACCCTGAGTACTGGTCAAAGTCGGTTCCAGCTGGCTGACCTGGCAAAGATGATATCTTGTCCATTTCTTTCAACCCATCTTGAGGGCCCACGTATACCGGTGAGTATGAGTTCTCAGATGTAACCACTTTGTTACTGACATGATGCGGTTTTGATCTTTTTGAACGTTGGTTGCTTAAAACGGTCTCGAGAGGATCATATCCATTCCCACCATAGGAGTGCACAAAAACCAGCAGACTGAAATGAATCGACAGAAGAAATGCAATCTTCATTGTTGGAAATGTTCTTCTGGTTCTTAGATGGTACACATAAGGATTTCTATATATCGGAAATACGAAATGTTGTTGGAAATAACGATTGTGTTTCTTGTTGTATTTATCATGTAAGTGACAAAATCAATGTTTTCGTTATTTTAAAAATGGAAGACAATGGCATAAAGGATGCCGGTCAGTCGGTCACTTATTTTATAAAGATTATGTTTTAACCATTAGAACAAATGCTATAAGTTAAAATCTTGAAGACTTGGTATTGGATTAAAATATCTTCAGAGTTCAGTCACTTATATATAAAGATTACATTTTCTACAATTGAGTGGAAGTATGTTACATTTGGTAAGTATGTTATAATTGACATGAATTTCTATATGTCTGATACAAACTAAAGGTGGCAAAATATGTGAGTCGGACAGATTTCTTGGCGTATTAGAAAAATGCATGTAATATGAGAAGGTGTTGAGCTGTCTGCCAAAGCTTTTTGTCATATTTAGAATAAAACATAGGAAATGTGATAAAAGCCAATACCATCAACATCATTTTTAATAAACGAGTTGCAAGGTTTGTGGTATTTAAATACATTGCATTGACTTATTATATTTGCAAATACCGGCACATTTATTGTATTTATGATTATCGAACTGAATGGGAGAATCAAACGTGGCCTACCAATCATACATCTTGCTTTAGGTTTGGTCAACCTACAAGTTGAGGGTCTCAAACGACAATGCATAAAATTTGAGCAACCTGTTGGTATAATCTATGGCCGCCGAGTAAGAAGAGGTCATCTGTAGTGTTCATCGTAAAGTTTTCTTGCACACCAACTGTTTGTTGAAATGCCCCTATCTATGCATCATTGCATTTGTCAGCACCACAGTTATCCGTTTGTGTTCCCATGAATCTACATAAAGTTCGGATCTTTTATTTACCACTTTTTATTAATCTTTTAATATATCTAATGTTGATACTGGGAAAAAGATGAAAACAAAACATTAAAAAAAAAAAAAAAAATCCTCTTATACAAGGGATCAATCTAGAATTTAAACTCATGACAAAAGATCAATCTCACGTTCTTAACCCATTATTCTTGAAGTTTAAGTTGGGAATCGTTCATGGAAGCTTTCCCTCTAAGAACGAAGAAAAGAATGCAAGTGCACGAGCTGGTTGGTAGCTTGGTACAAAGTGTCCTGCCCCTCTTATGGTCACAAATGTTAGGTTTTGGTATCCAACAACATATCCACCAACCTGAATAACAAAACAAAATACCCGTAAATCATTTAGTCAAATTATGTTACAAAAGTATTAAAAAATTAGGATTAAATGAAAGGCTTTCTACCTCATCTTCATACATCCATGGATACCATGGTGTCGTCACTGATGTTTGTAGTTTGTCTATCGAATACCTACTTGTTGTCACTGGTACTCTCCCATCCGTGTCCCCACTGAAATTTTCATATGTTTTTATAAATTTCAGTTATGTTATAGTCGGATAAGAACAAGAACACAAAAATTAACATTTATTCGCTACCTGTAGATCCAAACACTGATTCCACTGGCCATTAGATCCTGAATCACTGGCAAAACTGTAAAAGGCATGTCCGTCCAGTTGTCTCTTATGGAATCACTGTATTTGAATAGAAGAAATGTATGAAAATTACGTTTTTCAAGATTTTCACACTATGAACTTCTTGTGAATAATTAGTATTACTTGCAAGATTCCCAGTAACCCGGTTTTGCATGAAGCGACTGTTGCACTGCAGCTATGTTCAAGTATGAACCGATATAATTTTCCGTGCATGGATCAAATTCTGATATCTGCTTCAGACATATGAATTCATGTCAAGATTTTCTCTAAATATGTGAAGTTAAATAAGAACTTACCGAAGGAGTGCTATTGCTAAATGATGAACATAAAGGAGCATAGATGTCATAGAAAAAGATGTTACTTCTAGCAACATCTGCTTGATATGTATAGTCATCACATGCTTCAGTTATGGTTCCAGCCTCAGAAAAATTGCAGTTAGTGATGATTCCTTCATGGATTTCATCAGAAATGATCGCGTGTGTCCAGAAATAATCGTACATTCCTGTGTTTTCTGTCTCATCATCCACATATGCATTTCCAAGCTGAAAATATCAACATGATTACATGAACATTAGTCTGCATCAACTTTAAAGTTTCTAGTGATGTGAGACTTACAGCAATTCCTTTGAGGTTGATGACAGTTTGATTAGTGATCTTGTTGTTTTGAACAATTAATTGTGCAAGTTGTGGTATGTAATGTCCTGCGTAGCTTTCTCCCGTGATATAAAAATCTCTAGTTTTGTATTCCGGAAACCTTTCCAACCAATTTACTAAAAACGTATACGAATCTTTTGCTGTTTGTGTGTCTCCAGTTTCATAATCCGAAGATGTATTTGAGTAAGAAAATCCCACTCCAGCCGGTGATTCCAAGAAAAGTACATTTGCAACTGCAGACGTGATAATTCATCATTATAACATATTAATTAGCATGTTCTTTTTCAAAAGATGTATGATTCTTACCATTGTTCCATGCATATTTATTATGTGACAAAGTTACATTATCAGCGTTCACTCGAAATGGTCCAAGTTCCATCATGGCCCCATTTCCTAACGAAGAGCAACCTGGCCCTGCAACGATTCTTAACTTAGTTTTTGAATTTTAAAAATAAAAAAGAAAAAAAGGAAAGATTTCTTACCTCCATTGAGCCACAATACAAGAGGATTAGTGGAAGAGTTGGTGGGTGACTCAGCAAGATAGTAGAACAATGCTCTCCCATGGTTTGGGTCCACGGTCACATACCCCGAATACTGGTCAAAGTCTGTTCCAGTTGGTTGACCTGGCAAAGATGATATCTTGTCGATGTCTTTCAACCCGTCTTGAGGGCCCACGTATACCGGTGAGTATGAATACTCATCATTGAACACTTTGTTACTGGCGTGATTCGATAATGATATTTTTGACCGTTGGATGCGTAAAGCGCTTTCAAGAGGATCATATCCGTTGCCACCATAGCAATGCACGAAAACCAGCAGACTGAAATGAATCGATAGAAGAAATGAAATCTTCATTGTTTGGAGGTACATTTTACTGCTGCATAGATGATACATACAGAAGCATTCTCTTTATATAAATACGAATTCTTGTTGGAAACAACGTGGTGTGTTTCTTGTTGCATTTATAATTGAAGTGACGAAACCAATGCTTTCATTGTTTTTGAAAACAGTAGACAAGGTTGGTTGAAGGATGTCTACAAGATTTCTGCTTTGCCTGCAGCTCAATCAAGTGGAACAGACGTTGACTAGTTTCGGGATATGTCAAAGTTTACAATTAGAATCTATTAAGGTCAATTTAGTAATTAAAGTTTAACAGTTATGTTAGAAAGTAATTAACCGTAAAGAATTAAAGAGGCACAATGGTTAGTATCTGATAGAAAGGGTTGCGATGGTGAACAATCAACAAAAGAGTCGTGATGGTTCAGAAAATTACAGCAGTTGCAAAGGGTTATGTTGGTTCAATGTCTCAACCGATTTCTGATGTATATGTGTGTGAATGTACTCTGAAAATATTGTTCTTGAAGTCTATCTTAAAATCTTAATTTTTGTTCAAGAACCCATCTTCTTGTTCTTCATATGTGTGTGTGCATGCAGAAACTTTTATGCAGCTTTCCCATGGTGTTTTCTGGGTTGTTTCTGTTGGAACTAATATGTTCTTTTATTCAATACTCAAACTGAAATATAAGAAAACAACAACTCTCGCTAATTATCTAAACACTCTCTTCTATGTTTTTGTGGTGGTTCATTACAATGAAGCTATAACCTCTATTTATAGCCAAGCAAAGACTAAAAACAACAACTACGTTCAATGAATTTAAACAAGAAAAAACAAAGTTTGCCACCTTCTTCAATAATGGTGGGTTGGTTCTTCAACAATGGTGGGTAAATGGGTTGGTGGCTGCAATGGTTGGTGAGACCAAGTTTGTGTTTACACTCACATTCTCCCCCTTAAACCAAACTTGGCTTCAGATTCGTTACGCCGATCATGTTGAGCATTTCGTGCCATCCCCGACTACAGAATAATCGGCAAGTGCTTTGTCTTTATCTTTCTCGAGTTTCAATTTTGCATCCTTGGAACAAGTTGTTGGAATGCAATCTCTCACACTGAACTCCCCCGAAATCCTTTTAGCATAAGCCGTTTTCTTTAGTGACACGTCTTCCTTCTTTTGCATCACTTTACGAAAGTCGATACCTCGATTTTTGGAACGTTGGAGAAAACTGGCAGCTGCTTTTTCGGTCCAAGTCCATCTTTTTCGCTTACCAAATAACCCTTCTCGTCTTATCCGTGGCTTCCTTTTCCGTGCGTCGAAAAACTGGTGTCCTTTTTCACATTTTTTAACTTCAACATAAAATTCTTCCTCACTCGGATCATCTAATTTCTTTAGATGTGAACCTAGAATTTTATCATGCTCCAAATAACCATTAACTTTCATGGTATAATAATTGGCATACGGACGTCGTTGATGCCACAACCAACCTGGATCATCTTGGGATGATAAAAGACACATTTTTTTGTCTCGTTTTTAAAAGTGTCTTATAGAGTCGGTTACGGGTTCTTTTTACTTTAAAAAGTAAAGTATTACTATTGTCAAATACCCGTAAAATATCACCATCCATGTCGACTCGATTCCCGTATTCGGTTAGTTGTCCAAGACTTATAATATTCTTTTTAAGTCTAGGAATCTAATATACCTCGTTAAGTAGTCTTTGATCTCCGTTTCCGTAATCAAACAAGATCGTACCTTTTCCTTTGATGTCGATCTTTGACCCGTCTCCGAAACGTGTATAACCCGTCACGTTCTCGTCTAACTCATGGAACTTTGAACGATCTCCGGTCATATGATTGCTAGCACCGTTGTCAAGGTACCATTCCTCGGAATCAACTTGACTTTCTTCGGATGCAGGGATATCAACGCCGTTCTTCTCTTTTAGCGGCACCATACCTGGTGTATCTTCTTGCGAGATCGCCATCATTAAAATGGGCTGTTCATCTTCATTGGTTTGGGTGAGGTTCACCTCCTCACCTCGTTTCTTGTTTGGACACTCTGATGCATAATGACCATATTCCTCGCAAGTAAAACATTTTATTTTACTTTTGTCCTTTCGAGGACGATTGTAGTCATTCCGGTTTGCATCATACTTATGACTATCTCCTCGGCCATGCCCACGACCTCGACCGCGTCCTTGGCCTTGGTTTCCACTTTCCCTTGAAGTGTTTGACGAGTCTCCCTCGTCGGTTTGCTTAGATTGAGATGCCCACTTGGCATGTGTAAGCAATAGAGAAGGTTCTTCTTCCCGTTCTTCATACCCTCGAAGTCGCTCTTCGTGGGTCTTGAGACGGCCTACAACTTCTTCAACCGTCATGTTTTTCATGTCTCCAAATTGCTCGATAGATGTTACGATTTGTATAAATCGCATTGGGACGGCTCGAAGAAACTTCTTCACCACCGTATTCTCCTCGATCTTTTCACCGAGAGATCGAATACCGGTCACAATAGTGTTCAATCTCATGGCGAAATCATCTATCGACTCACCATTGTTCATTAGGATCACCTCGAATTCACTTCTCAACGTTTGTACTTTAGCCTCCTTTAACCGATCAGCTCCCATATGCATCATCTTAAGCGTTTCCCATGCTTCTTTAGCCGTGTCCTTCTCGGCCAACATAAGAAGTACGTCCTCTGGAATCGCTTGGTAAATGGCCGCAAGCGCCATCCTATTTGTTCGTTCATCTACTCTTGCATTTTGAATTGCATCCCACACTCCTTGTGCTTGCAAATTCACTCGCATTTTTATAGCCCACACCGCGTAGTTTGTTTTCGTAAGCAACGGATAGTGTAACGTAAAACTACTATCCCTCCCGGTCCTTTGAACACTTTCAAGAGAAAACCACGAGCTTGGTGTAGTCATTCTTGACATATATTATCTTGAGATTTTTCAAAAATAATGGGGAGCTACGAGTAATTTATGAAAATTACAAGGGCCAAAATGTAATTTTCAGAATTTTAGGGGCTGGTTCGAAACTTTTAGAAGTATAGGGGCTGGTTTGAAGTTTTTCTGAAAAATTAGGACCAACCTGAAATTTTTCGGAAATACAGGGACCAAAACGTAACTTTTCGAAACTTCATGGACCAAATTGCAGTTTTCTGAAACCTGCTACAGTGCTGCTACAGTGGCGTATTCTCCGGTCGTCTTCTCCGACGAGATCTCCGGCGAACTGGTTTTTCCGGCAACTATTCCGGCGAACCTTTGACCGGACTTTTGGAGGTCTTCCGGTGGTCGAAAAATTCCGAAAAATATATATTTGGAATCCTGAGAACGAGACCTTTCCAATGGTGCTCTCGAAAATCGATTTTGAGACAGAAAATTTTTGACCAAAAAACCCGAGGGTGTTTAGAAAGTTGCCCGGGGAGCTTAACCAAGCTCTGATACCACTTGTTGGAACTAATATGTTCTTTTATTCAATACTCAAACTGAAATATAAGAAAAGAACAACTCTCGCTAACTATCTAAACACTCTCTTCTATGTTTTTGTGGTGGTTCATTACAATGAAGCTATAACCTCTATTTATAGTCAAGCAAAGACTAAAAACAACAACTACGTTCAATGAATTTAAACAAGAAAAAACAAAGTTTGCCACCTTCTTCAACAATGGTGGGTTGGTTCTTCAACAATGGTGAGTAAATGGGTTGGTGGCTGCAATGGTTGGTGAGACCAAGTTTGTTTTATACTCACAGTTTCTCCAGCATAATAAAGAAACAATAGCAACCTTTCAAAGTCTAAACAACATAAACGACATACATATCATCTAATATTGAGTTGGTTTGGGAAAATTTTGAGGAGTTTATATAGTTTTTTGCATATGTAATAACGATGCTGACAAAAAGATGACAACAAAAGACGAAGAGTTCTTGCAAGTAATCCAAGGGATTTACATGTGGAGCGTAACCCTGCCTAAGGTCACATAGAATAAAATGCAACAAAGATTTCAAGTAATTTCTTCTAATTAAAACTCGATACAGTATAGAGCTTGAACATATCAAACGGAAGGATCAATCTTAACCCATTGTTCTTGACGTTTTAGTTAGCAATTGGTATGAATATCAATGTGAAAATAAATGTTCACGGAAGCTTTTCCTCCAAGAACGAAGAGAAAATTGCAAGTGCACGACCCGGTTGGTAACTTGGGACGAAGTGTCCAGCTCCTCTTATGGTCACAAACGTTAGGTTTTGGTATCCAACAACATATCCACCAACCTGAATAATAAAAAGAAATTAATTTCGCAAACAATTTTATCAAATTATGTTACAAACTATTAAATTTAGGATTGAATGAAAGCTTTCTACCTCATTTTCATACATCCATGGGTACCATGGTGTCTTCACTGATGTTTGTAGTTTGTCTATAGAATACCTACTTGTTGTCACCGGTACTCTCGCGTCTGTGTCTCCGCTGCATTTTTTTAATGAGTTTCTTTTAGTATGTTATATCTGCTAAGAATCCACGAGAAATAACTTTATTCTCTACCTGTAGATCCAAACACTGATTCCGCTAGCCATTAGATCCTGAATCACTGGCAAGACTGTAAACGGGAGGTCCGTCCAGTGTTCGTTTATGAAATCGCTATATTCGAATAGAAGAAAACTCATGAAAATTGAGCAAGATGATATATGTTTTTAGGTGTTTAAAAAATTTAAATTATATACTCGGCAGTTAGTATTACTTGCAAGATAACCACTTGACTGGTTTTGCATGAAGAGACTGTTGCACTGCAGGCATGTTCAGGTATGAGTGGATATAATTTTCTGTGCATGGATCAAATTCTGATATCTGTTTCGGTCATGTGAATTCCTGTCAAGATTTTTCTCAAGTTATGTGTATCTAATAATAAGATAAGAACTTACTGAGGGCGTGCTATTGCTAGACGGTGAACATAAAGGAGCATAGATGTCGTAGAAGTAGATGTTGCTTTTAGCTGTATATGCCTGACTTTGATAGTCATTACATGCATCTGTTATGGTTCCAGCCTCGGTAAAATTGCAGTTGGAGATGATTCCATCATGGATTTCGTCAGAAATAATGGCGTGTGTCCAGAAATAGTCGAACAGTCCTGTGTTTTCTGTTTCATCATCAACATATGCATTTCCAAGCTGAAAAATATCAACATGTATATGTTATATATATATATATCTCCATTATTTAGTCCTCATGAAAGTATACTTTAGAATTTCTAGAGAGTAAAGACTTACAGCAATTCCTTTGAGATTGATGACAGTTTGGTTGGTGATCTTGTTGTTTTGAAGAACTAATTGTGCAAGTTGTGGTATGTAATGCCCTGCGTAGCTTTCTCCCGTGATATAAAAATCTCTAGTTTTGTATTCTGGAAACCTTTCTAACCAATTCACTAGAAATGTATACGAATCTTTTGCTGTTTGTATGTCTCCAGTTTTATAATCCGAAGATGTATTCGAGTAGGAAAATCCCACTCCAGCCGGGGATTCCAAGAAAAGTACATTTGCAACTGCACAGTTGATGATCAATCATTATAACATCACCTTTTCTGGAATTTATAAATACGTATACATAGATATACGATTCTTACCGTTGTTCCATGCATATTTATTCCGTGACAGGGTTACATTATCAGAATTTACTCGAAATGGTCCAAGTTCCATCATGGCCCCGTTTCCAAAAGAAGAGCAGCCAGGTCCTGCAGCGATCCATATATAGCTTAGTTAGTTTTGAATTTTAAAATTGAAAAAACAAGAAAAAATTACCTCCATTGAGCCACAGTACAAGAGGATTAGTGGAAGAGTTAGTGGGTGACTCTGCCAGATAGTAGAACAGTGCTCTCCCATGGTTTGGGTCAACGGTCACATACCCCGAATACTGGTCAAAGTCTGTTCCAGTTGGTTGACCTGGCAAAGATGATATCTTGTCGTCATCCTTCAACCCGTCTTGAGGGCCCACGTATACCGGTGAGTATGAGTTCTCGGCAGTGAGTACTTTATTACTGATATGATCCAGTACTGATCTTTTAGCACGTTGGATGCTTAAAACGCTCTCAAGAGGATCATATCCGTTCCCACCATAGCAATGCACGAGGACCAGCAGACAGAAATGGATCGACAGAAGAAATGCAATCTTCATTGTTTGATCGAAGATAGGTTCTGTTGCTGCTTCGATTATACAGAAGCATATATACTTATACACGAATTTTTGTTGAAAGTCACGACTGTGAGTTTTCTTGTTGCATTGGCCGTTCGGTGACAAAAAATCAATGTTTTCAGTGTGTGAAAATCGGAAGAAAATGACATTAAGTCTTTACAAGGATGCCATTTGCGTACTTATTATATGTAATTAAGATTATATTTGAACCTAAATAAGTTAAAATTCTTGAAGATACTTATTATATGTCAAGATTATATTTGAACCTAAATAAGTTAAAATTTTGAAGATACTTATTATATGTAAAGATTATAATTGAAGCTAAATAAGTTAAAAATCTTGAAGATTTGTTATTGACTTTTGACTTAGTTAATATAGTTCATATGTATTTTTCACCTTGGAGTCACTTTTAGCATTTGCCGTTCGGTGACAAAAACTATGTTTTCAGTGTTTGAAAAACGGAAAGAAAATGACATGAAGTCTTTACAAGGATGCCGTTTGCG